>JAWQEG010000386.1:0-208450 GCA_033782935.1 Petrolisthes cinctipes | reverse complement strand
AGTCCAAATTTATATTAGATATTTAGATTAGAGGCAGCTTTAAACTACTGTGTTATCAGGTTCAATTAGGACCTCCCGTGGCAGGATATATAAATATAGGCGAGCATCGAGTACAGTTAAGGCCATAAACAGTGCTTCGTCTCATGTACGAATACAAATTTGTACATTCATCCTGCAATACGTTCATTTGAAATTAATGTAATAAGTAACAATACCAATCAGGTTCATAAGTACATATGCAAATGTCATAGTACAATTAAATGGACACATTACCGGGTTCTTTGTAATCCAATAAATATTACATACTTGGGTGGAAGCGCTGTTTCAAATCTAACATTTGTATCAAAAGGCTTTGAAGAGAATATATTCAACAGGCACAGTCTGAGTGTATGAAAGAACTTGTTCAATAATTTGTCGGATGAGTTTTTATACCTCAATATGACCTGACTACAGACTCGGTACCGATACTCTGTAGCTAACTTTTGGTGGTGACTGTACATCCGGGCCAGCCAGGGTTACCACACTCGCCAACATAACTGGGCGGCTCATAACACAACATCTGGCCTCGCTCGCTCATTCATATACTCATGAACGCTGCTTCCACACAGTAAAATATAGGAGTTCATACTCGTATTGGCTCACAATTGTAGGGGAGGTGGCCGAGTGGTTAGTGTTCTGGACTCGTAACCTGGAGGGCGGGAGATCGATCCTCTCAGGTGAGGGCCTGAGAATATTTACTCTTCCGATTTGAGTTTGAGGCACTAACTATAAGGCCACCGAACGTCGTAAAACACCCTCGCTGGTACCATAACAGCTGCAGTATTTGGGAATTACCCTCACTTCCCTCCCTCTGTGGCTGGGTACCAGTTCGGAAGTCGTGACGTGTGAGTAGCAGTTGACCTGGGCTACGGTAACGGGCTTGATGAAGCCTATGTCCACTGTCGAAAGGTATATAAAAAAAAAAAAAAAAAAAAAAAAATTACCTAAGAACCCATAGTTTAGTGGGCAGTAGCAATAAATAACCAATAGTTTTCATACCATATTTCGTGGCACAATTTAGCTATATTCGTGATTTTATTCCACACGGAGTTGCCAGGAGTCACATTGAACTCTCAATTTGAGTGCAGATACACAGGTCCAAGACTGTTTCTTCAAATAAAAACATTGTATATAGTCTATAGGCGTTTGTAAAATGACGATATCACCTGGCATAGAATATATACACGGGTCTTCAGTGCAAGTGAACAGAGTGGTGTGTGTGTAAAAAATCGGGGCAAGGGAAGTAGGACCTAATGCAAAGAGAGGAATATGTTCATGAAGAGAAGAAAGTGAGTTAATGAGAATGAGGTATTAGGATGTGTGAAAGTGGACCTAGAATAATGTTCGGATTCAGCTGTGTGAATGAGTGCGAATAGAGGGAGAAGTGTGTGGAGGTAGAAATGCTTACAGCTTATAGCCCAGTCCTAGTCGAGCAAAGGTGACATAAAAAGCCAAGGAGTCTATCAACACTCATTAACGCCCCACAGTGTGTGGATTCTTGTATTCCAAAATGATAATACATTTGACAGAGTGGCTGGGGAGATACTGAATGATGCTCAAGGCATTATAAACTTGCTGCACTTACATAACTAGCCTAAGTGGGATAAATCTGTGCACAGTTAAATTACTTAATAACATCAATAATTATTCTCCAATACAGTAAAGTGTATCCGGCATCTGACAACACAACAGTTAATGATAACAGACAGTTAAAAGGAGGGTGCTCGTCTTGGTAGCATGAATATAGTTGGAGAGAAGTACTACAAGGAATTTCAGTTTAGAGAGAAGAGACTAATGTATTGATACGACTCCTCTCTCCAAACAGACTCCAACACTCAGAGCCATAATATAAATGGAACTTCCAGCTGCACCTCAAGCTTGATCATAGAAACATTTGCATTGATTAATTGCCGAGATTATGATATGTGAACAATGCACGAACCTGCAAATCACTAAGGGCTGGAAGTGAGGAGAAAAAAGTGCGCCGAGTGAGAATAAACAGTGGAATGCGTGAATGAGGGTGAATGTCTGGTTGTGTGGAGGGCGTGGTGAGTGGAGTGTGGTGTGGTGTGGTAGCCTACTGTACGTGTGGGCCATGTGTGAGAGTGTTGGGTGGCTTGGTGGGTCAGTCAGTCAGCTGGCACCACCACCAGACCCCAGCTGAGTCAACCCAGCATCAAACCCTCCACACAGCCCACCCGTAATAATCGGTTTGCCCTCGTCCATTGCAGACCACTTCACTCCCAGAAACTTTACTCTACTATACCCGCTTACAATGCTACAATGCTACTTCACTAGCTGATACTGCCACTACATAACTTTTATCCTTACTGTTCCTACTACTTTTACTTTCGACCAACGGGCCAAAATTTATTTTGATACTCTTACTATTACGAGTTGCCTACTAATATTGTCTGTAATAATTTAATTGACATGACGATTGCATGAAGTCTTGTGTATATCTATTATGTACAGTATATTAACCAGCGTCAAACAATTCTACTTCTACAAGGAATTAAGTACAATAGAATATCCCTGAGTTATTGAGCATGAATGATGGCGATCATAGTAGTGAATAAAAATGGTGCACACTTCAACATGCACAGGAAAACGACCTTGTACCATCGCTCAAAAAAGTATCTGAAAAAAATCGGTAACTGCAATAAGACAAATCAGACGAAAGTTTCTGGTAAATGGTAGAGGATAAGGCGTGAAGTCTTGTTCATTATGAGAGCCATCGCACCCTATTTTTCAGATACTTTTTTGAGCAATAGTACAACTCCCTTTAATATAGACAAAACAAAATAACGCTATCACGCAACACATTCATATAACTAATTATATCGTTGAAGATAATATTAATTGGTCTCAGTCAGTATAGGGTCAACTTCAGGCAGGTAGGTCTCACTCAGTCTGCATTAAAAAACTTGTTATATATAGTACACTGAAGCATTTGACAGTACCTACTTCAATTTAAAAATAATATGTAGTCCGTATTATTATTAAAATTATTATCATTATCATAATTATCATCATTATTATTATTATTATTTGAACACGAGTTTTGATTCCTGGTGATCGTCGCTAATATCTGTCCATCCCACCACTCTTCCACAAGTAACATTCAAATCTCACTTTGATTAATATATTCTCGAGTTTAACGAGGCATAACAAATCACTTCTGCCAACCTTCTACTCCAGTGTAAATAAACAGTGCGTCATCAGCGATAATTCATTTTGCTAACAATCTCGCATTTTCTTCCGATACTTATATTGGACTTAATCCTATATTCTTACGCCTGCATTCACATGGATAAACATTAGTCGTTCTCTCATTCATAAAGCTAACATTTTTGTTTAGAAATCCGCCCCTCTCGTTCCCAAATAGACATCACCTAATTACTAATTGACATTTACACCTCTATAGGCTATGCAAACTGTTTCTCCATTAGTTCACACACACACACACACACCTGGTTCAGCTACTCCCACCACCCCTCATTTGTTCACATATTCCCAGTAAACTCACTCCTACCTCTCATTCGCTCACTCCCACCCCTCGTTCACTCACATTCACAGTAAACTTACCTACCTCTCTCTCTCTCTCTCTCTCTCTCTCTCTCTCTCTCTCCTTGCCACCAAACGTTCCCACCATTAATGCCGAACACAACAAACGTACTCATTGTGTCACCACCAATATAATTTACGCTGGTTCTTCTAAAGGATTCTGAGAAAACCCTGTGGAACTCCCGACCACTCTGGCGGTTGTTTGTCTCTTGAGAATATGTTTGTCTCTTTTTTGTGATAATTATCTACTTTTTGTTTTCTCTCTCTCTCTCTGAAACACTGTAGGCTACTATGATGTTGCAAAAACTACACACCTTTATGTTTCACTCAACAGAGGTAGTCAATTATTCTTTTCACTACCCCCCCCCCCCTTCACACACACACACACACACACACACACACACACACACACACACACACATAAATACTTGCATACAGACCGTGGAAGAGATAAACAAGCACATACGACAACAAACATCCAATAAATTTAACCAGACCTACATACCAAGGAAGCATAAGAACAAGCTCACAGGAAAACAAACAAAACGCTCACACAAACCTATACTTACTATCTTGTCCTCTCGTAATTTCAGTGTTGGTGTCAGGTATTGTATGATATTATCGCTTGGTTTGCACAATATTTGACGACCTGAGAACGACGATTTTCTTGTTTATTTCCTCGAGAGCAAAGGCAAGATGGGGCCCCCGCAGGAAGAGAACACGGAGAGGAAATTGTGAACACAGGAGAGGAAAGTGTGAACACAAGAAAGAGAGGAAAGTGTGAACACAAGAAAGAGAGGAAAGTGTGAACACAAGAAAGAGAGAGAAGTGTGGAAGGAAGGTGACATGCCAGAGAGGAATATGAGAGAAGGCAAGGAAGGGCAAGCGTGGTGGACAAATTAGGGTTGTAGAAAAAGAAAGAAGGAACAGTGAAAAAGCTGAAACATAAAACTGAGCAAAATGAGGCATGAAAGATAACAAAGGAATCACAGAAAGAAAATAGGAAGGAATGCAAGAGAGACAGCAGAGAAACCTGAGAATAAGTGAAGTGAAAAAAAAAAAAAGTGTTAGGATTAGGATCAGAGGAAATAACATGGCTCTACTTGGGTACGGTATTATCACTATAGTCTAAATTGGATAAATATTTTCAGTACTTTGTGTTTCTTTAGCTGACTTAAATCTCGACAACTTCAAGGCTACCTACTTAAACATAAACGTACAGATATTAACTGTGGACTTTTACCAGCACCTAAAGAAGTACAGAACAAGGTCCTTCATAGAGGGATCTTGGTACTGTACAGACTACAGTAACTGTCTTCATCGTCTTCATGCTGTCGCCTCCACTGACCCATAGTTGACCTTGACCTCATACACAAACGGATTAATGTTTGACTACTTGGATTGAAATATATTTACATGTAAACAAAAGTATATACTATAGAGAAAAAATGATACACAGATGG
Source organism: Petrolisthes cinctipes (assembly GCA_033782935.1). Taxonomy (NCBI): domain Eukaryota; kingdom Metazoa; phylum Arthropoda; class Malacostraca; order Decapoda; family Porcellanidae; genus Petrolisthes; species Petrolisthes cinctipes. The sequence continues at coordinate 203,381 of JAWQEG010000386.1, read as the reverse complement.
GTACACATGACACTTTAAACGGGGTCGAAAACGTAAGACTGACAAACAACGAACGGGGTGATAAAAAGAGAGAGAGAGAGAGAGAGAGAGAGAGAGAGAGAGAGAGAGAAGGAAGTGCCGCCAGAGTGAGTTCATTTCCGCACACTATCCCAGGCAGGCAGGACTTGCGACGCCCCGAGTGCTGCTTGAGTAAATAAACAAATACCTCCCTGGTGGTACAACAACGCTATAGTGGCGGTGGTGGAATGCTCGGTAACCTGCCACTATGACCACACTGCTTCATTATTAGTCTACTGTGTATCCCTCGCCATGCAGGTTATGACTGTGTATGGGAGCTAGACTACTTATACATTTATATATATAAGAGAGGGTGGTGAGAAAAGTGTACAAGAAGGGAAGGTTTACTATTTATACGGGTGAAAAGGAAAAAAAAGGGAGTTGGTTGAAGAAGGGAGAAGGCAAGACGGAGAGTATTGGGGTAATGCTAATGATGGCTTGGTAATATGAATGGGAGCAACAGGAGAAGGAAGACAGAATGAAGGGGAAGGAAGGTACCGGTAAGAGAGGACATGGCGCTGGGAGAGAAGCAGACAAGAGGTAAGAGGAGAGAATGATAATGTAGCTAAGTGGACGAGAAAATGTAAGACTGTAGGAAATTGAAAGTTTAATAAAGGATGAAGAGGAATAAAGTTATAAGTAGAAGAGAAGTAGAGAGGCAAGAGGAACTGAATGATGATGTAAACATTGTGAGAGGGAAAGGAAATGAGATAGAGGACAGGAAATGGATAAAAAGCTGACGAGGAGAGAACTGAGGAGGAGGATTCAAACCGGTTGGAAAGTAAAGGAGGAAGACAAGGGAGGCTGTGGATGTAACATATGATGGGAAGTAGAGGGCCCAGCACAGCCACAACACAATAGACGGGGCCTCACCACTCACTCTAGCTCCCAACCCTCTCTTTTCACCACACACACACACACACACACACACACACATACTAACAATATGTGTCCTCCCAATAAAACATAACTATAACCTACATATACTTTTCTGTAATCCTACATGGACTTTTGCCATTTGACTTTCTTTTCATCACCATAAATCAGCTTGGCAGTCGAAAAAAACATACGCCCTCCTTTTGCCCCTTCCCATTACAACCATCATAATATTGCCCCGTACTCCCACTTAGGATTTGTTAGACTCATCAGCTGGAGTGCTGGGCAGCAGTTCATATTGAGAACAGTGCCACACATGATATAGCACAATGTTATGTTGTAAATCTAGGTTTTACGCATACCGTTGCCTAAGTGCACATGGGTGAATGTAGGACGACAGTAAGGTCTACTATGCAAAAGTATAAACTGGTGAATAATGCTTCTTGTTCTTTCATCATTACCAATCTCTGAGCTACTTCTGTTGGTTGAGTAAAACACAAGTAGAGTTGTTTAAAATAGCGGTAGTAATTACAAGAGCGATGCGGCCCTTCCCAACACGCAATACCTGACTTTCCAAGACCTAAAGGCAACCCACTAACATATACACAATCATAAAGAAAAATTATATCGAGACAAGGTGAAGTGATGCAATCGATATGGGTCTGCAGTGCGGTATATAAAGTGCTCAACGTAGAGAGCATTGAATACCTAGATCGGTTGGTGGTGTTTTTTAACCCCACCAACACCTGTGACCAATAATAATCTAACGCCAAACAACTTTACTCACCACAGAGAAGACTCCACACCAAAGATACAATATTATTATAATGACACTTTCTGCATTTCTACAGGTGTCAACCCTGTTTTCAGTCTCTTGATTTAATGTCATTCAACATCACCAGTCATTAAAACCACACAGAAGAAAGTACTACCGTATGTTACAGCTGAAAATGGAGTACAAATTCCATGAGTTGACGAGGTAAAAATAATCACAAAAGGGCAATTCTGAGGCCCTCATACCTCAAGATACCGTAATTCATGTACTCAGTTGTTTATTTCTTTATTGTTTTATTGAAAAATTATGTAATTCTTCGGACTCGTGGTGTTTCAAATATTTTTTATAGTCTCAATTAAACACTACCGGTAGGCTATGCAATATTCACGATTCTGTGTTACTTAAGTGTTTGGCATTTGTCATATAGTTCAATCATATTGTAAGTGCAATGGCTGAGGCACTCCGTTATCGAATGAACTTAATAAGGTTTAGCCACAATTTTCTTGTTCCGGGAGACACTGCATTACCCAACCTAACTGATGTTGTCGCTTCTCGAAACGACAACGGACTCTAAAACTGTAATTGTAGTGATGGAGGGGGGGATGTGGAGCGTAGTGTAAGAAGGAATGGGAGGAGAGGGAAGGGAGGAGAGGGAAGGGAGGAGAGGGAAGGGAGGAGAGGGAAGGGAGGAGAGGGAAGGGAGGAGAGGGAAGGGAGGAGAGGGAAGGGAGGAGAAGGAAGGGAGGAGAAGGAAGGGAGGAGAAGGGAGGAGAAGGAAGGGAGGAGAAGGAAGGGAGGAGAGGGAAGGGTGGAGGGGGAAGGGTGGAGGGGGAAGGGAGGAGGGGGAAGGGAGGAGGGGGAAGGGAGGAGGGGGAAGGGAGGAGGGGGAAGGGAGGAGAGGGAAGGAAGGAGAGGGAAGGGAGGAGAGGGAAGGGTGGAGGGGGAAGGGAGGAGGGGGAAGGGAGGAGAGGAAAGGGAGGAGGGAAGGGGGAGTGGAAAGGGAGGAGACGGAATGGGGGAGTTGAAAGGGAGAGGGAAGGGGAAGGCGAGAAGAGGTGGTGTAATAATGGATTGCCAGATTACAGAGTATAGGAAGAGAGGAAATGTGTACGTTTAAAGTGAAGAACTGAGAGGAATGGAGAAGAGAGATGGGAGAAATGATGGGGAAGGGATCTGAATTGGCAAGGGAAAGATTGAAATAAGAGTATGGGGGAGAGGGGGTGAATGGACTGACAAAATAGTACAAAATGGAATAAAAGAAAGAAGGAAGGATGAGTAATAGATAGGAGTTGAGAGGAGGAAGGAACTGGGGGATGTTGCTGCTCATAACGATAGTAAATATTATAATGAGATGGGAAAGAAGGTATGGAAGGGTGAGGATAGGGGTAAGGGGATGAGGAGGTGATAGAAGGAAGATGAAAGGTGGAGAGAGATGAGGAGAGAAAGAAGAGGAATAAAAGTAAGAGCGAGGGGGATTATGAGACAGATGGGGAAGGGAACAGGCAAGCAAGAGGTCGGAGAGAGAGTCATTGGTTATTCCGTTTGGTAGGTAGTGTAGGTATAGAGGGAGGGGGTGTGGGAGATGGGATACCGTGTGAAGGTGGAGGGGGGGCGGTGAGAGAGGGAGGGAGAAAGGTGAATGAGAAGGAAAATGAAGAAAGAAGAGGGAATGGGAGGGAAGTGAGAGGAAGGAAGATGAAGGAGAGAGATGATACGAAGGGAAGTAAGGGAGAAGAAAGATGAAGTGGAAATAAGAAAGATGAAATGGAAATAAGAAGGGCAAATGAAAGGTAAACACTAAAATGGAAGAAAGACGAGTGGGAATTTGGGAAAAATATATACAGAGAGCCGAGGGAAGATGAAGAAGGGGAAAGGGATGAAACTGAACGATGAGAGGAGAGGGGAAGCGAGAATATAATACAAGGATAGGATAAAGTGGAAGGGAAGAGGAAAGAAAGAGATTGGAGAGGAAGTAAGGCAGGGAATTTCAGAAACGGAGGGGAAGGGAAGATAGAAAGGAATGGGATGTATAGGGAGAGAGAGAAGGGGAGCAAGGAATGGAGAGACTGACGGAATAAAACTCAAGGGAGGGGAGGGGAGTGGACGGGAGGAAGGGGAGGGAGTGGAGTGACTCAGCAAAGAACAGGGGTGGAGGGGTGGGTAGTCCAGTACAGGATTAGGGGAGGGAGGAAGGTGGAGATGGGGGAGGCGAGGGAGGGAGGAAGGCAAACTGGAATGCTTGGCAGAGGAAACATAGTAAAGGAGAGGCAGACTGGAACGCTTACTAATGTAAACAGAAATACTGGAACAGAACGAGAGGAATGACTGGTTTGATGAAAGGAAGGGAATATAACAGAGATGGAAAGAATAAAAATAAGAACGGAAGAGTTAGTTAAAATTAAAAGGATAGCTGATGATAGATGTCAAATATGGAGAGGGAGGAAGAACAGAGAAAGAAGAGGAAGGAAAAAGAAAAGGGAAGTAAGGAAGGGAAAGGATGGTGAATGATGTATGAAAGAACAAGAAAGGACTCCAAAAAATCAAAATAACAGAAAAGGAAATTACAAAAAGAGAGAAAACAATAATAGGAAAACAGAAAGAAAAAACACAAATAAAATAAAATAGAGGGAGACGAGAGGGAGCATAAGAAGTAGGGCAAGCCTGAAAGTGTTCAACCAGAGGAGGATGGAGCTACTAGGCTACGTGGGAGAGGAAAGAGAAGGATGGAGGTGATAGCAAAGATGGAGTGGCCAGTTTTCAGGGAAGAGGGGAGAGGGGGATAAGGGGGAGAGTGTGAGAAGGGAGGGGGGGGGGGAAGGGAGAGACGGAAAGATAAGAAATATAGAAAAGGGGAGGGATACGGAAACGTGGTAAAGAATGGACCGAGGAGATAGGAGATGGGGAGGCAAGGACTAAAAATGGGGGAGTGAGAAAGGTGACAAGAATGAGATCAATCAATAGTCAGTGAGTCACATCAGCCAAATACAGACACTCCAACGACACTCATTTTACGACACACAGCCCAGGAGTGTAGGTCACTGTCGAGTGAAATGAGAGTGTACTGAGGAGTGGACTGAGTTTAATTGAGTATTTCAGTGAATATAGCAGGCTAGACATAGAAGTCAGAGAGGACTCAGAGATAATGGTGATATATATATATATATATATATATATATTTCTTTTTTTAATTATTATTAGGAGGGTAAAGAATGTTAACTTCCTATAAGGATAAGATGAGTTACAAAATGTACCGGTACCATACAGTCCATACAGTATAAGTAGCGGTGTACAGTGTGAGATAAAAAGATGGAATGAAGGTGGAGTTGTAATCAGTAATGGAATGAAGGGATGCAGCTAAACGGTGGAAACTGTAAAGTAATTGCAAAGGAAGGGGGAAGGGGGACGGGCCACATGAATGCAATGAGAGGTGGGGAGGACGGGAGGGAGGTATGGAGTGGGAGGGGGGACTGGAGAGGGATGTATGGAATGGGAGAGGGGGGGGGGGAATGAATGCAATGGGGGGGCAGCATGACTCAGAGGGCGCCACGTGGACAGTAAAGGTGTGGTGCCAGGGTGGGGTGGGGGGTAAAAGTTAAGGAGGGAGGATATGGAGGGACGGGGTGTGTGGGTTTAGGGTCCATTTTTAATTACTACAATGAACCAGCGGGCAAGGACTGAGAGGGTGACAGAGTGAATGGCTGAAGCAGAAGAAATTTGAATGCCAGGAGGGAGATGGGACGAGGAAGGATGCCAATATGAAGACGAATACATGTACGAGTATGAAGGGAAGAATATACGAGCAAAGAATGGGAAGATATATGTAAGCAGGCAGGTTACAGACAGAAGTACGGTATATGGGTCACTTTTATAGTAGCTGCTACGTGTTTGCTTCCTGCCAGGCTACAAACAGTCAGTCTCCAGTCCCAAGACACTAAAGAAAATAACATCCCCATTACCACGAACACAATACATTCCACAAGCCAATACCCAACCATTCAGCCATAAATCCAATGTAATACTTGTTCATTGTCACATCTGCAACGTAGCTTCATGATGGACACAATAACCAAGTGACCCCCTGACACAGACTGACATCCATGAACCGGTAAGCTTCCACACTCCAATACACACAAAAGCGACTGATAAAAAGTTAAAAGAAAATTAAACAAGATAAATTCAATCTGCATTCATTGGTCTGTTCCACTGAACGACACAATCAAACACCAACCATGAAAAACTTTACGCATGTCAGTCAAGTTAAAGAAGGGACAATCTCTATAACTTCAGTGCATCTTTACGTACCTCACACTTAGCCTACCTGAACATTACTGTGCAGATAATATTAACGTTTCTTACAAGGAGAGTTGCCTGGTATAATAACGTGACTAAACTAAACTACAGCAGAATCATGAGAAAATACTCGTACAACAAAGACGACGTATGTCCTGGCAAGCGATCCAAGTCGTATCTCACCAAAAAAACTCGAGGTAAGGTGCAGGTAGGTGGGAGGAGAGGGAGAATGACTAACAGAGGGACCGTGCATGGTGACGGATGTACTATAGGCTATATGCAAAAGTTTGCCTTGAGAAAAAATTACAAAGCTAGTGGGGAGTGCCAGCTAAAACTACAAATATGGGGAGTGGCAGCTAACATTTGTTCATAACTACTCACACATAGTTTAAAACAAGGGGAGGTCCTGCACTAATCTTCCGTAATGGAGTCAATTATCGTTTACTGCTCCACATTTTATATACACAAATGAGGAAGAATCATTTCATTTATCAGATATATAAAATTCTATACATTAAGGGATATTAATGATGCACACGATATTAAGGCTGGAAAATGTAGTAACTTACCTTGTTAAAGTAATAAATAACAGTACTCATTGAAGTCTGTTGTATCCTGCTATTACTGCAAGACTTCAAGAGTATAATATATAAAGCTAATAAGTATGACATCCAACCGAGACTCTCTACACAGGTAACCACGCCCAATGACATTTATGGGTCGTGGTGCAGTGCAGGTCTTAGCTGGGTGGGAATTCCTGCTGTCATATACCAAGATCGAACCATTTTAAAAGATGGTTAGGTTCTGGTATAAATGTGAATTAGGCTTTACTCACAGTTTTCATGTGGCTTGGTCTGGTACTCACCTGAAGAAAATGGAGAGAATAAGTCAGACAAAATAGTAATAATATTTCACAATAATTGTATCATTCATTCAACAAAAAATATAGGGCTCGAGGTTTTGCAGTTATAAGATGCCAGTTACCAAACAAATTATAGTATTGATCACATTACTATAACGGTAATACTGTACCTTTCACGTTTATGATACTGATGACATCACAACAATAAATATATGATATGAATTCCTATAATATTCTGGTAAGTACTTGACAATAATAGTTTTAAGTGATTCTCTCTGGTTGTTCTCTTCCTACTAGAGATTAATTTAATGTAGTCTTATCAATCTACGAATATACTGTAGGCACTCTGATCAACCCTTATCTTCTCTGAGGGAGTGATGAGTCAGCCTTACACTCACCCACTTCTCTCCCAGCCTGTCATATTACCAGCAACTTCCCTAGAGTTGGTACTGTCTCTTATTGCCTATATATATATTTTTTTTTCCAAGGCATTTATCTTTGTGATCTGTGAACTAAACTAAAGACTCGATAGCTGCCTCCTCACTACGACATGGGCTAAAAGAAATGGAAGAAGAGGAGCTGGGATTTGTGTGAGATAAAAAGAGGTGGGGTGAGGGAAGAATGTATAGCGGTGTGATAGAGGGGCCTGTGAGTGAAGAATTTAAGGGATACGGTGGAAGTGAGTGTGAAGGGGGATTGTGTGTGCAGGGAGTGTAATATGAGAATGTGTTGGAGTGGGAAAGGAGTACATAAGGACGGAAGGGTGGGGGAAACGTGAGGAGGTTTGGGGGGATGGAATGTTTTATGTATTGAAGGAGGGATGTGTGAGAAAGGGTAGGCTTAATATCGAGAGAGTAGAAGTTTGGGAGATTAAGGGACAAAATGTAAGGAACACAGTAATGGAGTGTGAAAATCCATAAGGAGAAAGAGGGAGGGAGTGTGTGTGTGTAGATCAAGGAGAGTGATAGTGTAAATAGAATGGGAATAATAGTACCGAGAAATAAAGGAATATCGCTAAAAAAGAGTGAAGTGAATGAGTGCATCATGGAAAAAGAGAATGTAACATGTAAGGATCAGGCACGGTAGTGAGGGAATGTGAGTCCCTGGGAAGTGTGTTACAAGAGGAAGGATAGAAGGATATGATTGAGGACCATGGAGGGAGGGAAGTGTGAGCAAGTCGGGATATATAATAGAGTGTAAGTACGGTACCATGAGAGGAACCAGACTACCGGACACAAGAAAGACACAACATGAGGAGGTACTTAAGAGACACCATGATGAGGATGGCAGGCTGGGGTAAGGTCACAGTTAGGTTGGATTGGGTGGTTCATACTGGGGCTGAGGATGGTACATGGATGGCCATAAAGACAGTAGGGATAACAACCCAACAAAAAATAACACCAAGCTTAATCCACAATAACTTTCATCCGTGTTCACCCACTATATATTCCCTCCTTACTAACCTCTCTTTATTACTATCCTATGCCTTAAACCTAACTGTTAAATCTGAGCAATGTTGGGGATACTTTAATATCCAATTACGCGTCACGTGATGAAAGCAAGCGAAAAAACCCAGACAGCGGTTGGACCCGGGTTTTCTCTATTCATAAATTATTCTGGGATGCAACTGGACCTCTGTGCCAAATGATGCAAAGCTTTGTCGGCAAATAGCAACGTTGTTTCAAGACATATAAACAAACTTTTGAATACATTCGTGTATAATTTTAAGAGGTATTAAGTATGCCAGTATTGACATTGGCAATATAACTACGTGACAGTTGTGGATACAGTGAGTACTATACTGGTAATACAAAGTGTTTATGAAGGTTAAAATGTGAGCCTGGGAAGGAAAGAAGAAAGGGTCAGCTACCGTGAAATCAATCCAAAAAAATAAATGAAAAGGTAGGGGAGGAATGGGGATACATACTTGGGATAAAGTGAGAAACAGGGGCAGATCAAAAGACAGATGTTGGCATCGAAGCTACATATTAGTGGGTAGGGTACGTCAGGGAAGGGGCAGGGTGGTGATGGTCTTGGATGGGATGATGTGGGGCAATTCAGAAAAGAGTGAGATAGAACATGAAAGGACGGGATGAGGTGGGGGTAAGGTAGGGGGTAAAACAGGGAATGGTGGGTAAACTGTAGGCTGGGGAAAGAATGGGGTAAGAAGGAAGGGTAGAATGGGTACAGTAATCAGGTAAGGACGGGGAGGGCTGCTGTGTCCCCAGTTTACCCAATAAAGTAGTCTTCGTTTGCTTTTCCAAGTCCATGTTTACATGAAGGGACCTCGAAACCTCATTCCACCCTGCCTCTCTCTGCCCACTTAATCTGTATAATTTTAGAACCTAGTTCCACCGAACCTTACCGATAGTTTGTCGTGTACAAAGTCAGTATCTTAATTTCCCTGGGGGTGGGTGGAGAGCAGCCCCGGCAATCTTCCATGAGAGGGTTTATTGTGTATTCAGAAAATCTTTATCTTACAACACTGAAGCTTTTTCAATATCTTTTATGAAGATTTTAAGTATATACCATAGGCTACGCACACTGCCAATCCTTGATATCTATGTCATCAGAGTATGGAAAAAATGAAGAATCACATGTAGAAACAAGATATCCCTTATTGGGGGCATTTTCTTCCAATAGTCGCGTGAGGCACCTACGGAACATTACGGTACTACCTCCAACTACTATTACTACCTAGCACCACCACCACCACCACACTTCATCTTCCTCAGTCCGGTTATGCATATAGGCTAATGGGCGTATTTATATACAATTTCCAATATTGTAATAACTACTAATACAGTATAACTAAATACAACAACTGGTGCTATCACAATTGCTTCACCACTATCACTATTAGGGTATACATTTAGCGCTCCCTCTGTCACTACTAGTATTATCTTTGCCAAACACCATCACCACACCAACACCAAAGCTAACATTTCCACCAGCGTGCCTGAGTCCCAACCTAGTGAGGGAGGGTGAGAGAAGTGAATCGATATGGAGGGAAACGCCTTGGTGGGTGACTCAGGCTGATGTTATATGAGTGAGTCAGTGTGAGGGAACATGAGTCAATGTGAAGGAACATGTAGTACCGTAACGTATGAGTGAAGCTAGGCTATATGAGGCAACATGAGTCCGTGTGAAGGAATATGTGCCATATGAATGAAACTGAATAGCCTAAGGGTAAATGAGTATGTCTGGCAAAAATCGTGAATGGATTAGTTTACCTGGGAGTGTACCATTATAGTCAGACTTATGTGTTTAGTATTTGTGAGAGAGAACTTGAGGTATTGACAAACTGAACATAGTTGAGACAATTTGTGTGTGTGAGGCACGGTCTAGGTAGCAACTACCTAGACCGTGGTGTAAGGAAACAGGAGTCAGTGTGACGGCGTACAGTAGTGGAGAGCAGGGGTGGAATATAACCAAAGTCAGCTGACAGCAGGAACAAATTATAAGAGAGAGAGAGAGAGAGAGAGAGAGAGAGAGAGAGAGAGAGAGAGAGAGAGAGCATATCCTGTAGTAGTGTATGTGACGTCAGTGTTCCCAGCCTCTTCGTTTGTGTGGCTGCCCAAGGACGACTCACACACACACACACACACACACCAGTTTCGTTCTACAGGTCTCACGCTCACGAACTCTCACAATCCCATACGTTCTCATAAGCATACTCACGCACACAGACACATTGACACACCCGCAATTACGCTCTCACTCACGTTTAACCCCCCCCCCCCTGTGTGTGTGTGTGTGTGTGTGTGTGTGTGTGTTTACATTCCCGTTGCCCAGGTTCATCCAACTTTGGTACCGCCTCTACCCTCACTGCACCCCCCCCCCCTCCTTCCCAGTCCAGGAGAGGGGATGAATCACCTCAGGACTGTGTGGCTGGCTGGTTGGTCTGTCTCTCCACGTCACAAGGACACTCAACCCTCTCACCCCACTCCACTCTTGCCCCGACCTCTCTCCTTTCCTCCCTGCCTCGCCCCACCCTACTCCTGGCCTGCCTGCCCCGATTGGTGCCCCCAACCACCCTCTGCCTCATCCCGCCCAAAGCGTCCCATGTCTTTCTTTGCCTCAGGATCCCGCTCCACCTCCCCTATCTCCTTCCTCAACACACACTACCAAGTAACACCCATTCCCTCTTCACTCTATCACTCCAACCCTCACAACACTACCCAGTCCCTCCACACCACCCATGCTCCATCACACTCTACCTTACTTTCGGCATACTGTTCCTTCTCCATTCAACTTATCACCTGCCACCTCCCTACTATACCTCTGTTCATCTCACTACTGCATGCACACTCCACAGATACGTCAAACCAAACCTGTTATGCTCACCGTCTATAACCAACACACTATGTATAACTAAGCTAACCACGACACCAGAATATTTTGCCTCATCAGTTTAACACACTCTGCTCACCCCAACGTAATTTAGCCAACCCTTCCAACCTCAACAGTACACAGTCCCTCACTTAACCTATTCAACCCCAGTCCCACCTACTCTCACCAGGGAAGCCCCCAAACCTATCCCTGATTTGACTAAACCCGCTACACACGCCTGCAAAGTCTTCCTCTCTTACCCTACACCATCCATCTCTAGGATTACCCTCTCCCCTCCTTCTTAGCACGATCCTTGTCATCTCTAGCACTATTCCTCTGCCTCCTTTCTCTCCATTTCCCCTTTTCCTATTCTTTTCTAATCCCCCCCCCTTCTATCTCCTCTCGATCGTAAATTTCCTCCTCGTTACCTTTTTTCCCTATGCAATTGCCCCCCCCCCCTCTCTCTCTCTCTCTCCATGTAGTCCAAACCCGTCCTTCACCTCCTTCTAAGGTCTCAACGAGGCCCCTATCCACCTCCCTCCATCCCTCTATCCTACTTCACATCTCTCTCTCTCTCTCTCTCTCTCCCTCTCTCTCTCTCTCTCTCTCTCTCTCTCTCTCTCTCTCCTCCGCCACAATACCGTCTTACCTCTCCTCTGCTGAACTTTCCCCAATCTCTTACTCCCACCCTCTCCTCCATACTGACATGCCCTGCCACCCACCCATCCCCCTCCACAGTACAGTTATCCAACCTCTTGTCTTATTCCCTTCTTCCATGACCCGCCGCCACACTTACCACTTCCTTATTCTCCACCTCTCTCTCTCTCTCTCTCTCTCTCTCACTCACTCACTCACTCACTCACTCACTCACTCACTCACTCACTCACTCACTCACACACACACACACACACACACACACACACACACACACGAGAGAGAGAGAGAGAGAGAGAGAGAGAGAGAGAGAGAGAGAGAGAGAGAGAGAGAGAGAGAGAGAGAGAGAGAGAGAGAGAGAGAGAGAGAGAGAGAGAGAGAGAGAGAGAGAGAGAGAGAGAGAGAGAGAGAGAGAGAGAGAGAGAGAGAGAGACTACTGTGTGCCCCTAAAGTCATCTATCAACACACTTTTAAGCTACCAATAAAGAGAGGGATGACGGTAAGTGCCAGCAGGCCTACACTACACTACACTATTCCACATTAAAAGTACGGTAACTATTTCCTTCCCTTGGTCATAGCTAAATTACACACAGGTCATCATAATAGCCTACAGGAGTTATCATTTACCATACACCCATATTTAAGAATAATAATGCCATTCAAATTAACATATAATTATTTGTATTCCGACGTTCTTATGTTTCTCAACTTTCTTATGTTTCTACCGTATAAACTAAAACTCCTTGCCTTCATATATCCAAAACAATCATACTTCATCATATTGTCGCACTCACAGCACTATTTATTTTACGAGATCTACAACCATCAAGAATGAAATTATTGACCGCCTAGGTTATGTGGCCTCGGGTAAGACGTGAGTGACCCTTCAGTGAGAGGAGTTCAGGAAAAAAAAAAAAAAAAAAAAAAAAAACTCAGTCATCCAGGCATTCGTCCCACTATGTAACTTTTATGATAAAGAAAGTCGCAATGAAAGAGTTTATAGCCTATGTGTATAACCACGAAAAGGTACCGTACTCTTTGTATTATAGAAAGGAATGGGTAGGGGGCTGGGTACCGGAAAGAAATGACAAGGTAACCCCAGGAGTGACACTTTTTACTGCGTGAGACAAAATTTTCTTGTAACACTGACGTTTGGGGTGATAATGAGGGCTGGTGTTTGGAGGGAGGGCTGGTCTACTCGAAACACGGTCTCAACCTCTGCTTCGTCTCCTCTACAATACACTCAATGTGTGTCGAACAGACCAATTGTTTCCTTCAAACACTATAGTGGAGGTCAGTACGACACTCTGTTACCAGAACCGATATGCCACGGTTACAAGGTGTCATGCCATGGGAGGGGTGGGGAGGTTTACTTTTATGAGTGACTGTACTGTGCATGGGTGTAAAGATGGATGAGTCATTAAGTGTGTGAGTACATCCCTACAGGTAGGAACGAGTTAGTGATGGTGAAGAGAGAGCGGATGAGTAAACCATGATGCAAAAGGAGAATTGGTATGTGAATGTGAATGATGATGCTAGAGGATGGGATGGGATGTGTGTGTGTGTGTGTGTGTGTGGATTGGGGTAAAGGGTGAGTGTGACTGAGTGAGTGGTGGTGCAGCAGGGATAAGTGTGTGGGCAGAAACATTAAAGGAGAGGTGATTAAGCAAGCCATGAGTGACAAAGGTGAGGGGTGGCTGTCCTCGCTGTCCCACTACACACTTCCGCTCTCTTTCATCTCAGGTCGTGATGGTGGTAGTTGTTGGTGATGGGGAAGGATGGGAGAATTGGTGGTGGGAAGGGAAAGTTAGGGAAGACACGAGGGTGGGGGATGGGAAGGTTGTGGGGACGAGAGAGAAGGGGAGACTGGTATATGTTGTGAAGGAAAAGAGAAAACAGGAGGTTGTACTAGATAGATGTATAAATCGAGAAAGAAGCTGTAGAATGAAGGACGTTAAATATGACTGCATAGGAAAGAAGGATGGTTGAAGGGATGAAATCTACTTGATTTAAACCATATCTGCAAAGAATCGGAAGGGAGGAAGATGTGGAGTGTGAATGTTGATCATTAGCTCTCTCACATGCCATAGCCTACAAATTTTATTTCCTGGTCATTCGGGATATGGACACAACAGACAAGCCAAGTTCACGAATGTTTTATGGGATGATAAAATCACCAAATTTGCTTCGCTTTTCGTGAATTAGACTGGAAGCAGTGTTGACATTCCTACGACTTTCTGTGGTGATCAACGTGCTAACAATGTGTTTCAGCAAAAGCAGTACCGGTAAGGTATCCATAACAACCGCGTGGACGCTGCTAAAACGAGTGTGGTGAAGGAAAGGCAACAGAATGTGAAGTAAAGAGATAGGTGGGAGGTGCTCCGGTATGGTAGGTAGCCTACACGGGATGGATTGATTACACAAGCAGGAAGAAAATAGATAGAAAAGAAGGACAGATGAAGAACTGAAAGGGGTGGCTGGGGTCGAAGGGGCGCCTAAACCCTTAAAGTATTTCCCACATCACTACAGGCAATACCTACCCCCCTACGGTAGTAGGTACAGGGGAGACTTTATCATTCTACCTCCATGGCTTTTATAAAGGTCAAGAAGGGCTTTAGCCTATGTGAGGGGTGGGGTTCGAGGGCCTGGCACAGGAGAGGGGAAGGAGGAGGAAGGGTTTATAATACTACATTTAAAGAGTATTGACAAAAGGTTACTCCACATCCTTTATAATTTACACTTTCAAGACACAATCAGGATAAAAAGTTCGAGTATCTGTATGTTCGAGTACCTGTATGAACAGCGACTTCGTGTACTTATCTTACGATGTGATAAATGGCAAATGTTTGCAATCACATCTATGGATGGTTCGATTGGAAACAGCAAATTGGAACGGCAGAAGCCAGCTGTAATTAAACATCCTTCTGAAAATTAGCTGCAATAACAAGCCTATGTGTTGTTTGGTGTGCTGTGTTAAAAGGAAAACAACACATCTACGATATATTTTTTTAAATAGAGCTCAGAAATGGCTAATTTCAAGAAAGAATTAACATCACCTACTGTAGTTAAACCACTCCACATTACGGTATGAACTATGAGCGTCTTGCGTGGGAGGGATGGCCTATATATAGGCTACTTGATATGCCGAGTCATGTCTTATTGATTTCCTGAGTACTACAAGATACAAGCCAGTCATATTGTTACCTCCGGTCCCTCGCCAACTAAGTTGGGGAGGGTATGTGATCTCTTATGTCTTTATATCTGTCTGTCTGCAAACAAGATATCTAGCTTAAAAAGGTTGCGAACAGATCGTTGTGAAATTTTATGGATATGTTGGATATGCGCCAAGGAAGAAGTTATCAAAATGTGAAGGCGATTAGAGGCTACAAACCTCCGCCAAGGCTGAACATCCCCTCCACAATAAGGTTCTTTCTCCCTAAAACTCGTTAAAATCTACTGGAATTCACCCGTACTTCATTCTCATTTTGAACAACTATGGGGGGTGAAAATCACTTCTTCCCTGGCACATATCCTATCTACCAACTAAATTTCGTTAAAAAAAATACGGCTGATAAATATATGAGATATTGTTTAAAGACGGACTGACTGGCAAACAAACGGAAACATAAGATAACCTCGCCAGCTTCGTTGGCAGAGGTATCAAGGGTTGTTCAACCAGTATGAATGAGTCAGGTCGAGGGTACGGCAGGGCAGGGCAAGGTAGGGAGGGCATGACAGTGGGCGTGTTACGGTCAATTACCCTACCCTCACTTCTTCCTGCCTCACACCGCACCTCCTCCAACAACAGTATCAGTAGAGGGAGGGAGAGGGCAATATGACAAACATCCCTTCGATTAATAATCTGTTACCGGAAATGACTTATAGCAACTTTCATCCTTTCTAGCAAAGGTACCGTATATTCTTCAGTAAGTACCGATACAATCTTCATCCCTTAATGAATGATACATAGGAGTCATCCAGATAGACTGACTGACTGACTAATGGTGATCGTCCTTCAGTGAGACTTGGAAACACACAAAGATAGAATCCGTGAGTGCCAGGAACGTTCTCCGGTAACCACTGGCCCACTCAGTATACCCATGACCCATGTAAAAGAAGGAAGAGTAACAAAACGTTCGTCTTATACAGTGAACCATTGTTCTGAACCTCTCAGCTACCAAGTGCGGTACAGTCATTTCTCTGACCAAGATATCTTTTGACTATCCGACAAACAACGAAAACAGGTCAGACGTCCATTTTTTTTTTTTTTAATCAGTTACCCATAGACCAAATATATCGTTGAACGTGTGTTATCATACCATATAATATAGGCTACATGAGCAATTGAGCATGAAGAAATAAGGGTAGGCTAAGTGTCACATCACTACCAGTATATCCTCCCTTACCTATCTCTTATCTCGCCTCCCACATCCTCCTTATAGATTTTAAATTGTGTATAGATATCTTATCTTTCAGGAAATTACATGGCTTATTTTTACCACGATTTTGCCAAATCATCATAATTAGGTTTGACTTTGATTGTCCAGAATTGGCATATAGGTTATTATGACATTTCGAAATTACCAGTTTGGACAGAACTATGACCGAGGGTTGGTATTTGTATTTTATTGTAGAGCATTCAGCTAATAGTATTTGATACAACAGTAAAACGATCAATTTTTCTGATTTCAGATATCGGTATCGCTTCCATCCGGTTGATGTGAAGACAGTTTGCTGGGCTATATCTTGCTGTGGACTCTCAAAAGTAGGCACCGAAATAGTTTCCTTCATCCTCCGATCAAACTAAGGCTTCCTCCGGCTTCGTTTTTGAGGATTCGTAGAAATCTCCATATCTGGTAAAAGGATGGAGGTGAAGGATGTGATGTGAGACTTTCATGCAACTGTACTTGGTACTTCATATCCTGTTTTTTTGTTTTTTCTATAAGGGATGAAGAATTATGATACAGTTGCCTCAAAAAATGAGACACTACCTGCTAGAGTCTAGCAGGTAGTGTCTCGAAAATTTTGGAGGCAACTGTACGTGTAAGTGGTTCAGTCTTTCAAAATGGAAAGGTATGTTCCTATCGAAACCGGATAGTACAGTACCGTAGCTTAGTTAGGAGAGACCTCCGGCATATAAAGAGAATTACAAAGCGATTTAATACAGAGAATAATCCCGGACAGGCTGTGCCGACGACAGATGAGACAGAAGGTAAAGAAGGCACTTTGAAAGGGGTATAATTATTCTGTAGTGCTGATTCAAACATCCACAATTTTCCTCAATCATTAGCCAGCAATCATGCACCTCTGCTCTAAAGTCAGTTAATATATTACCTAAGCTCATTTCACACAAATAGGAGGCTACCGTTGAGCTTTTCTTCTTCATCAACGCCTCCATTTCACATCAATAGTCAAACCTATTTTGCAGGTCCCTCTTCAAACCAACATTCTGGCCCGCCTCATCCGTGACCACTACTCACCTTGGCTGTCTAATAATCCTCCCTTCCCAATCAGTTTCATCACAATGCCACCTTACAAACTTCCCTTCACAAATCACTTATAATCTCATCATAAACAATCGCTAATAATCCACTAATGGGTCAATTAAGGCCTCCTCCATTCATACCAATTGTCATAGTTGTACCATTATTATTGTTGAAGTTTCCAAGGAGAACACACCCTCGTTAATCTATGGTCTTTATGAACCAATTTCCTGCAAGGCTGGAAGTGTCTCGCCTTTTCATTCAGCGAGGTACAGCCACAATCAAATAACCAACGACACTTTCCTTCCATCATGCAAATAAATCAGTATCATATTAAAATATAATCATACAACACCTTATGTCAACTCAACCCTTTCAATTATTATTATGAGGTGCTGCAAAATTATACACGTGTTGTTCTTTATTACCAAGATATTTACTACGATGGAAGGAAAGTGTTGGTGGATATTTGATTGTGGCTGTACGTATATTTTGTTTTATGTCCTACACACATTATTATTCCCACGATATCTACATCCACTTATTTTCGTCTAATCTGATAACACCCTAACATAGCAAACCTAAAAAATAACAACCTAACCTAAATGACCAGAATTTATTAACATACTCTTAACTATCACGCGCTCTTACATCATTCATCATTATAAGAAATGTAGTCTACAATTTTCAAAATCAAAGCTACCACTACAACACTCTCACAAAGCTTGAAATACAACAGATAAAATTCTGAGCAATATTACCCCACGTTTGTTTTTTTTCCAGTTATGTTGACGTCGACATCGTTTGGAGGTAGCCTGTTTCTTAGCACACATTTTATGAACCAGCAGCCTCCCATTCAATACATTACAGTACTTAGCAAAATATAGTGAGGCAATAATTAATTCGTTATGCCAACTTAAGAACACATGGACATTTGAGCCTCCATTAGACTCCACATAACTAGCCTACATCTGCATAGTATTATGCAGTGTGTATTACAACACGCAACATTGAAAGAGTACAGCATAAGACATATTATACAGATGTGCCAAAACAGTAAACAAATATAGGCCATAGATATATACTGTAATTAAAAATACATTCACAGAAATTTTCATTCCATAGTGAAAACTCTGAAATAGGAGAATGTAGAAAAAATATATACCATTAATGCTGCTTGGGGGAGGGGGTCAAAATTGACAAGCACGAAGTAAAGGTATAATTTTTTTTTAATGTACTTACCAATAGACAAATCTCAAGTCACCTTTGTAACTTAGGCTAACTAATATGATATGTGTAAAAAACTTATCACACAAAGGATAGTGACTGTTGGTGTTCTTGTGTGCCAGTCAAAAGTCAACAGTGCCATACCATGCCATAATAATAATATTAATTATAGTAATAAAACCTTGCGCATTCACACAGACTGCAGCGTTTCCCAACCTCGTCTAACTCTAGCATCTCCTGTAGTCAGGTCTAAGCAGCCAGCACCCCAAAAACCTAACTAATATCTGATTATTTAAATTTACCGCAATGTATGCATTGCTTCCCAGCACCCCCAGGTTGGGAAACGCTGACATAGAGGAAGGTTTAACTCTTATGGCCAGACTTGTTTGTTGAAAGCTGAAGCCAGGACTCAGTTGTTAGTTGTTACCGTACTGAACGTATTATAATGCTTGGCAATCACACAATTTATAGAAGTGCAACTCTCATGAATGTTAAACTGAATGTACAGTACCGGTACATCAAATTTATCACATATAGGCCTATAACTTATATGATGATACCGACACGATTCGAAACAGCCAAATTTCATTATACACATTACAAAGGTCTAGAACATGTAAATCATTAACGCCTGGAAGTCGAAACAGTGAAAGAAATTGCACGGGATAAGATAACTGCCCAAACCATATTGCACATCATATGGGGATAAATCAGCTTTCAGTGGAGTACATACAAGATACTAAATCGTTAGTAAAGGCTACTACGGCTATTATTAAATGGCCTATATGTCAAGAATACGTTCTTTGTGAACATTGTAGTAACATGTTTTACTATTATGGAAAACTGCACGTTTATTACGATAACAAACATATTCAAGCATTACTACACCGGTACCGATATGGTAAATAATTATGTGGTGATAACTGGCTATAGTCTATAGCACAATAATCAACATGGAATCGAACCAAAAAAATCTTTGAAGCGACGGCAGGTAGAGGGACGAGCAGGGAGATAAGGGGAAGACGTGCAGGGATCAGAAGTAATAAACGGTAATGGAAGATATACAAGTAAATATTTACTTCCCCTTTACAGCTTATTCAGGTAACTAAATTTGCACGCGTCATTAACTCTTCAGATCGGTTTTCACTTAATAATATAAGAAAGTAAGTCTGATCAAGATTTAGTTAGACTCTACTTAACCTAGGCCTAGTCTAAGTCAGATCTATAACACGACTGACCATCATGCATCTTATCCCAAATTCGATTTGGATCATGTTTAAATGAAAGACAGTAAGGTTCGGGTAATTTGAAATATATGTCTATTAAGCATATTGGTAAGTGCTTCCTTGAGCTGTAAAAGGAAAGTACCCAAGAGAAAATAAATTGATTTACTGGGTGAATTAATCTTGGATGGAGCATTGTAACTGACCCGGTCTCCATTGCGTGGGAGGTGTGGGAGTGCTGCGTCGACCAGCTGACACAGACGAGATGTGGCGATTGTTGTTGTGGCGATTGTTGTTGTGGTGGTGGTGGGATGTGAAGCCGTGACGTGGGGACCACTAGTTTAGCTTATGTGGGAACCTAAACACGGACAAACGCGCTCTGTAGGCAATACTATAGTTGTTTGGTAGTGGATGCCACCTCGACTGTTTTTCCTCTTCTAGGTATTTAGAAACAAAACCGACTCAAACAAATCAATTTTTTAGTTAGAATACGTCAGTTTATAAGTAGTCAAAAGTACAGTACAAACCATTTTCATGTCACTGTTTTCTAACACATAGTTGCAAGCTCAACACGGTCTGTTGGCTAGAGTACGTAAAGTTATCTCTTGTTTCTGATTTCACTTTACTTACTTCCTGCAAAGAAAATATACCGTTTAATTTACATATAAACAGCATTGTGACGTTTCACTCTATTCCATACTAGTTCCGTTGATTTCTCGGGGATTATTCCAACCTTAAGTATCGAAAAAGGAGTGAAGCCCCCAAGAACACCTTCCTCACTTAAGTGTTTCTCAAAACTGACTGATTATTCACTGGTACTATCAGTAATGTTATCGAGTTATCAGTAGTGACGCAACTCCTAAGACGAACATTTCCATTACAGTACAGTACAGAATTTCGAAATCTACAATAACACAGCTACCAGAGCACAGCAGGCAGGATCCGCCCCTCTCACATTAGGCCTGCCTAATTGTTTTTGTATGATAGGGAGAGTATTGTGTCCCATTATACTTGTAGTTACCAACCAAGTCATCGCTATAGGTATGAAGAATAAGTATTGATGTAAAGTAAAGTTGGAAAGCAAGTAGGGTACAGTATAAGTAGAAAATAGAAGACAAAGAAGAAATTATTGACAACTGACAGACTGAGGAAATAGATTAATTCTGTATCCAGCCAGTAGTATTACAATCACAACCAAACAAATAGCCTAGATATACAAAATTAAATGCAAAAACTGGAGGCCCAAATAGTCCTAAGGGTTGCAAGAATGCCCCTGAGGGTTGAGGGTTAAAACTAATAAAAACAAATTTTTTTTCACAAAATTGAAAAGAAAAAGATACATAATACAGTAATGATTAACTAATGCTAAATATACTGTACTTAATTCTGGACTCATGGATACACCTATTCTGACAAGAGAGGCTGAAAAGGCTTTTATATTTTTCCCAATCATTTACAGCACATCTGTGAACAATGATATTCAGCTATTACGACAATCAGGATTAACGCAAGGAACCGTCCGGATCGTCAATATGATGTGCACTGTGCTCCATCTATCAACACATAGTCAAATCTGGAACACCTCACCAATAACATGAAGGAATATCATGGGAACCACTGAAGTAAATATTTTCTTTATTTTCAATCCCTACAATCATGTCTATTTGATGAAATAGTCATTTTCCTGTCATTTGTGTGATCACAGAAAAGCATGATCATGACAAGTTGACAATTTTTTTTAGTTCTACTGTATATACTTATCAGTAAAGAAACAACAATTACAAAGGGTCACTAATATAGCAGAATTATAGTTGCCAGGCCAAAGTTTGTTTTTCTTTGTTTGCATATTTTTGCAATACAGTAAATTGCACTTACATAAAGTCTTTATCTTTCATTTTCTTCAATCAACATACGGTAAGAAAAAAAAATCTATTGATGATTAAATTCAAATAAAAATTAGTAAAATTGATTTGATGAAAATTAATGAAATATATATAGCCTATATATATATAGGCTATATATATATACATACATATATACGGTATATATGTTTGGCCCTGAGGGTCGCCAAGTAAAAAATATTATGCATTCAGGGTCATGAGTTTAGGAAACACAGCCTTGGAGTACTGTTCAGAAGAAAACATGTGGGGTAACAAATTACTAGGCCTATATGATAAATGTAACACTGAAACATGTCCTGTTTCAGCATTGAAAACACAATTATATGAAGACATGTTCTACCTTATATTCGTCAGATTCGAAAATGAAGAGCTTATCAGTCTATAGATCACATTTTGAAAATAGGTAATCAAGTTCTACTAATATATTTCAATTGGGGGCTTCTGATTCCTTCTGACTAGCCTATGCAACCAAACAAGCCCCTTCCATATAGGTGGTGTTTCGTGACATATTTGAAGGACTCATTTACTTCCAATTTTCTGACTATGGTACATTATAGGGTCCCTTAATACGGTAAACCTGCAGTCAGAAAGATAAATGAAAAACACGTATCATAGTGCTACTGTGCTGTAGTTCGAAAATGTGATTCTACTGAAATATTGCTTGGAAAAAAAAAAAAAAAAAAAAAAAAGTTTCAGTTGCTCTACAGACCAAGATACTCTAGTTAACAGTAATAATAATAAATTGGTTAGGAATTATCAGAGGATGTGACTGAATGACGAGGGCTTGAAATCTTACTTTGCTGCAGAAGCGTAGATTCTGATATACAATGTGCTAAGAATGAAATATGGTGCTACTGGTTCTTTTATGTATATGAGATTGCATTATTAAGGAAAGAAAGAGTAAATGAGTGTGACGAATACAAAGAATGATTCTATTTCAAGCATGTGAAAGTTAAATGATGTGTGAAAGGAGATTGGTACCCCACTGTAAAAAGTGTTAAAGAAGTGATAAGGTATTTCCTACTGTATTTATAGCAGTAAATATAACAAGTAAATATAGCATTGATAGGTTCTTGTTAATCATAAATAATTATAAGTTTCAACTCTTTCTTACTTCCCAAAGACATGACAAAAATGGAACTTCTAGACTGAAGGGAGGAAATTCTGTATAGATACCGGTACGTTACAAAATTCTCTGAAGAAATATATACTTCATATAGTCTTAATTTCCACTAGAGGAACATTGGATTGGGGTGAAAAAGGGCTGAGGCATTAGTACCGTGTTTTATATAATAGTCATATAGGGCACTAATAAAAGTATTGGTACAGTACAGTACTTTGTTATTATGGATGTATATAGCAAGACAGATTCTCAATTTTTGGCCATTACTCTGCTATAAATGACAGGACTAATACCAATACTTCAAGAAAATGCAGTTTTAAACCATTTTACTGACCTGATAAACCTATTTACAGTACAGGCCACAACTAACGGTTTGTTGTTTGTGGCCTGTACTGTAACAACTAACGGTTTTGGCAGGGGATGTCACCAAAGGCTTTCTGGTGTGCGTAAATAATACTTCAGGTTTTGTTCCTGTTTATTTCTGTTACTAGAATAGGATATCCAACACCGGTATTTTTTATAACATACTGATTATTGTTAAGTATTATTAGTGACTTATATAATCAAATATACGGTTATCTGGAAAAGCAATTGATCTTTGTTTGAGTTTACAAATGTTACAAAGTATTGGTAGCATTAGCCAATCATTTATTGATAAAGATACCTCAGAATTAGGCTAATACCCCCGTACCACCCATTTATTATTATTTTTATTTTCTGTCTATGGTGCCATTCACAGAGCTAGACATTCAATGTCTCTTTTCCAAGTCCCACCATCAGAGGATATTAACACAAAAATTCAGCTCATTAGTTTGGTTAAACCACAAAGTATTGCCTCTGTCCATATTATCTCATCATAAGTATATTAATTAATTAATGTGCTATATCTCACAATTTCCTTCCAAGCCTGCACTGTTCGTGTCTTTGTTTAGGGATTTTAAAAACAGCCTAATTAACAGAACAACAACAACTTAGGCTAAAAAATAGATAATCCAACAATTGTAAACAAAAACACTAATCAGAGCAATCAGAGACTGCAAACCTCTGCCAATTGGGGGCTGAGCATCCTGTTACTATGTAAATAATAAGAATGAGCATATACCTTAACCAAATATTGTTGAAGTCTATAGAGTGCCAACATATCACCCTCATCCTTATATATATACGGTGTACCTTGACATTTCGACTTTGTGAGGTTGGTTGGCAAAGTGCAGATTCGTTAAGTCGTTATGATGCTGCCATATCTGTTTCTAAGTGAGATAAATAATACGGTAGAGACTGGGTTTTGGTGATAAGTGTCAGTTACATGGATGATGGAAGTTATCCCAGACGGACCCGGCCTCTTCAGGATGCTCCAGTGACTGGTAGGGAACTCTTTGGAATTATTGTAACATGCAACACAACACTTAAGATAATTTCTCATCCACCTATGGACTGCATTGAGTGTGGCGTTCATTTCTGAGTAGATTAGGTAGTGGTGGATGGCCAGGGTATGGCAACAGGAGAAACATGTCAACAAAGAACCACCCGAAATAAGTCGGTTCGGCTGCGGCTTCAATAACCCCTATGTTATTTCCGTGGTTTTTACGCTTAAAAATCATGTACCTACCTCATTTTGTGAAGCTTTGAAATCCACAATGTATGGATGAAGTTCTCTACTACGATATTCCAGTGTATATACTCATGGATATAAATTAGAGTACAGAAATCCACACAGAACAAGGACCACAGCCTTCCCCTCACCCCTGTAGACTGACACTGGCGGCCATATTGGAATTGGATTTGTTGACGCTGCGCGATCGAACCTAAAATGAAAATGGTTCTGTTGTCTGCGCGGGAGATGAATGGTATCAAGTTAAGGCTTGTTCAAAATTCAATGTACTTTCCAAATCCTATAAGAAGAAAACTTTACGTCATTATATTGGTGCCATACACAGTGGTATATGATAAAATGTTAGAAAAAAAAACACTACTTGGTATCTACAGTAAATTCATACATGATTTTTATCAGCTGGTATATTGGGAAAACAAATTAATTGAAAATTGGGATCAATTTATACTGACAAATAGAACACATTTATTAGGGTTCAAATGCAGAATTTGCCAATGCATATTTTTTCGCGTATATTTGAATTACTGTAGTGTGTTTACTATGCTTAGTGTTACCAAGTTCACCCTTTTCGACCGATTGGGCGGTTTCCAAATATTTGAGGATTTATCTCCCCCATCCGGTAGATTGATTTGACTTTTGCTTAGATTGTGCAACAGTTATATATATATATATATATTTAAAAGGGTACGTTTTTAGTCTTATTGCCAACTCGAAAGTTTGTGTGGCACCATTTTCCAGCATATTATGGACAATTCGAAGAAATGTCGCTCACTCTCCCCTTTCATTCAAGTACTGGGGAAATCCTAGGAAATCGATGATTTGTGGTGAAAAACGGACCTGTAATTATATACCTTGAAGGAATCTTATTTAACATAATATCAACCTAACTTAACCTTTATTAAAACCATACCTTATCCTGTTATGGTGGCTGATCCTCCATGACATGGGTTTGTTTCCCAGACTCAACGGGGACGATTAGTGGACACTGGCCGCGAGCAGTCCCCTCACATCCATTAAAAATTGTCTCGTGTGAGCAGTAGTTTAAATGTCAAAGTATTTAATATAATTCTACTTTTTGTACTCACTGCTATACTTTATGTGTGAAGTTTATATGGTCCTAACTTCCGTGTTAGAAAAGAACCAAGAAAAATTTAGAATACCCAGGCAACATCCATTGTGGTGCATGTAGTTGGTTCCAGCACAGAAAAAAGACGTTTATCGGTATTCAGATGCATGCATAAAGCAGCATAATAATCAACATATTATATAAACATCTATCTTTTCTGTGAGACATATACCCTATTATCAGCAGTAGATTACTCCCCGTAGCCGTGGGCTATTTCTGCTGGAGGACGGAGAGCTTATTGGCGTAGTTATGGGCGAGATTGGGCGTTACAGCACATATAGACCTGGTAACGCTGAGGCTCATACCTGCCCGATGTACAATAACTTTCTATAATTAGATAACTCCCTCAAATCTCAATACACTTTTCATTCATACTCCTCTTGATACAGTGACATTCAGAAAGATTTTCGATTAAAGTATAAAAGTGATCTGTAACATATATCTGATATAAAGAACTTCTCTAGAGAAAATAACAAAGTTGGTCATGTAACAGTGTTACCAAATCCAACATAATTTTTAGCTTATTTTTTATTATTTAGTTTATAATCTCAGCAAATTATCTAAAAGAAGCATAATTTCAGCATTAGCAATTTAACATGATGTTGTAAGGCTTACTGGTCGGTAGTTGCCGTCTTGTCTCCTTTCTTGTGGATAGCTGTTATTTGTGCCCTCTTCCAATCATCAGGCAGAGTGCCTTCATTGACGGATGTGTCTGCAATATGTACCAGTGCCTCAGCTAGCTGTTCTGCAGGCTGATAGTTCTTTCAGAATCCTTGGATGTATCTCATCGGGTCCTGCAGGGGACTTGTCGATCTTCAGTTTCTTCATCTTAGCCAGCATCTCTTCTTTTGTGATGGTTAAACTGGATAGGGGGTTCTGGATTATATCTTCTGCTCTAATATTGTCTAGTATTGTCATCGGGTTCACTATTATAGTGAAGATGCTAGAAAAATATCCAGCCAGTGTTTCTGCTTTGTCTTTGTTGCTTGTGGCCGTGCCATGGTCTGTTTTCAAATCAGAGATGCCAGTGTTGGTTTTGAGTCTGTTTCGGATATATCTCCAAAAATACTTCGGGTTACTCTTTGCTTCTTTAGCTACTTCCCGCTCTATGTCTTTCTGTGCTTTTCTGGTCATTGCCCTCAACTTATTTCTCCTGCTCCTGGTTCTAGCGATTCTTGATGACTTATCTTGGAATCGGTTCTCATTTCCGAACCGGTTCCAAGGAAACGGTTCCACCAATAGTAGTCGTTGTGTGCTTGTGTGCCTTATTTTTCTTTCATAAAACTATGATTTGGTAAATTGGTAAAATATATTTTTCTTCCGATAATTTAAAAATTAATATTAAACATTCTTATTACAAAAACAAATATTTAATAAACTTGATGTTCGTCCCAGTCGGCAAATCAAGGCATTAGACAGCAATTATATAACACTGTCAGTTAATATTAGGGACCGGTTCTAGAACCGGTTCCAGCGGTTCCATTCGGTTTGAGAACCGAAACTGTCAGTTCCAGATTTAATGGTTCTTGTCCAGCCCTAGTATCGCTCCATGTCCTGTTTTTCTTTCTGCTGGCTTTTGTTATCTTTGGGTTCCCGTATCGCTTTTTTCTGGTTCCAGTGAATTTCTTGTTTGGGATATGCTGGGCTATAGGCTACTGTCTTTCATTAATTTCTTCAATAAATCCCATTTATCGTTGCTATTCTTTTCCTCTCTTATTGCGGGCCACTTCTCCTTGATTTTGCTCCTCATGATCCAGGTACTCTCCTCTGTCGTAATAGTACTTGATGTACGACTTGCCTTGGTGCACTGTTCTGCAGTTGAATTTGAATTGCAAGCAGCAATGATCGCTCTTCCCAATGGGCGCTAAGTGGTTGAGGTTGTCCACCTTCCCCTCTTCATTCATAATCATCAGGTCCAACAGGTGGGGTGTGTTGGTTCCTCTTCCTCTGGTGTTCTCTGTAACATGTTGATATAGATAGCCATCTTTCATGGCCTCAAAGAATTTCTGCTCCTTTGCCAAGATTCTTGCTGAAGTTGAATGTGTCCCGTATTCGTGCGCCACACCACCATACACGCAGTGAACATGGCCGAGGAATTCCTTGGCCATGGCAGTAAAGCTATGAAGCACGTATAGTACAATTACAGCAACTTAACATACACCTGGGCGGCGGCCGAGGAGTGTCAATTGTTCAACATTTAAATAAATGTGGGGCACACTAACACTTCCCCTAATCCTCTCGCCTTAGAGCCTTGCCCTTTATCAGTGATGTATAGGATAGGCACAGAGGACTGTACTGTGTTGTTACCAGTGAGGCTATTTGCTAGAACCTTGCTTATAATGGCGCAGTTTCAAATACTGTATGTGAACTGGCCTTCTCATTAGTTAAATACACTGAACTAGTAGGCCTATGTGGAGAATGTATACGATAAGGAAAGCATGCATGCCGGTGAATATAATAAATTTGAGCCAGTACCTAATATTTGACAAACACAGTGAACAAGGAAATATATAAAAGTAAATTTAATTATTATTATGTGATCAGGTGAAATTATGAAACTCGCTGTCAGATATGATAGCTATAAATATATGGTTCGCTGTATATATGTTTGTTTTTATAATTTATGTTTAATTTCATGTAGTTAAGTGCTGCACCAACTACCATTTAAGTAGTATTTATATCAAGGTGCATTAGATCAGTTTATTTGATAATGAATTGCTACTCATAATTCACCTTACATTTAGCATGTAGCACAATTTTGCCTAATATAGCATAAACTGTATGTTGACTCTAGCAAAATTCTGCAAATCAGATCTGGTAACACTGTCATGAAATTATCTAGTGAACGATAGTTACGGAGCGGCAATAAAGAGCAAGAAGTGAAGTTAGAAGCTTATACCACGTCTTGCCTCACATTCCATTATCTGAGCCCTATTATCTGTTCAAATGTTATGGAAGGTAAGTATAGTGGTCCATCATTATAATAATGTTATGTCAATAAACACATTCCAGGGTTCCAGCTTCAGGCTATCACATGTAGGCTACTCTATGTACGATTCAAGACTCCAGGAAAACTTGTTCTATACTTAGGTTAATATCACTTGTAGTAATCTTTTGTTCACAGTTTACAGATGTAAAGAAACTTATGTTACAATTGATGATAATTATTATTGTTGTGCTACCATGTTTTGTATTAAAATGAAAAAAAAAAGAATTGTGAAAATACTGGTTATAATGGTTTAATATTACATTCCTTATCTAGTAAGTATATCAATATGGAGATATTAGAGAAAACTTAACAGTTACACCTACAATCCTTTGTTTTTCTTTTTGGTAAATTTACAGAAGTACTGGGTTCTCTGTATTGTATATTTTAGTATCATTACCCACTATTTTGGACCATTCGGTATTATTACAGAAGTACTGTGTTCTTGGCTAGGATTGCTCAGTGTTACCACATCCGGCTAGGTCCCGGGAATTTGCCCCGGTCACTTTATGATAGTTTACACTGGTTATATCCCGGTAAATTGCCCAGGTTAGGTCATGGTAGTTTGGGTAAATATTGAAAGAATTACCGTTATTGCGTACATTTTTTTTCTACCTTCATTACCCACTTATTTAGACAATTCTAAGACTATTTTCTTCTATGGCATTTCCTCTGCAAATGCCCCATTTCCAAGATAGGTCATATTCAAATGATTTTGAAATTAGCCTGGCCTGACCTAACCTAACCTAGACTGCATCAGCCTACCGGGACCTAACCTGGGCAGACTACCGGGACCTAACCTGGGCAAATTACCAGGAAATGACCGGGGCAAAATACTGGGACCTAGCCGGATGTGGCAACACTGCTACAAAACGGTAATTCTTTCAATAAATGCCATCTGCTGTGGTCTAGGTTAGGTCAGGTCAGGTTAGGTCAGACTAATGTTTGTAAAACGGGGCATCTCCGAGAGAAACACCATAGATGAAAAGTCCAAAGTAGTGGGTAATGATATTATAATATACAATATAGTGAACCCAGTACTTCTGTAAATTTACTGACCATTCTAAGACACTTCATCTATGGTGTTTCTCTTGGAGATGCCCCGTTTTACAAACATAATTTGGAAATTAGTCTGACCTTACCTGACCTGACCTGACCTAACCTAACCTGACCTAACCTAACCTAGACCATAGCAGACTACCGGGACCTAACCTGGGCAAACTACCAGGAAATAACCTGTGTAAACTATAATGAAGTGACTGGGGCAAATTTCCGGGACCTAGCCGGATGTGGTAACACTGCACAGCCCTGGCCAAGAACACAATACTTCTGTAATAATACCCTCTTTTTATATTCTTGTAATGCCATTATTAATTTACTTTTGGAAATTCTGAAAAACAGTTCCAGCTGGACTTTTCCTACTTTTTTTTTACCCATTAGGGGGTATTGCCTGTATTGATGTGGGCAATACTTTAGGTATTCATTGATAGAATTGCCGTTTTGTAGCAGTGTTGCCAGATCCGGCTAGGTCCCAGTATTTTGCCCCGGTCATTTCCTGTACATTACCACGGTTATTTCCCAGTAGTTTGCCCAGGTTAGGTCCCGGTAGTCTGCTGTGGTCTAGGTTAGGTTAGGTAATTTCAAAATGCCCCATTTGAATATGCCCTATCTTGGAAATGGGGTATTTGCAGAGGAAATGCCATAGAAGAAAATAGTCTTAGAATGGTCTAAATAAGTGGGTAATGAAGGTAGAAAAAAACGTACGCAATAACGGCAATTATTTCAATATTTACCATACTTTAAGGGTTTGGGCACCCCTTCGGCCCCAGCCACTCCCTTTCAGTTCTTCAACTGTCCCTCTGGTAATTATCTAGTATATTACTGTTTTCTATGACAATGTTTAACCTATTTACCAACTAATTCATACCATTCTAAGACATTTCTTCTATGGCATTTTCTTCGGAAATGCCCCATGTCCAAGATAGGGAATTTTGAAATTAGCCTGACCTTACCTGACCACAGCAGACTACCAGGACCTAACCTGGGCAAACTACTGGGACTTAACCGTGGTAACATACCAGGACCTGACCAGGGCAAAATACTGGGACCTAGCCGGATCTGACAACACTGCTACGAAACGGCAATATACTAGATAAATACCTTCTTTTCTTTCTATTTCCTTCCTGCTTGCTGTCTCACCTCTCTATCACCTTCTTCTGGCGCTATATGACCTAGCTATTGTGGCGCCTAATATCAATCGATCCTACTTTGTATATTCTTGCATATTTTTTTGTGTTGTATTCTTTTCTCACAAACAGACTTTCCACAAAAATATGTTGTAGATAACAGTGTTGTTATATACCATAACTATCTTTTTTTGCTTCCAGTATTGAGAAGATGGAGTCTCTAGATCAAGCCCTAGAAGTCGTAAAAGGAGTGGTTGCACAGATTTGTGAAAAACTTGGATCTGATGCAAAAGAGCACATCAATCATGACCAAGTGTTTGTCAGAGCCGAGCATGAACTTCAAAATGGCTTGGATGTGGCTGGAGCTATAGATTCCATTGGATCCTCCTTAATGTGGGATGTTCAAGAAAAGCTGGAAGATCAGATTATTTGTATTAAGAGGATCAGAGAGGAACTAGTTAGAGATTCCAAGTATGTGATTAAT
The DNA here is from genome assembly GCA_033782935.1 of Petrolisthes cinctipes. Taxonomy (NCBI): domain Eukaryota; kingdom Metazoa; phylum Arthropoda; class Malacostraca; order Decapoda; family Porcellanidae; genus Petrolisthes; species Petrolisthes cinctipes. Next base: position 172,184 of record JAWQEG010000386.1, on the reverse strand, counting down.
GACAACACTGGCAAAAATGAGAAGATGCCAGAAAAGGAAGTGCAGCAGTTGGGTAAGGACGTGCAGCAAGCCATGGATGCTGAAGTTGCGGGGAGTAGTGGTGCAAATAATGACTCTGATAAATCCAGTACAAATGTGAATGATAATAAAGGTGACAGTCCACAATTACCTACCTCACCAGAACCAGATGATGATGATGATGATGATGACATACGAGTGTTGACCCCAGTTCCTCAGTCACCTGCCCCACTCATAGTACTCACTGATGACAGTTCGGACATCTCTAATCCGTCTAGTCCTAGTGTGTCTATTGTTAAAGAGGAACCAGGAGTGAATGTGAATGAAATTAGGACTCGCCTTATGAATGAAATTGATTTACAGGATGCAGAAAATATTGGTTTTGCAAGAAAAGATATTGCCACATTACGTAAAGAAGAAATGTCTGTGACAGATACAAGTAACAGTGAGCACAGTGATATTGTGAACAATGACAGCTCTAACAGTGTAGAAACAAATGCTGTTAAAATTGAAGATAAAGTTGAACCAACAGTACATCATAATGGTGATGTAGCATTTGATTATTCAGTGAATGGTATTGTCAATGGACAGAAAGAGGAGAAAACTAACAAGGAAAAAGTGCAATATAATGTTGAAGATAATAGTGCAGCTATATCTACCTTGAAGAATGGGTGTAAAAAAGAGAAAAGAGATTTGATTTATTTTTTAAACAATAACCCAATGGACTATGAGAATCCAGTTGATGCACTGTGGGAGGAAGCACACTTTATGTGTTCTGTCCTACCCTACTTTGAGCTAGCACATGTTCACCAGAGCTTGATGGATCATTTTTACCATCCTGATCGCAGAGCTTATGTTCTAGAGGAATACTACAATCTTGCTCTACATCGAGATGAAGAAGTTCCTGATGTTGTATTTCATGGACTTCTAGCTGCTAGAAAACGATCATATGCTGAGGTGGATGATACAGAAGTTGCAGGTGAAGGTAAGAAAATGAAAACTAGTGCCTCTTCTGATAATCAGCAAACTGCTGCCATTAGAATGCAAAATTTTCCAGATAACTCTCAGCCTTCTACTAGTGGTAGTAATAATTCACTTACTCTAGCTCCTGTTGTTGCTGACATGTCCACTGCTGCTAAAAGTTTTAGTGATAGTGATTATGGTAATACTTTAATGGAAAGTGGCCCTGTCAAGGTAGATAAAGCACGAGAACAATGGTGTAAAGAAAAGTTAGAATTTGTGCGTGCAGTGGTGTACGGTGTACATGAAAGTATACTGTGTGCACAGATTAAACTATGCTTTACTGATGAAGACATTGAAAGATTAGTGGACAGGTTGCTGCTGGAACAGGAGAAAGGTGGGAGTGATGTTGCTCAAGGTTTGGTGGAGCGGGGTAACCCGGTGTCAGCTGTCCAGGCTGTCTTGCCTGGCTCAAGTGCCTTTAATATAGTAGATAAAAAGAACAAAGAAACTCCATTTGCTGGGCTGAGTCAGGGGGTTAGTGAAGACACTGCAACTCCTGGCACCTCAGGAGGGGCGGAGGCTGAAGATCCTGCTGACTTGGAAGATCGTATTGCAGCTCAGATGGCAACACTCTCAGAAATGTTCACTGATGCTGATCCTGACTACTTGCAACAAAGGTCAGTAATGTTTTATTTCAATATACAGTGTAGTATTTATACAAATTACACCATACTGGGTTTGGAAATACATTGCCACTTTTTGTTGTACTGTAGAGTACATTGACCATATTAGATGAGTTCTTCATTCTTCTTCCCATTGCACTGGATATCTCTGTCAGTTGAATATTTCTTTAACTGGACAATATTCTTCTCAACTCTTGCTCATTGCAAAAGCACTGATCCCATGTTAGATGACACTTGTACTTGGGGCCTCTCAGTTAGTTGACAAGTATACCAGTACCCCCAGGCTTTGCATGGAATCCATGGACTAAGCTTATAGTGTAGTCTACATTATTCTGACCAACAATAGATATCCACAGCCTATTCACTATCATAGTGATTAATTAATACTTGCCACCGAGGGGTTTGGAGTCGAACATTAGATAATTAGATGTAGGTTAGATATATGTAGTGTACAATATAAGGTGCAAGGAGGAGAGAAAGGCCACGGAGGAGATGGATGGACCCTGTGAAAGAGGCATATCTATGAAGCAAGGTAGAGTGATTGCGCTTGACAGAAATGAATGGAGGAGGGTGATGAATGCTTGAAGAGTGGACGCGGCTTCACGGTCCTTGGGGGAGGGGCCTGCATTGAGTGTGGCCCATGAACCAGCTGGATGCTGGAGGGGGAGTTTGCCCAGTAGTGATGTGGTAGGGGTAAACCAGCTTTTGCTGTCAGGCCTTGCTATGGATTCAAACATAGCTGTACCCCTTGTAGTCCCACAAGGAGATTCGGTTGTGTTGTGGGGGTTGCTCCCTCCTCCAACGGAGATTGGGGGGTTGAGATGTGGGGGGGGGCAGTTCTACATTTGGGCATTTGTGTTTCGGAGGATGTGCGATGTGACAGGTGTCTAGCGTGGAGATGAAGGCCTGGTATATGTATGTATGTATGTACAATATATTGCTCCGGATATTCACTGTATAACACAAAGCAATATATGTGTAGGGTAATGATGGTGACATAGAGTACTCTATTCACTTTCCTTGACTTGGTTCCATAAATCTGTCAGAACAACACACATTTGTAGAGAGGTGAGAAATAAGTCCGGAATACTGGGTAGATTTTCAACATGTTTTGAATATGGGGAGGTTGCTGCATTATGTCATTGAAGATAGAAAATGTGAAAGCTTGTTCACCAAGTGAATGGGTGGGTGGATAAGATAAGAAAGTTAAAGGCAGTGGTGAACATTGAAATTCCCTAAAATGGAGATACCTGTATATGAGAAAAAGAGAGCAGGATAGAATGTGTTCTACTGTCAAGCCCCATTCACACAATTGAGCAGTTCCTGTCAGGCAAGAATTGTTACCAAAACCCGATCAAATACTGTGCACACTTTTGGTACGTGGGTGGTGGGGATGATAATGTGAAGCCTGACGGGAACTGCTCCCACTGGTAACACTGCTAAATAAGTGTGGACAGGGCCTTAAAGTAAAATACTGTATTTAATGAATTTGTATAGTCAGTGCAAGTAGTGTTAGGGGAGAAATAAACTTCACAGATAGGCTATTTTTAATTTGAGAATGACAAGCTGAAGCCTGAGGGTAGTAAATTCAGGAGAATCAAGTTATGGATAATGAGACCAAGGTAGATCGTTGCATACAAAGGCTAGTAGTAACATCCATCTTTAGCACAATATTAAGGATGAATAGAGTAGCAGGAGACAGAAAGGGTTGCTATCAATTGCTGCCGATACTTGGGTTTCAGAAAGTTTAACAGAGGAGAGATGGTGCTCCACAGATGAGAAAGTTGTAGATATTGCAGAAATTGATAGAGTGAGTCATACATTGATCCTGGGTTATTACTGTTGGGGCCAGAATGTGAGATGATTCTTGTAAATTGAAGAGTTACAGATTCCTCCATACTAGATCTATCCCAGGAAAGAAATCTCCAATGTTACCAATATAATACAGGATCTGTTTCATGACATACCGTAGTTTGTAGGATTCAATAGCTCTCCAATTTACTGCCAAGATTTTCTTCCCTTAAGCAAGAGTTTTATTGGAACAGATGTGCAGACAACAACGGGGACCAGGTCAACTTCCAGGCATTGGTGGATGAATTGATAAAAAACAAGAACTACCCAAAGATAGAGGAGTATAATAAGCGACAAAAACGGCTTGAAATAAAGAAGAAGTTCATAGAAGGGATGTCAGTGGAAGAGTTCTTGGACTACTTTGAGGACCCTGAGAAGGTTAGTGTTTTAGTTTTTTTCTTTAACCACTTAGCCGCGGGCCTTATCTACCATGACAGCTCTCTCGCTCGGGCCTTTCTCCCGCACTCGCAGTCACTATGTAAACGACACATTTGACGGCTAATAGCTTGTAAACTACTCAAGCTACATAAATAAATAATACAGGATATTGAAGTACAAACCTTTAGCTGCCTCCTGATGTACAGCTCCGGACAGATCAAGGGTCTACACCCCATCCATCAGCGACTTGGTTTGGGCCTAGTCGGATCTGGTAACAATTGCAGGTGGAGGGAGGGGGAATGTTAGTGGGAGAGGAGGAGAGAAATGTGGGCGGGGCTATATAGGAGGTAATGTGGTAAGGTAACGAATGATCAGGTAGAAGAGATGTGTGTCAGGAGGAATGAATGAAGCATACACTGTGAATGGTATCGAATCACCAATAGTATAAAGCAGGGTTCTTCAAACTTTTTCAGTCGCTACCCAGTTTTTACTATGACATCCTTCTCGCGACCCATACAGAAAGATCTTTTACAAATGACCAGAAGTATCAACCTAAGAAAATACAAGGCCAAAAACTGAAATGCAATAATTATGATAAAAAGGCATTCTCACCAGAATTATAAACACTGCCTCACCTACCCCTCCCTCTTTCTCTCTCATTCTCTCTCAAGAAGGATAATACTTGTGCAATGATTTTGTTTTATTGATAATTAAATACATGAATATTTGATTATAAAAAAATGTTAGGTGGATTCATGTATGAACTTCATATTTATTTTATTGTCACGAACATTATTATTCTATTTTATTCATGTATTTATTTTTGTGAGCCTGCGACCCAGTTTGGAGGAATTAGGGACCCGTAGTTTGAAGAACCCGGGTTTAAAGAAGTGCATACTGTATTAACGTAGGTGGATATAGGAGAGAAATATGTGATGATTTGAGGCGAGGGTGAGGGGGAAGAGGGTAAGATAAATGAAGGTGATTAGTTGAAAAGTAATAATAAACAAATATTAATTAGTATCTGTTACATTATATTGCAGTGGGATAGACTACTGATTATTATCCTTTGGATATTAGACAGCTATCCCTGTATTCCTTTTATTGTCTTCAAATTAACAAACGAAAGCACAGTTATAAATAAAAGAAACGAGAGAGAGAGAGAACGGTACTGAAAATTTGGCGGCAACACTGTAAAGAGGTGAAAACCACACCACAGCCGTAAATTTAGGCGAGTTTGACTATAGGCCCAAACCAAGTCGCTGATGGATGGGGTGTAGACCCTTGATCTGTCCGGAACTGTACTTGTGAAGACTAAATGAACATCTGTAGGATGAGTAGCCAGCTCAGAATGACTACAACTCAAAATTCACTTTTACACTCTATTTACAGATCTAAGTACGTTTTCACACTCTGTTTTCGTTATAAGACATGTCTGGATTACATATTTCAATACATCAATATGAAATATAATGTCACTGTCGTTTTTACGTACATGTATGGTAATTACAGGAAAAACGGAGCTCTGGAAATACATCCTTCTACCCTCACTGCTTGTTTAACACTGAGTGGCTGTGGCTGGGTGGAGTCGGGCTACTCCCTACAAACCTGCAATCAGTATTGTCACCCAAGACAACCATGTTATGGGGCGCGCAAATTTAAAAACTGCGCTGTCGACTTATGTCATCACTTGCGCTTTCTGTTATTTCCGGTTATTATGAATCTTTATGTAAATACAAATGCAATTTTTTCAGTGTCTCTCCTTCCCTCCACATTAATTGGTGGTGTTGACTTATGTCGTCACCTGCGGTTAAGGGGTTAAATGCTAGATGGGATTTTCATATTTTTAATATTAAAGGTCTTTAATGTCTGTAAGAAGATAAATCTCAACAATATTTTCACAATGTGACATCAGCAAACCATCTTAGGAAGTTATTTTCAGACAGTTCATGTACAGTTTCTCACAGGTGTCTTGGTGCCCCCATACCTCCTGGTTAACTACATCTATCTATCTATCTATAGCTCTGACGCCTCGTTCCCTCCGGGAACTCCTCCGAAGGGGGTGGCCACGGCAGAAGTGTCTCCAGTTCTCCCTGTTACAACACTCCCTCCTTACTTGTTCAGGCCCTCCTCTGCCCCTCACGTTTCTCTCCTTTACATACTCTTCCACTCTGTTCTGCCATCTAACCGGCGGTCTGCCTCTCACACCAGGTCCCACAACTTCACTTCCATACACCTTCCTTACAAATTCCTCGCCTTGCATTCTCTCTACATGTCCAAACCATCTCAGTGTATTACACTTCACTCTCTCAACCACTCCACACTCAATACCAATTGCCTTCTCACTCATACCACATCTCTCGTACACACTCTCATTACTTTCTCCATCCCACCTAGACACCCCACATGCTCCTCTCAAGTAACTCATTTCCACAGCACCTATTCTAGACTGATGCACCCTACTCCATGTCCATGTCTCTGATGCATATGTCAGTGTCGGCAGGATTATACTATTTCTCAGTCCCCTTTTCACCTCCATACTCACACTTCTACCCTTCATAATCCTTCCCAATGATCCTATGACCTGTCTACCCTTCACTGCTCTCTCCCTAATTTCTCCTTCCATACTCCCATGTTTACACAGAACTGTACCCAGGTACTTAAACTCCTTCACTTCCTCCATCCTCTCACCCCTCAGAGTTATCTCACATTTAGTCCCAGTTGGTACTCCCACTCTGTAAGGTGTAGCAAAGTCAATCACTTCAGTTTCTGCTCTCTCAAACACCATCACTTTACTTTTGCCAACATTCACCTTCAGTTTCCTTCGTTTACACACAGACTGAAATTCGTCTACCACTCTCTGTAACTCCCTTTCACTCTCAGCCATCAACACAGTGTCATCCGCAAATAAACTTCCCACCAAGGACCAATTTGCTTCATTCAGCCTCAACTTCACCCCCAGACCATTCCCTTTGGCTTTCATCTCTCTCATACAACCATCCATATATTTATTGAACAACCATGGTGACATAACACATCCCTGTCTCAGCCCTACACTAATATTAAAACTCTCACTTAGATCACCCTCTACCTGCACACATGCTGTTGCCTCTGCATAAAAGGCCTCAATGCCTTTCAGCAAAGACCCCCCAACACCATAAATACTCAACACCTCTGACATAGCTTTCCTATCAACCCTATCGTATGCCTTCTCCCAAGTCCATGAAGGCAGCATACAACTTCCTGCCCTTCCCAATATATTTCTCCACTATTGATTTTAATGCAAATATTTGGTCCACACATCCTCTACACTTTCTGACCCTCCCTGCTCCTCACTAACTTTATTCCCTGTTACTTCAATCAGTCTCTCAGTAAGAACCTTCCCATACACCTTCCCCGGTACACTAAGAAGGCTTATTCCCCTATAGCTACCACACTCATCCTTATTCCCCTTCCCCTTATATAAAGGTACAATTATGGCTCTCCTCCAATCCTCTGGCACCTCTCCCTGCCTCCAAGCCAAAGTGCATATAAGCAACATCCACTCCACCACTACCTCCCCCCCACACTTTAACATTTCAGCAGTTATCCCATCCACCCCCGGTGCCTTTCCCATCTTTAACACTCCTATTGCTTTCCTAACCTCTTCCCTTCCCAGTTCTCCCTGTACATCCTGTCGTCTACCACCTGCCTCCATCCCCATGCATGTCACCACCGCCTCCCCTCCCGTCCCCCCATTCATCAGACCATCAAAATGTCTCTTCCACACTTCTTTCACTTCCTCACTTCTACTCACAGTAACTCCATCCTCTCTCTTCATTCTCAAGCTACCAGACTTTCCTTCTCCTCTTTCTCTTTTAACCTCCTTCCAGAATAATTTCTTGTTCTCTTTAAACTTTTCACTCAGTTTCCTGCCAAACTCCTCATCCACTCTCCTTTTACTCTCACTCACCATCCTTTTAACTTGTCTCTTACATACATTATATTCTCTCTTCCACCTCTCTCTCACTTCTTTCGACACATTCTTCTGTAATGTTCTCCTATATGCCTTCCTTTTCTCCTTTACGGCATCTTTCACTTCTGACCACCAAGCACTCCCTTTCTTGCCCCTCTTCTGAGACTTATATCCCACTACCTCTGCTGCTGTCTTCAATACTATTGTCTTAAACATTTCATACATATCATTCACTCCCATTCCCTCCCCCATACTCAGCCTTGCTTCCTCCAACACCTCACCCACCCTCCTCTCATATACCTCTCTGTACTCACTGTCATTTAATCTTCCACTTGCCACCTGCCTCTTGTTCTCCCCTTCATCCCTCCTACAGTACTCCCACTTAACCCTGACCTTCATCCTTACTAAGACAGCAAAATGGTCAGAGCACTGAACCATTCCTCTCACTACTTTCGCATCCATCACATCTTTCCGTAGTCTTTCAACCACTGCTATATAATCAATCAAACTCTTTTGTTCTCCTATATCATCCCTTCTCCTCCATGTATATCGGTGGATCATCTTGTGCTGAAAGAAGGTGTTAGCTACAGAGCAGAAGAATTGGTAACATTTTGTAATACATTCTAATCTTTTCTTTCTGTCCTCCTTTCTCCTCCTCTACCGCCCCCTCGGGGTAGGGGGCTACGAATATCTCCCCAGTATCCCTGCTGGACGTAAAAGGTGACTAAAAGGGGCTTTCACTTCTCCCACTGTCCCTCTTTTTTCATCTGTTACCTTTTGTGCTTACTCTCCCACCTCTCAATCATCTTCCTTGGACACCATATGACCTCTCTGTTGTGGCTCATAATATCAATCAATCAATCAATCAATCGTGCCAAAGGTGGATGTTAAGTATAGTAGAGCATCGATATTCTGGGAGCCAATCAACCAGTATTGGCGCTTAATCCGACAGTTTAAAGGAAAATTCTAAAATCAATCGACCGAGGAAAATCCAGGACCTAACTGGAATTTTAAATTTACCGCGCAACCAAGCCCGATTAATCTAATTCCCACTCTGCTCTACCTCCACTCCACATGGAGGGGACATCAGGAACTTTTTCAGTAAGGATAAACACACAAAAGCAGCAGACATTTCACTTGTATCTTCCTATTCATTCTTGGGATTCCCAGATAGTGAATCAACGTCTACACCAGCAAGTACTCTAGCAAAATCGGTTCTCCACCAGTCTCCCCCATCCGGCCTGTTCGAGTCAGGCGAACATAAAAAACATACTTAAATGGCTAATGTGCGTCCCAAGAGATGCTATCATGACTCACGAGCCAGTTTGAGACTAACCTCACAGATTCTCTCTAGTGACTAAAAATAATTCTAACCTTGAGCCAAAAGTATGGAAAATGTATGTTTTGAAAGGTGTTCATTCTGAAAGGGTAGGCCTAAAAGCGCAAGTGTAGTGAGTGAGGGTGATGGTTGACAAGTTCAGTTATCACCAATAATCCATGAGTTTCTACTCATACAAAAACATTTCCTTAGTTTATATTCATTATTTTTTGTCACTTTCTCTTTCAGTCATTTGCCTTTTCACCGCACCATATGTCTGTACCGGGATATGTGCTAAAAGTATGAAAAATTCCCGTTCTGAAAAGTTGTTCATTATAAAGGGGTTAGGTTTATCGCGAGTGTAACAAGTGAGCATGAGGGTAATAGTGGGGTGGTAAGTTAAGTTATCACTAAAACTCATTGAATTTTATTCGTGCACACACATTCCTTAGTTTTTATTTATTTTTGGTAATTTTCACTTAAAATCATGGAAGAGTTTTATGCTGTGGTTTGCTACAGCATTGTCAGCTTGGCTTGGGAGTAGAGTTTATGTTCGAAAACGAAGACATTTTTTTCTAAAAAAAAATATCTTTGACAACCGAATTGCTCGAAAAGGGAGGCATTCGAGAACCGAGGTACTGAACTGAACCTAACATTAGTTTAAGGATACAGCAATTTTTGCAGTGGTTAACATTTAAGTTTTACAATTTAGTAAACCTAAGTTTATCATTCATATCAACAGAAGTTTATTTGCAGTAAGATACAGTACATTAGGCTATACAGTAGAGGTTGAGTGGCTTATGGGTGTGTTTGGATGTGGATTATTGCATCCGACTGAACCATCAACGAGTCATTTGTGTGTACACATTACAATGGTGTATTATTGTACATTGTAGGCAACATTGCATTAATCATTTATGTATGTCGTATTATTACCATGGGTGCAAGTCACGCTACATTAGCTACATACTTCTATACTTATGTATGGCGCATGACAATAGAAAACGGGTGTTATTTAACTATCCGGAAAATTCGTTTTTCCTGACTTTTATAATCCCTCTGGACGCCGGAGAATTGATGCTCTACTGTATACATATGTGACCACCTCACTTGCTCTCATGTTCCTGAGTACTCTTTTGAATTCTCAACTCTAGCTTCGGCTCACCTGTTGCTCTCATACAAACTACATCTGCGCTGTTTATTTCTCTCCTAACTCTACTGACTATCCAAAATTCTTACCTTAAATTTTTTTTTCCGTAATCTCCGTTTTAGGAGATTTCAATGTTCACCACTGCCTTTGGCTTTCATCTCTCTTCACTGGTCCACCTGGTGAACAAACCTTCATTTTTTCTATCCTTAGTGACCTAGAGCAGCAAATCCAGCACCTTACCCGTATTCCAGACTGCCTTGGAGATCAACCCAATATTCCGGACATATTTTTAATCTCTCATCCTTTTGCTCATGCAGTAGATCTTTACTCTCCATTGGGCTCCTCCGCTCACGACATATTTCCGTGTCCTGTCCTATCGCTCGTGTTAGACCTTTGGACCCTCCCAGGAGCCGGTGTCTGTGGCACTACAGAGCCGCCAACTGGGAGGATCTGAGGCAGTATATTCAAGATTTCAAGTTTCAGCTTTTCACTTGACTTGAATAGGGTCAATTGGTTAGTAATGTAGTTCATGAAAGTGTCAGCTTATGTTAGGTAGTGTTAACCATGTTAACCAACTGTCATTACTGAAATAATAAATGAACTGAAAAACAATAATAGTAACTCATCCCCCAACCACCCAGGTATTCACGGACACCAGCACAGTGATGAGCAAGACGTACATAGAGAATGCAAGGGCTCAACTGAAGCGGGACCTACCCTACCACTTCATTAAAGACATTGAGAATGAGCTCAGGAAACACAACCACCATTACCTACCAACTCTCAGAGCACTGCAGGTACAGTACCTTAAAAGTAGCTTTGATGTCTTGGTTACCATTCCCTATCTCCTATTTGGTGATTTCAGTTTACTGTACATGTAATGAAATAAAGGAAAAGGAAATTCACATTTGAAACAAAATCTTGGTACAAATTTATAAAAAAAAAAAAAAAAAATGTAATACACAAAAATAATAGTTTTTACAAATCCAGTAGTGATTATTATATCTTATTATAATTTTGTATGAATTCAGTACAAGTGAGGACAGATTCTTAACAATTAATATTAGATCAGCAAAGGAAGGAAAGAGCAAACAGGGAAAAGTATGAGACCATTTAAGGGTAGACTTCTGGACATTACAAGTACTCTGTGGATATTTTGCACTCACGTTCCTCTCTCCATGGTCTCTCTGTTACTGGATGCGAGTTCAAAAGTCATGATATGTTTGTGTGCTTGAGTTGGTGTTGACAAAATGATGATGAAAGTTTTATTTACATGCTAAAGTTAGTATACCATACATTACATCATGACGTTGTTCTAAACATGGGAAATTATTTCCATAGACGGTAGAAAATTGGCTATATTTCCATATAGCCAAGCCTCAGCTCAGTCAACTGAGTTCTAGGCCAGTATTAATGAATAATGATAGGAGTCCTGTAGGTCCAAAGGAAAAATATTAATATACATTGGTCAGTAATACTCTTGTGATGTGCCAGGTTCCCTTTCCATTTATCTATATCTCGGATATCACACTCCCTCCTGGAAACAATACAGAAATTAAATACCTGGTAAGTGCTGCCATTTACAGTGCAAGAGCTCAGTCAACACATCTAGTATCATGGTTTAAGAAGTAAGCCATGAGTGTCTTGTACAGAAATTAAATTAGACAGTTATTAATTTGGGTGGCAGGTGACTGCTGCACAAGCGCGATTTTTCTTATTGGGACAACATTTGTGTTTCAACACTTGCTGTATTTTATAATGTAGTGCAAAACAATATTTAATTTTCACTTCTTTGTACTGCAAATTTATAGAAATTGTTATCTGTTAGACAATAGTTCAAAGTGATGAACAATACCTTTACTCTGGACCTTATACAGGACACCTCCAAGGTCAGCCGACGCAAGACCAAGCGCTCTTCACAGGTGAAGGAGAGTGACCTGGATGACATCTTCATCAAGGAACTCTGTTACAGTCGCATGCAGACTGAAATTAAGGAGCATCTGTTAAAGAAAGAGTCAGACAAGAGAAGAGCACTCCTATGGGTAAGTTTAGAGTAAGGTACAACCATCACAGTCCCCCAGCTGTCATCTTTTTGTAGCACAGTTTTCTTAAATAGGGTCCTTTAGTGAGCTCGAGATGCCGCCTGGTGGCCGTTTTGGAACTAGTATAAAAATTAAACATGCGGACTTTCAAATATATATTTTTTACACATTTTTTCATTGCTATTTATAATTCACAGATTTTTCTCATAGCTATAGTATTAAAATTACTTACTGAGACTAGGTATTTAAGAAACAGAAACAAAAGGAGATTTTTTCTTTTGTTTTTTTTCTCCGTACAAACAATCGTCATATAGTATATGTTTTTTTCTTCTTTTAAGTTCATTATAGTGACAATGATATCATAAGATGTTAATAATGCACATATTATTTTAATAGGACTATAAGATATATGTAAAAAAATAGAAGCTTGCTGCCGGATGCGGTACGATATCGTTTTGTGGTGTACGTACACAAACTCTGCTCCAGTCCCACGCCGCGCCGCTCATGTTGTGGCCCTTGGGTGCTTTGTTTTGAATGCATCGTATGTCAGGCAGGGAAGTACCAGCTGAAGGAAATGTTGAATGGCAAATTTACAAACACTCTTAACCACTGCTTGTAAGAAACTACGATCATAACACCATTGTCAGACTTTTTGCCTTATATGTCCTTGCAAGAGGGTATTTTTTATCCATATATTCGCATTGATGCAGTACTATGAATTACTTGTTGGAGTGTTGTAAGACATTTTTTTTTTTTTTTTTTTTTTTTTTTTTTTTTTTTTCCAACAATTTTCTTTTATAACATCATGACTAATGTACAACCCTTAGATTTATTGCTGTAAACCTAATAGTGACCATCACAACTCTGACAAGTAGCTAGTTTGGTAAAGAAAAATGTCAATTAAGTCTAGCTGGACTCGGGGAAGTCCGCAGATTTTTGGCTGATTGTAGTACCAGGCCGGCCACCAGGTGGCATCTCGAGCTCACTAAAGGACCCTATTATGCACCCTCATCATCATGTGCCTCCATCCATCATATTTTAATTGCTGAAGTTTCTGTACTGTTATTCATCCTCTAAGTTACTCTTGTGATCACAAATGCTTAAACAAATCCTTCACTCTCTTTATGTGTATTCCTGGAGCCCTCAATTCATTAATAAAAAAGGGAAAGGGTGTCTTTAAGATAGATTGCAGTACAGTGAGTGACAGTAATAATGTCAAAATTTGTCTGTAAATTAAATGTAACTTATGAACCAAATGGCACTGGGTGGAATAAACCAGACATTAACTTGTTGGCTTATGTTTTTACCATATTTCATGACACAATTCATGTCTTTCATTGTAATTCCAACAGTTACATTAAGGGATTCCTACATTTGTAGACAAAAGGAACCAGCTAATTGTGGGATTAGTATCAGTATGTAGACACCGTATGTGTGTTTCATGAATAAGTTGTGAAGAATTGACATTTGGACTCAAACTCGGCTATTTTGTAATCCAATTATTAATAACTCTTTACCCCAAGTATATCGAGGAAGGATGGATGGATAATAATATTATGTTTACAGGCCAAGGCAACACATCAGCTGGTTGAGTGTACCTGCTGTTATGATGATGAGGTGTTAGAAGACGACATGGATACCTGTACTAATCAAGAGACAAAGCACAAGTTCTGTAATAACTGCATCAGGAGGTATGCTCTTACATACAGGATATATAATTAGGGAACAAAGAATCTGAACATAGATGGCAACTTTAAGTAGCAACCTCAGTAATAACATATCAGGTATACACAAAATTCATGAATGACTACTGGGCAACAAATGATACTGGGAGACATCAACCAATCACAGACTGTGATACAAATGTTACTCTTCCATTATTCTTAATTTTTGTCAACCACCGACATGTTTACTCTCTGGTTGTTGCCAAAGTCTTCCAGCGGTCTTGAGGTATCAATTCCCTGACTGTGCAGTACAGTATAGTAATATATGTTAACCTGGTAAAGATGCACTGGTTCTTTTACAGCTCTTATTGGACCTTAACCTCTAGCTGCGGGCAGTAACTACCATGGCAGCTCTGTCTTGGGGGCCTCCTCCCACACTCACGGTCACTATGTAAACAACACATTTGACGGCTAATAGCTCTAAACCACTCACAGTACATAAATATATGATGTAGGATATTGAAGTACAAACCATTAGCTGTCTCCTGATATACTACATCTGTAGGATGGGTATCCAGCTCAGAATTACAGCAATTCAAAATTCACTTTTACACTCTATTTACACATCTAAGTACGTTTTCACACTCTTATTTCATTATAAAACATGTCAGAATCACATTTTACAACACAATATGAAATATAATGTAACTGTCATTTTTACGTACATACAGTATATGGTAATTACAGGAAAAACAGAGCTCTAAAAATACGGCCTTCCACCCTCACTGCCAGTACAACACTGGCAGGAGGAGGGTGGCTGGCCTAGGGGGAGTCTGTACAAGCCCAAAATCAGTGTATTCACCCGAGACAACCATGTTATGAGGTGCCCAATTTTAAAGACTGCTTTGATGAGAATTCTCGTCTTTAAGGGTTAAATAAATGTTTTGATTACCGGTACATTCCAATATATAATTTTTAGGTACTGTACTTGCCTAGTTATATGAATATGCAGTATAATTTGTCTTTGTATACATTACCTATACAGTCCTTCCTCCCATAACACAAGTTCTCGCTGCGCGTTTTGCCCATAATGTGATACAGATTGTAAAAACCCTAAATCCCCCATAACTTGGCATAATCGCACATAGTGCAGACTCAATGCAAAGAGCAGGTACAGTACTTCCCTGTGAAGCACGACTCCCCAGCCTACAGCGCTTGCAGACACTTGTGACATTGATACGTACGCCTGGCCACCTGGCAATTGCACCACTTGGGAGCAGCCCATCATCACCACCATTCTCTGTGCCAAAGATGATTGTGTTGGCATATTGGCCAATGACAGTGACAGTATATTTCATATTGTTGTGTTAAAAAATGTGATTGTGACATGTTTTATAATGAAATTTGAGTGTGAAAATTTACTTAGATATATAAATAGTGAAAAAGTGAATTTTGAGTTGATGTAAATCTGAGCTGGCTACCCATCCTACAGATGTCACTTTAGTCTTCACAAGTACATCAGGAGACAGCTAAAGATTTGTAATTCAATATCCTGTATCATTTATTTATGTAGCGTGAGTAGTTTACAATCTATTAGCCGTCAAATGTGTTGTTTACATAGTGACCGCAAGTGCGAGAGAGGCCCGTTTGACAGAGCTGCTGCGGGAGATAAGGCCTGCAGCTTAATGGTTCTATCTATCTATCTATTGCCAGACGCCTTAATCCTCGAAGGGGTGGCCACAAATGAATTGCCTCCATGAACCCCTGTTCCCCGTTAACTGGCGTCCCTCCTCCCACCCCATACCACTCTCCCTCGTATACCTCTCAACTCCATCCCTCCACCTCACTCTCGGCCTGCCCCTCCCCCTCCATCCTTCCACCTCA
Organism: Petrolisthes cinctipes; assembly: GCA_033782935.1. Taxonomy (NCBI): domain Eukaryota; kingdom Metazoa; phylum Arthropoda; class Malacostraca; order Decapoda; family Porcellanidae; genus Petrolisthes; species Petrolisthes cinctipes. The sequence continues at coordinate 156,278 of JAWQEG010000386.1, read as the reverse complement.
CTCTAGTACACTCTCTTAACCAACCTCTCGCTTCCCATAGGCTCCACATGACCGAACCACCTCAAGGTGTTCCTTTTCACACTCTCCAACATGTCCACACCCACACCACACTGCTCTCGTACCTCTTCATTCGTCAGTCTATCTCCATGTCACTCCACACGCACTTCTAAGGTAGCTCATTTCCACCCCTCTAACTCTTGATTTATGTCTTTCCATCATCGTCCACGTTTCTCTCCCGTAAGTCAGTGTCGGAATTACCACACTATCATGTAGCGTTTTCTTTACTTCCATACTCATCGCCTTATTCCTTGTCACTGCTTTCAGTGTTCCTACAACCCTCTTCCCCTGTTGTACCCTCTCTCGCACCTCATCCTCTAACCTCCCATCTTTACTCATCACACTGCCCAAATACTTAAATGAGCTGACATTCTCCATAACCTGTCCTTTTAACTTCACTTCACAACCTGTGGCTGTACCCCTTTCAAAGACCATAACTTTGCTCTTCATTACATTCACCTTCAGGTTCCGTTTCTCGCATGCATCTCCAAACATATTGACCAATCTCTGTAACTCCCATTCATCGTTACTCGGCAGAACTGTATCATCAGCGAACAGCAACACAGGCTACTTCCACGCACTCCCCTCCCTTATCAGAGGTACACCAACACCCACTGCTCTTCCCTGTATTTCCTTCTTAACTCCATCCATGCATACATTGAACAACCATTGGGACATGACACACCCTTGCTTCAACCTAACGCTCAAGTTAAAGAACTCACTCTGCTCACTCTCCACCCTGACTGCCGCTCTTGCGCCCTCATACAAGCTCTTCACTGCCTCCAGCAACTTTCCAGCCACTCCATATATTCTCAGTACTTTCCACAGACCTTCTCTATCTATTTTGTCATAAGCCTTCTCCAAATCCATAAATGCAGCATACAGCTTCTGTCCCTTCTCCAGATACTTCTCCACAACACACCTCAAGGAAAAAATCTGGTCTACACACCTTCTACCTTTCCTAAACCCACCCTGCTCCTCACCCACCCACCTCTCTGTTCTCACTCTCACTCTCTTGATCACTACCCTACAGTATACCTTCCCTACTACACTAAGGAGACATATCCCTCTGTGATTTCCGCACACTCCTCTCTCCCCTTTACCCTTATACAGAGGCACTATAATTCCTGATTTCCAATCTTTAGGCATACTTCCCTTCTTAACATGCTAGTCCACACATTTTCCACACCCAGTCAACCATTATCTCACCACCATACTTCAGCATCTCACCACACACTCCATCTATTCCTGATGCTTTACCCATCTTTACCCTCTTCAGGGCCTCACTCACTTCTGCCCTTCTGATCTCCACCTCCTCTACCTCCCTTCTCTCTCTCATACCCCATCCAACTATGTTTGCCGGCGTTCCACTTCCTTCATTCAGCAGTTCATCAAAGTGCTCTTAATTAATGGTTAATGGTTAATAGCCAATAATAAAAAAAAAAAGTAATGACGAGCATTATGAACATTGTAAATTTACGGTGTTCCATGAAAGCTCCTACCAAGGGTTGTTGTTGTTGTAGTTAAATTTATCTTTACAAAGTGAACTTTCACAGACTTCAGTGTCCACATAATACACAATGTGGAAAAAAACTGATTGAGCAAGAGAAACAATTTACTGGATTTTTTTCCATTGTCAAGGATCACTTATGGATAGTACTACTCTCATCAGTTAGTTATCAGTTTACCCAAGGGACCTGTCCTTCAGCTACCCAGCAAGGTACTGTATATCAGTAGCACAATGCACGCCTTCAAAACATAAATTGAGGAGCATACTATATGTGTCAGTATAGCAAAACCGGCCAGAGACTACACTCACTTTCTTACTCGACGGTAAGGGAACACAGTGACACTTGTGGTGCAGTGTTAAAACTTGAACATTTAAAAATAATAGTGCTAATGTGCATATATTAACATTAGAATTAATTTGCTTTGGAATGTTGTGCCATATGTCTGCGTCTGCAGTAGACTTTCATTAGTTGTTGTTGTTGTTGATGTTCTCCCGGGGCAGAATGGCCTCCTGCCCCCACAGACCCCTGGTACGCTCTGGTCGCAGTGAAAAGTCAAATTAAAATAAAGGAGGGGCTGGCCCTATATGCCTGGGCTACTGAAGCAACTCCCAGGAAGATGGGACCAGAGCTTACCGGACCAGGGAGTCTGGGGGCTTCCGACCGCCAGGGAGATTGGGGGGAAGGTCTTTGATCCTACACCCAGTGCTGTGGGCCCAAGTCCACTTTACCACGAGAGCTACAAGTGGGGTCGCACCTTCCATGAGACCAGTCCAGAAGGGACCATAAGGGGGGAGGGAGTTTAGACTGCTGCATGCAAAGGGATAATGCACCCCCGTGTGCTGGCTGTCCACACAGCAGTTAAAAAAAAAATATATATAAAAAACATCTGGTTGCATTACACCTCACATGGACTTTTGATCCACGTGGGCAGAGCTCATTAAATCCACTAGAAAGTGACCAGATCCTACAACAATCTTTATTCTAGCCCTTTGGGAAATGGCTAGTATTCACGGAGAATAAAGTCAGCCCCCCTGGGCGGACTTTCATTTAGTTTAATTGTTTAGTAAATTTTCGTTCTTAATTTTTATAATTTCTCTATATTATTGTCAGTGATAATGGCATTGGGAACATGGTAAAATGTCTGGTCTTACCAATACAAATGTTTTTCATAACAGCTCTGGTTCTCTTCATGCTGTCAAATTGGTCGGAACAGTAAAAAACTATTGTACATATTTACATGTCATAATACCACATACACCTCGGTCTCATATAGAACGTGTTCACATAGAACGATTCTTGTATAGAATGAGCGACCAAAATATTAGCTTAAAATTATTTTACAAAACGATTGTATCCATATAAAACGGGTGGCAAAAATAAGTGAAGCAAATCCGAGGAGTTCTTATACAAAACGACCGAAATCATAATGAACGTGCCTGGAAGTGATATCACTGGCGTCTGTACAGTGTGTGTGAGTGTGTTACCATCACTTCTCCCGCTCCTTCCCCCTACCCAGTGTTGCCAGAGGCAAGGAAATTTCTCTGTTTTAGGGAATCTTGAAATCGATACAGGGAAATTATATAAAGATTGTTCAAAATTAAACAGGGAAAGTCTTACCAGAAGAAATACCAAAAAGACCGTCAATGTTCAAGAGTAAACAGGGAATTATTGAGGCATAAAGGGAAATTCTAAAGTTGAAGTTAGGGAAATTTCGTGTGTGACTCGCTCGTTTTTAGTGATTACTAGGTAATTAACCACCAGCTTCAACGCTCAGTCATGCCAGGTCGTGCATTTACAAAATGGAAGGCCATATCCTTCGATATAAAGAAGGAAGTTATTTCTCGGAAAGAGAAAAGAGAAGGAAACACCAGCGTATGATTAATAAAAGAAAACAAACGATGATCACGCGCTATCTCCCCCCTACCACCTCCACCACCTCTACCACCACGGATGCCGCCGACTCATCTCAGTCACATGAGTCGCCTGCGAAAACCTTAATACGAATTGTAAAATGCAGTTTACATACATCCCTGAACAGTAGGATTAAGGCAAGAAAAACCTTGAAAAGTATTTTATGTTAATTTCAGGGACAATTTTGGTGATTGATCGACCAATTGTAATTTTCCCCATAGGTTACGTGTATCACATAGAACGATTTCACATAAAACGACGTCTTCTATCGACCTATTGGACGTTCTATACGATACCGAGGTGTATGTCATAATATGAGGCCTGTTGGTGGCATGGTATGTTGTAGCAACAGTAGGGTGAAGTGATCAAACTGCACACTCGTGATATATTACATACAGTATGAGCAATAATTACAATAACATTATGCAGAACGTGAATATTAACGCCACTTTGCATTGTTTATCTTTGGGATATTCTGAGCATTCATAGACTGACATCTGGCTGAGACTGACATCTGGCTGAGAATACCTACTGCCTTAAAACCGATATAACTGTTACTGTATCAGTGTACTGTATAATAACAAAGGGCTTTCCATATTTCCAAACTATTTGGGTTGGGTTGGCAACTGATATACACTGTGGAAGTATAAGTTAATAAAGCATTGTTTCTTACAATCCCTGCCGTACTCTGCCTCAGTTTAACACCACACCAGTCCCAAGCCCCCCCCCCCCTCCATCACCTCCTGTGTTTCTGATATATGAATCTAACTGGCGGTTCACACCTTGAGGGGTACACACACATCGACAACTGGGGTGATTAATGTGAAAGTGGTTGAAATTGTAACATAAAAGTTAGAAATTAGATCAGGTGATTTCGATTCTCCATAAAAATACTTTTCGCATGGTAAAGTGTAAATACTTTAATCATTGCAGATTTGCAGAGGAAGAGATAGGTCAAGGGCGTACCACTTTCCGGTGCTTGGAGGGGTCGTGCAAGGCGGAATTTTCCCTAAGTACACTTAAGAAGCTGATGAAGCCCTCCGTCTTTTCCAACATCTTGGAGCGCAAGCAGCTTGAGGAGATTGCAGCCGCTGGTATAGAAGACCTGGTGGCCTGCCCCTTCTGTAATTTCCAGACCATTATGCCCAATCAAGAAGACAAAGTGTTCAAGTGCCTCAATCCAGAGTGCATGAAGGATTCCTGCAGGTATAGTACTAGTTGATTTAATCGAAAGATAGTATGTACTTAATTTGAAATGGATCAGTGAATTCCTAACAAATGCAAGTTAGCCTCCCCTGCTTTCCCCTTCAACCATAAAGTTATAATAATCATCAGTATCCCAATTCCCATTTGTAGATGTCTCCAGTGCCAGGGATGGAATAAAAGGAAATGGAAAACAGAGGCAGAATACCCAGTAAAATGGATCACACTCTTCATCTATTCCCCCTTTCAACCCCACGAAATTTCATTCCCCCCCCCACAAGTTCTTGCATCCACAACTAAACTCCCTTAACAAAACAGGTTTCATAATGGCATAATTTGTTACAGATTTCAAGAGCTTGGATTTACTAACCAGAATGTATAAGTTTCCATAAATTTTTTCAGCAGTATCTCTTTTTAGCGAGAGGCACCTGCAAAAGGAAGGTAATATATAGAGAATCCTTGGTATCAAATCCACATTATGTTGACTTAAAATCTAATTAGTATTTAATAGACCTTACCTGTGGACTCTTGTAGTGTGTTTCAATTCATATACCGGAAGTCCTATTTCTCCTTTCTGAATCAAATAGACTTATTAGTAGACTACAGTAGAGTATGTTTAAAAGGAAATATATCATTACAGATTCTGCCAGGAGCCCAACCATGTGCCACTTCGATGTGAGGAGGTGGAAAGGCAGCACCAAAAGGATGCTCGCACCTTCATGGAAAACAAAATGACTGAAGCAATGGTCAGGTTAGTTATGCGCATATTATGTGTGGTGTGTTTAACTCCATGACATCATTGGGAAAAGGTATTGTAATAAACTTGAAACTTAATAGTACTATATCTAGTGATTTTTTTTATTATTTCTTTCTTTGGATACTTAAAAATGTTTGAAGTGTTATGTAGGGACACATTGCTGAGCTAATATAGTCAGAATATATAAAGGTAAGTGGCCAACCTAATACTCCTAATGGTTTGGCATTGTGACAGATAACCAGTCTTGATCTGATGAAATATTGCAATGCTTACAACCCAACCATGTGTTATCACATTTAGCTTCTTAAATGGAAGTGGTCCATTATCCTGATTTGTTACTGTTATTACTACATTCATTAATTTGCATGAAAAATTTGCTGGTATTGCTTGGGAGTTGATTTTGTTGAGGTGTGGCGGCACCACAATGGTACCATAGCCCCTCCTACTGCCAGCTCTCTGGACCCATTGCTCACAAAGTTTACTTATGATGATGCATACTGTATTGTACTGCAAAACAGCCTGGAAAAGTTCCTGTTCTGTCATGGAAGACTAAGTATGAGATCATATTACAGCGATTTGATGAAGGCTGGTCGACTACTAGGTTAATGTCACATTATAAATTTTCAAAGTCTATGCTCTCAGATATGAAAAGGCCTGGTGACAAACTTACTGCCTGTCTATACATATGAGTTTTTTGCAGCTTCAATATTATGCAGTAGTACCAGAAAGAGTGTGCCAATTATGTGATGTTTTACATTACCAAGTTAAGGCTGACTACTGTGGGCTTTGCAAAGCAGATTGGTCTTCCTAATAGTAAAGCCTCAGTAGTGGTTGGTTGGCTTTGTCTTAGGCTGATCAAAGGAAAAGCTTATGATGAGAACATATTTGTGTTGGAGGAGTGCATGAAGGAATTTTGTCAGGATTTGAAAAGATTGCTAAATAAGGAGTGCCACCTTCTTGAACCACTTTACAATAGGAACAAAATGGCTCTCAAATAGCTCTCCATTTCCATGAATATTTGAATAACTTTGCAAGTGATTAGTAGTCAGTGCCCATTGTTAAGTTGTACAGTATAAGACATGTGTCTCTGTTATGTGGTATTCCAGCACACTGGGTGTTCACCTGCTGACACATGGAAGTGGATTGCGAAACAGTGGAAGTGGGCTATACAGAGAGTATACCAGTAATAATATGCACACATAAAACTTTAAATGCACAAGAATATATATATCGTGGAGATGATGATAGAGTAAAAAGCTAATGATGGACTGCTAATCATAAGGATCTCAGATCGAGTCCATGCCAAGCATGGTATCTCAAGGTGATCTGACCATTCTCACAGCTCTTCAAGTATCCCTGATTGATTGGTTGAGGGCACGGAAGCCTGTGATTGGTCGAGGGCATGGAGGCCTGTGATTGGTAGAGGGTACAGAGGCCTGTGGTTGGTTGAGGGCACGGAGGCCTGTGATTGGTCAAGGGCACGGAGGCCTGTGATTGGTCGAGGGCACGGAAGCCTGTGATTGCCGGTACACTGACATGTTAAATACCCCTATTTTGTTGCAAGCTCCTAGCATATATAAGATGCCTGACCAGATTTCAAGATGGTTGGAATAACAATATAGTTGCTTTTGTCTGATTAGGATGTGTATATAATATGTATAAGATTTTATCATCTCATGGGACAGAAAGGAAGCAACCGGTACCTCTTCCTTGCTTCTCATTACAGTCTAATATTTTAACCTGTCTCGGAATCCTGTCCTTTACCATTATTGTACTGTATGTGAAATCTTGCTTTCTTATTACTGTACTGTAATGACATTAAATTATATTCAACAGGGAATGCTGGAAGTGCAAAAAGAGATTCATCAAGGAAGATGGGTGCAACAAGATGAGGTGCTCATGTGGGGCTATGATGTGTTACATCTGCAAGAAACCCATCAAAGGGTATGACCACTTTGAGGATAAACCTGTTCCCAGTGACTCATCCAAGTAAGAATTTTATAATGATTGTTTTAATAGTTATTTAGTTACTAAAATTATATGCAGGATACAAATTCTTAAATATTTTTTGTCTATACTATATTTTGTTTGTAAGCTTAATGTACACTCTGCAAAAAAAGTTTTGGAACCACCCCTCCATTAATTTTAGAATTTTTATCACGGTACGGTTGGTACGCCTGCTAAGTCAGCCCGAGTGTCCCTGTACAGGGACAATAATACACCTATTATACACCAATAATACACCTATTCATAACACGTATTATAACAGTAGTATTATACAATAAGTATACAATAAGTATTATCGCCAGTGGAATAGGCTTACCAACCCTACATAGCACTAGCAATAGGGGTGGTTCCAAAATTTTTTTGCAGACTGTACATACAAGAAGGCTGTGAAGGAGATTGTGTATTATTATTACCCACTAAGTTATATACTGTATGTATCAACTTGATCGTGCCACTAGGTTAACATAATAAGTAAGGTGCATGCTGTTATTACAAGCAATGGTGTAGCATAGTATCATATTAGTTGGATTATTAAGTACTGGAGCACAGTATTGTAATTGATGTCTGCCAGATTCAATGCAGATAATTTGGCTTATAGGAAGTGGTTAATCTTAAAAGTTTATCAAGATGTCTCACAGTACCTCTGAAATTGATTAGTTAAAAATTCTTTTGGTGTGGGAGTTCACAGCACTTCCCTTGGGTTCCCTACTTGGATGGTTTTACTTGACTGGCCCCATAAAATTAGGCAAATAGGCACGCAATATGCAAACCTACTGTATCTTGTCTGCCCAGGGGGGCTGACTTTATCCCCTGTGAATATTTGCCATCCCTCACAGGGCTAGAATAGAGATTGTTGTAGGATCTGGTCATTTTCTAGTGGATTTGATGAGATCTGCCCACATGGATTAAAAATCCACATGAGGTGTACTGCAACCAGAGGATTTTTTTTTTTTTTGCACTGCTGTGTAGACCGCCAGCACACGGGGGTGCATTATCCCTTTGCATGTAGCAGTGTAAACTCCCTCTCCCTTATGGTCCCTTCAGGGCTGGTCTCCTGGAAGGTGCGGCCCCACTTGTAGCTCTTGTGGTAACGTGGACTTGGGCCCACAGCCAGGGATCAAAGACCTTCCCCCCAATCTCCCTGGCGGTCGGAGGCCCCCAGACTCCTTGGTCCAGTAAGCTCTGGTCCCATTTCCCTGGGATGTGCTTCGGTAGCCCAGGCATATAGGGCCAGCTCCTCCTTTATTTTGATTTGTTTTTTCACTGCGACCAGAGCGTACCGGGGGTCTGTGGGTCAGGAGGCCATTCTGCCCCAGGAGAACATCATCAACTACAACTGTATCTTGTATTAGGCCTAATTGATAAGTGTTTCATCCATTAGGTGTCCATTGTGGAGCAACTCTGAGAAGATTCATGCAGAAGAGGTGCGTGATGCTGCGGATAAGCTGAAGAAAGACATGGATCCCAACCTTAATCTTGTCCATAACCCTCTAAATGATGTTCCTGAGGTAAGCATTGGATACAGTACAGTACATCCTCCTATTTTGCGAGAAAAGGGTCGACAAAAAACCTCTCAATGTTAAAAACCGCAAAAATCAAACAATTGATCTCTTGCATTTAATGCAAAATGGTCAGCATTTCCCCTTTGTTAAGTACATTTACACTTCGTTTTTACCCAACTTGTCTCCAACATTTTACGGTTATGACTTAAACACATATAAGTAGAAATTATTGTATAATAAGATAAGAAAACATCAATTGTAAAACTCACTTAAATCGTTTTTTCTGTGATTCGAATGCGGACTGGGATTGCGGGAAGGGTAAGAGGTGGTATCCGAGGCAGACAAACTGTAGCTGCTTGAAGGATCTCACAGTTGATTCTCCTACACCTATCTCACTACCAATGGCAGAATTTCTTCTACCTCCTATCTTCACATTTATCATTTTCAGTTTAGTTTCCAAACTTAACTTCTTATTTTTCTTCTTGATGAGTGGCACAATGATGATAAAAATCACACATAGATTTGCGACAGATTGCATATCGATGGATACAGAACCACGATCAGAACACCCGTGTATCTTGGGCTATTGTTTGCAACTAGAGGCTAGAGCAGAAGCGCGGCAGGGAGGTAGACCACGACCATCATGGATAGACTCAGTGATGATGTGTCACAGCTCATGACGTCGTCACTCCTATGCATATAAAAAGTAGTGCGAGAAGACAATTTTTCCATCAGCTGTTTTCGCAATACAGTGTGCATATTTCACAAAAGTTGTAGATTTAGTGTGGCAGTGGTATTTTTGCTAGGCCATGACCGCAAAGCTTGAGGATAGTTCGTAATGGTACAGTATTTTAAAAATCTATTTTTTTGTGGTAACTTCGCAAAATAGGTGGATCACAAAATTGAAATTAGCAAAATAGGAGGATCTACTGTATCGGAGATAAGTACAGTAGAAGATATAAAATTGGAGTTGGGTATCTGCTGTTGTATGTACTGTATTTTTTTAGTTTTATTTATATTATATTTATAAAAAGTTCTGTTCATTAAAGTTTGTTCATAGAAACACAAAAAAGAAAACAATACAGGAAGGTCATGAAATAATGATTAAAGCAGGAGGTATATATATATTGGAATTGTACTTGCACATTAATGGCTAAATTTTGATGATGATCACAAATAAATACAGTATAACTTGCAATAATAAGTTTTACATTGTTTAGGTTCCAAAGCATCTCTCGAATAAGCAGAGGAACTTGGGTCGGCATCACCACCACCACCACCACCACCACCATCGTCACCACCACCACCACCACCACCACCATCACCCCCATCCCCCACACCACCACCCACCAGCAGCTCACCAGAACCGTCAGGAGATTTTCCTCCGCCTGCCAGCGCACAATTTGGCACCAGCCCCTCTTCACCCTGCCAATCCACCCCATGACAGAGTGAACCCAGTGCAATTCATGATGGGCCCAGGAGAGCATAATCAGCTGCCTCCTCCTGCCCACCAGCATGCACTCCCCCACCACGTCAGGATTGATGGGCCTGGCCTCCACCACCTTGCTCCTCCACCACCCCCACCAATATTTGATAATCAGCAAGGTCATCACCTTCAGCATGGATTCAGAGACTTCATGGCTCAAGTTAATGAAATTAATCAAGTCCTGCAAAGAATGAATAATCCCCAGAAATAGCTTCAAGTGATCAGTTACCCAGCCCAGTGAATATTGCAGGAGTAAGGTATGTAGTATGCTTGGGAACTTTACTCTTGTAATATTGATGTACAGTAAAAGTCCTGTAATCCGTATTGCAGGGGACTGAAGGTCATCCGGATTATTGTTTTTTTTCATACTATTGGTTGGACCTCCAAATACAAATAAGGAAAAAGAAACACACAAATTATAGGATTACAGTAAACCCTCGCTATCTCGGATCAATTGGGGGGAGACCCTTGTCGAGTTATCAGAAGATCCGAGATATCCGAGGGCTTAAATTTGATGCATACGACTGTCTGCCTGCACACCCGTTCTCAAGACTACGTGTGCTTTCACTCGTATCTCTGGTTCCCATACACAACTAGTGACTAAAAATAATTCTAAACTTGAGCCCAAAGTATGGAAAATGTATGTTTTTAAAGGTTGTTCATGCTAAAAGGGTAGGCCTAATAGCGTGAGTGAGGAGTGAGGGTGTTGGTTGACAAGTTCAGTTTTCACCAATAATTCACGAGTTTCTACTCATACAAATACATTTCCTCAGTTTATATTAATTATTCTTTGTCATTTTCTCATACAATCATTTGCACTTTTCACCATGTCAAATGACTTCCGGGATATGTGTTAAAAGTATGAAAAATACCCGTTTTGAGAAGTTGTTCACCATAAAGGGGTTAGGCTTATCACGAGTGTATCAAGCGAGCGGGAGGGTGATAGTGGGGTGGAAAGTTCAGTTATAATAAAAACTCGTTGAATTTTCATTCGTGCATAAACATTCCTTAGTTTGTATTAATTAATTTTGGTAATTTTTTTTTAAATCACTTCCACTGAATATCAATTTGCACATAGGTATGCCTAATAGCTGGGAGAATGTGGGTGGCCCAGCTGTACATGAGTCACGTAGGCATATGTGACGACGCACCCGGAAAATCCCCGCATAGGCCACTCGGGCACCAAAATTGACATTTTTATTACCACATTTTAAAATATGGACTATTGGGATTTTCGGAGTATCCGTGGTCGGATTAACGGACTTTTACTGTATTATAATGCTAACATTTATAGAATTTGAATCTATACTGATCTGTGAGGTTTGAACACTACCTGAAATAGTGGTACTGTATTTCTATAACAGAAAAATTTACAGTCCTCATCACAGATTTACTGCACAAAAAAACATGCCTGAAAATACTAAGTGACAACTGTTTCAGCACTGAGTTTGTCCATCCCACCACCTCTTTCCACCTTGGGAGTCACAAGTATGATGACAAACTAAACACTTTGAGTAAGATGCTGGGCAGATGTAATGATCACCACTGAATATCTTAGGAGTGGGAACTCTGTATTTCTGTATTTTATAAGGCGAGGAGGACGTGCAGAATGTATGCCAAATGTCCTCACCTGTGAAGAAGACAGTATGAGAGATCCATAATAAAGTTCAATTTCATTTGAGGTTCTTAAAGAGCACAAATAATAGTAAAGAGGAAAGATGGATGATGGTAGGGTAATCCTTTTGTGTAAGTAAAAAATGAAAGAGCTGGTTACTTCTTATAAAGTTGGACAGAAAAGAGGTGAGATTGAGAAACTTGGTGGGTGCTGCCTTACAATTTTGCAATGAAAAAAATTCATAACAAATCAGTAAGAAGGACATTGATGAGACAAAAGACCTTAGACTCCACCTTGTCCAAGATTGCTGGGTAGGTAAACTGTATACAAAATAAGGCCTTGCTTTTTTTTGTGGAGCAAGCTTATTGGTTTGCCAAGTATATGTCTGTAAAAAAAAATAGTTGCTTACTTTGAGAGGCACCTAAAAATCAACTATGGTACAGAGTATAAGCTTTAAATATACATCGGATGCTTTGCACTGGGAATATTTTTCACATTCTATACAGATGGAAAGAAAGAGCAGCAGTTATCTTTCGATGGTGTTGTGCAGTACATTACTTGTTTTTCTCCAAGTCCTAAAAGTTTGTGCACTAGATGGCTATTCAAATGACCAGTGTGTTGGGTCTGCTTTATAACATTGAAATACAATTTGCATCATATAAAATAAAAAAGTGACTCATCAAAGAATCATAAATAAACTAAATTTTGGCCTACAGTAATTAGAGTCCTTCTGTTATATATACTGTACATTTGTCTGACAGTAGAGTCAGACTTTTGCAGACCGCAAGATGAGTCCCCACTCTGTGATTGCAGAATTTACAGGCCATTAATTATTTCTCTAATCAATTCTAAATAAAGGTTTTGAGCCGCAAGACAGTAATTTCAGTATTCAGTCGTCTGAAAGTTAAGATGATCCTTTGCTTGGTAATACTGTTATGTTATCTGATTTAAGAACCATATATGACTTTTTGTTATTTCCATCTGATATGATTTTTTTTATCTTCAAAAAATGCCCTGGAAGACCTCATTTGACTTCTCAATGCATTTTGAGGATATTTTTTTGCTATAACAAGTTGAATAGAATTCTCGTATTTCTTCACAGTAGTTGAACAAAGATAACCCTAACATGGTCTTTCAAGGCATTTTATTTACAACATATTTACTTCCTGCTAGCCATTGGTGAAAAAAAAAATGGGGGGGGAGTGGACCTTCTGGGGCTCTCGAGACGAAGGTCAGACAGTTCTACTCATGACAAAGCCACATAGGAAACTGATCGCCAACTTTTAGGCTGCGTCTACACCTAGCGAGTCGAGTCAAGTCAGTGCTCGTCATTCATCGCAACCCACCGTTATCATTGATTCACATGGATGTGCGGCAAAGCCGTTTACATCGGATATGCCAAGTCAACATAAATGGCACTGCATCGAGTCACGTAAAGTCACTGATGAAGCTAGACCCATTTTCTGCTTCAGTCGCAGCGAGTCCATGGTGAACATCCTATGGAAGTGCCAATTACTCAGAGTATTCTAACTCCTGAGAAGTACAGTAGTCCCTCCAATTTTGCGTGCTCTAATTTTACGAAACGCCAATTTTGCAACCGAGACCCTAAAAACTGCAGAAAATACTATAACCTAATTTTGCGAAATAGTTTGAGTTTTGCGGGTCTGGCTGCAAGAAAGTGGAGGTTTCCGCACTAGTTTTAGTGGGAGAGGGGTGGTAGGGTTGTGATGTCAGGCCGTGCGGCGGCCTGCCTTGGATACCCCTCCCTCCACCCCCACAAGCCCATCCATCATTCGAGTCCAGGTACAGTGAATTAAATTGTTTTTCCTAAAGATAATGATAATGTCTGTGTATTTTTTGTATCTTTCTTTATTGTAGGATGTATAATGTATATTTGTTCAGGCAAAAAATGACTAAAATCACGAAAAATCAGCCATCGGCGATGAGAAGTCCATCATATTCAATTTTCCGCATAAGATTAATTGTTCCAATTTTGCGAAATCGTATTTTGTGGCCCGAAATTGTCGCATAATTGTAGGGACTACTGTAGCCTTACTAATTTACTACAGTATTTCCTTGCTTATGCCCCTCTATGACTTCCTCTTGCCGTACATTAAATTCCTTTGCCTTATACATTAATAAGTTAAATTCCTTGTGTATGAGCTGTATCTTCACGTACCAGCAGGAATAAATGAACTATGTCCATGTTTCTTTTATATATTATTGTTCTACACATAAACCTACTTACATGAATAATTATTGTTGTAATTTTCAACAAAATACTTCTTACGTAAAAAAAAAAATTCTTTTTTCTTCAACCTCAAATGCACGCCTGTAATTAGTGTCCATTTTCTTTATGGAAAATCCAGTCAAGTCCATCAGTTTCTTGAAATTTTTGCTTGTTATCCTAAAAAAGGTGTAGAATTTTTCTGGATGGTTCAATAAGTCGGGGAATTAATGACTGAAGCTTTCCAAATCTGGCCTTTTGGTATTCAGTTTATGCATTCAGATTTGGGTTGTGTTACGTCTGCAATGACAAAGACATAACAGAACGGCCACTTCAGCTAGAGAAAATGCATCCATTATCTTTGAAATCTGGCACCGAGTAATGACTTGACTCGGGCTGAAGCAGTCGGTGTTGTTGTTGTTGTTGATGTTCTCCCGGGGCAGAATGGCCTCCTGCCCCACAGACCCCTGGTACACTCTGGTCGCAGTGAAAAAACAAATTAAAATTAAGGAGGGGCTGGCCCTATATGCCTGGGAGATTAGTGTTTTGACGCACATTGACTTTACATGACTCAATACGCTTGGTGTTAACACAGCCTTACTATGCTTCTATTTCCCTATCTCCCTCCCACCCACTCCAAGCTGCATCATGTCATACTGCTATTTCAGAGAATGCAAAAAGGACCTATTACAAACATGAAAAAAATGGATGGCCAAGCATGGTTTGCAACAAAAAGAGAGAGAGATGGATATTTACAATTTTTTGTTGAAGTTATTAAATGCTTGGAATTTTTTGTAGACTATTAATCATAGAAGTGATGAGATATTGTACAGTGAATTGGAAGTACTGTATAATAATTGCAGTTTTATTCTTTTTACAGTGAGGTAGTAGCAGAATGAGGATCAACACAAGTTGGAAGTACTGTACAAAGAGCAATGTGATCAACACAAGTAGGAGGTACAGCACTCTGTTGTCACATGAAGAAAAATATATTAGTGTCAACATGAGTTTCAAGATTTAGATCTAGTACATAAAATTATCTTCCCTCAGTACACATCTCCAATACTTTAAAAATTATATTTGCCTCTAGTTTTAGCATCAACTTGCATATATTTTGACAAACATTATATTTAGTACATTGAATACTATCTGTATATTGGTCTACCCATCTATCTACATTATTTTCTTCTTTAATAATTATTTTTTGACTGAGTTTGGTATGCATCTCATATACAGTACATGAATTTTCTGTGCCAAATTTCTGACGTAGATTTACAGTATATATTCCATATAGCCAGCAGGCTCTCCTTATATGGCTGTTATTATATAATTTTTACCAGAAACATTTGAATGATGCATACTCATTTTGGTTAGGGTATATCCAACACAGCATTATACTGTATAATGTTAAGGGGTTGCAGTGCAGTACTATACAGTACTTGAACACTTCCTCTGCTTCTGATAATCTGTCTCCAGTGAGTTCATCTCTCTCTCTCTCTCTCTCTCTCTCTCTCTCTCATATTTGATGTGGGCTTTTAGTAATAAATTTTATTGTGGTCATAAATAAACCCATAACTAGCTTTTTTGGGTTCTCTTGGGATCCCTAGGGCATTTAGTTAAAAAATGGTTACCCCACTCTTTATTTATTGTGTTGCACTGTCCTGGACTCAGATTTAACAAAGTATATAGTGTGATCCTGTTTGGATTAGTGATTTTGCACACTTTCAGATTTCTTATTCCTTAAAGATTAAAGTGAACAAAAAATAAGGAAATATGATACCGAGTGAATAATAGGTCATGGTAAGTTGAGCTAAAACATAGAAAATTTGAGTGAAACACTGTAAAAAAAATGTTTTCCTTACTTTTCAGGACTTCTCCCAACATGCTTGGAACTATGTTACTTTCAGTTTTCCCTTGATATCAGGTGATGTCACATGTGCACTTTTTGAGGCATATTCCAGCATCTAGATGTGCATGGGTGTGAATTTCGGTAATATTTGAACTCTAAATAGTAATACACCTCAGTCTCATATAGAACGTCTTCACATAGAACGAGCGACCAAAATATTAGCTTAAAATTATTTTACAAAACGATTGCATCCATATAGAACGGGTGGCGAAAATAAGTAAAGCAAATCCGAGGAGTTCTTATACAAAACAAGCGAAATCATAATGAACGTGCCAGGAAATTATATCACTGGCGTCTGCGCAGCGTGGGTGTGTGTGTTCCCACCACTTTCCCCGCTCCTTCCCGCTACCCTCAGTCTCCATTCACCCTAGCCTGCGTTGTGTGTGACTCGCTCATTTTTAGTGATTACGAGTTAACCATCAGCTTCAACACTCAGTCATGCCAGGTCGTGCATTTACAAAATAGCCATATCCTTCGATATAAAGAAGGAAGTTATTTCTCGGAAAGAGAAAGGAGAAGGAAACACCAGTGTATGGTTAATAAAAGAAAATAAACGATGATGACGCGCTATCTCCCCCCTACCACCTCCACCACCACGGATGCCGCCGACTCGTCTCAGTCACATGAGTCACCTGCGAAAACCTTAATACGAGTTGTAATATGCATTTTACATATATCCCTGTAGGATTAAGGCAAGAAAAACCTTAAAAAGTATTTTATATTAATTTCAGGGACAATTTTGGTGATTGATCGACCAATTGTAATTTTCCCTATAGGTTACGTGTATCACATAGAACGATTTCACATAAAACGACGTAGGAGCATGTACGGAGGTGTGATGAGGGAAGAGGATGTAGAGATTGCAGTTAGCAGGCAGAAGAAGAAGATATGTAAGGGGTGATAATTGTGCAGATGTCTGGTGTGATGGAGGTGGATGCAAGGGGAAGTTGGATGAACTGCTGTCGTAACCCGTCAAGGGAAGCAGCCTATAAATGTTTACATTGAAATACAAGCTCTTACTTCACATCCTGATGATCCACTGATGGGAACTCAGGATATTTTTTTTATTAACAATGGCTTATTGTCAAATTAAGGACCAAGAGATTTCTCCTCATGGCATTAATATTTTGTAAGCTTTAAAACATCAGAAAGTCATAAAATGTCCACAGTGATTGAACATATATGACAGCACTATCATCTTTGGATAGCTTTTGCAGCGTTTAAATGCTGGTAGATGCTAGGAAATTAGTGCATTTGTGACAGTATCATTAGGTTGAATTGAAGACACTAAAGTTCCAGTGTGGTTTTCCAAATTATTAAATGTGTAAATCAACATCAATCTACCTGGTAGTATTTGTGTATAAAACTCAAGGTACTGTTGCTCATGAATTTAAAGGGTAAAAATCAAAATGGTTTTAACCAAATCACAGTGATGTGGATGTTGTTTGTAAATGTATATTGCCTCAACATTTTTTATTTTAAACTGTACCGCTGATATTTGCATTGGGAATTGGCTAAGTATCATACAGTATTGTATATTTAATACTTCATAATATCAACAACTGTGGTTTATAGAAATATAATCTTTGATTATATTTTGAAGGTTAAACAGTTTGCCTGTTATGAGCATTAATCCCAGATGCTAATTTTCATTCATGAGTAGTGGGGAATAACTGGTGGTTAAGGTCAGGCTATCGATATCTCCATAATGAATTGCAAAGCAAATAACTATTAATATACTGATGTAGTCCATTTATTTGCTCTATGTGGGTGAATCAGTAGTATGGAATTTGGAAATAACATCAAACTCATCATAAGCAGAAACTCTTGTTGATTTCCATCACTCAGATGTGGGATGAGAGTTTTAGAATACTGTAGTTAAGATGAGACTAATTGTTTTTGGATATATTGTATCTTGCAGTGTGGAAAAAATTAATACATAACAGTGCAGACTTGAAATACTGTATATCAGATTTGTTTAAGTAATTATAATAATTACTTCCATGCACTTTTTATTGTACTGTAGAGTACAGTGCGGCACATGAAAAAAACCTGTTATAATCTTTTGACTTGTAATGTATGATCACTTGCTATTCACATGCCTTGTGGGACTAGCATTATAGTGATAGTGATGCTCAGTATGATTTTATGTATAGTCGACCTCAGGAATTTGTTCATAGATCATTGTTTACAAGGGGTCTTTATTTTGCACGTACTGTAGGAATTGTTCTGCTAACTGATTCAAGTATTACACAAATAACATTTCTAGAAAAGTTTTGTTAGGAAATTATTGTACTAATTTTGTAGCTGTTACAAACCCTTGATGTCACAGTGGTGTATACGAATTTCTGAGACTGACTGTATATTGCATATGAAGTTTATTTTTATGTTTGTGAATGATATGTGAGACCACTATGCATCAAATGTGTGAATAATTTATTATTTTATGATTTAAACTCCGAGTACCTGTAGTTGATTTAAAGAATCCTTATATCACTCATTTTTCTTTCTGTAGTGAGTATTTGAGTGGGTTATGTATGAATGTGCTCATATATATATATATATATATATATATATATATTTTTTTTTTTTTTCAGACCTACTGTACAGTAGGTAGTTATTGGAGATATTGTAGTTTTATACCCAGTGGCATTTAAGTAATTGGTTTAGATTTACCAGCTGGTACACAACTGCAATACACTGTAGTCAGGTTGCAGTCTTTTTTTATCATTTTCTTTTCAATAATAAAATATTGGCCATATCAGTAATATTTCACAAACTACTGTATATTGAGCTATTAATTCTGTTGTGAGTATAGAGAGAATGTGGTTGTGTTGTACAATCAGGATCTTGTCTTGTGTGATCTTTATTATGATTTGAGTACAAGACTTGTAAAGAAGCTCCATGTAATGTATTGTACAGTATATTATAATCATATATTTGATTTTTTACTCAAATAAAGAAAGTATCTTTTGTATCCTTTAAATTTCTTTATTGTAACTGTAAAGGTACTCCAGTCTTTAACTGTATACTGTACTGAAACTGAAATGATTGACTGCTACATATTATAGAGTGGGAGTGCCAACTGAGACTTAAGTGTGAGATAACTCTGGGGGGTGAGAGGATGGAGTAGGTGAGGAAGTTTCAGTACCTGGAAACAGTTCTGTCTAAACATGGGAGTGTGGAAGGAGAAATTAGGGAGAGAGCAGTGAGCAGTAAACAGGTCATAGCATCACTGGAGAGAATCATGAAGGGTAGAAGTGTGAGCATGGAAGTGAAAAGGGGACTGAGAAATAGTATAATCCTGCCAACACTGACATATGCATCTTAGACATGGATAGGGCTCACCAGTCTAGAATAGGTGCAATGGATGAGTTCCCTTTACCTGAGAGGAGCATGTTGCCATACCAGGTTGGATGGGGAAAGCAATGAGTGTGTATGAGAGATGTGGTATGAGTGAGAAGGCAATTTAGTGTGGGGTGGTTGAGAGGGTGAAGCGTAATACATTGAGGTGGTTTGAACATGTGGAGAGAATGCATGATGTGGAGTTTGCATAGAAGTGAAGTTGTGGGAGCTGGTGTCAGAGGCAGACCACTGGTCAGATGGGAGAACAGTGAAAGAGTACATGAGGGATAGAAATATGAGAGGCAGAGGAGGGCTTGACCAAGTAAGGAGGGAGTGCTGGAACAGAGAAAATTGGAGACTCTTCGGCTGTGGCCTCCCCCTTAGGAGGAGTAGGCGTCAGGGCTATAGATAGATGGATAGTGAAATTATATATAATATTCTTCATTTGTTTTGTGGTTGAAGGATGATAACAAAGTGTATTAGTGAATATAGAAAATACAATATATGTAAGGAAAGTGAAGATGATGGTGAGTGAGAGTAAAAGGAGAGTGGATGAGGAGTTTGGTAGGAAACTGAGTGAGAAGTTTAAAGAAAAGAAGAAATTATTCTGGAAGGAGGTTAAAAGAGAAAGAGAAGAAGGAAAGTCTGGTAGCGTGAGAATGAAGAGAGGATGGAGTTACTGTGAATGGAAGTGAGAAAGTGAAAGAAGTGTGGAAGAGGCATTTTGACCATTTGATAAATGAGGGGACGGGAGGGAAGGCGGTGGTGATATGCATGGAGATATAGGCGGGTGGTAGACTACAGGGTGTACAGGGAGAATTAGGAAAGCAACAGGAAAGTTGAAGATGGGAAAGACACTGGGGGTGGATGGGATAACTGCTGAAATGTTAAAGTGTGGGGGGGAGGTAGTGGTGGAGTGGATGTTGCTGATATGCACATTGGCTTGGAGGCAGGGAGAGGTGCCAGAGGATTGGAGGAGAGCCATAATTGTGCCTTTGTATAAGGGGAAGGGGAGTAAGGATGAGTGTGGTAGCTATAGGGGAATAAGCCTTCTTTGTGTACCTGGGAAGGTGCATGGAAAGGTTCTTACTGAGAGACTGATAGAAGTAACAGGGAATAAAATCAGTGAGGAGCAGAGAGGGTTCAGAAAGGGTAGAGGATGTGTGGACCAGATCTTTGCAATAAAATCAACAGTGGAGAAATATATTAGGAAGGGTAGGAAGTTGTATGCTGCCTTCATGGATTTGGAGAAGGCATACGATATGGTATGACAGAGGTGTTGGGGGGGGGGGGGTTCCTTGCTGAAAGGCATTGAGGCCTTTTATGCAGATGCAGAAGCAGGTGTACGGGTAGAAGGTGGTCTAAGTGAGAGTTTTAATTAAGGCTGAGATAGGGGTGTGTTATGTCACCATGGCTGTTCAATATATATATATGGATGGTTGTATGAGAGAGATGAAAACCAAAGTGAATGGCCCGGAGGTGAAGTTGAGGCTGAATGAAGTAAATTGGTCCTTGGTGGCAAGTTTATTAGCGGATGACACTGTGTTGATGGCTGAGAGTGAAAGGGAGTTACAGAGAGTGGTGGACGAGTTTCAGTCTGTGTTTAAACGAAGGAAACTGAAGGTGAATGTTTGTAAAGTAATGTGATGGCATTTGAGAGAACAGAACATGAAGTGATTGACTTTGCTACGCCTTACAGAGTGGGAGTACCAACTGGGACTAAGTGTGAGATAACTCTGAGGGGTGAGAGGATGGAGGAAGTGAAGGAGTTTAAGTACCTGGGTACAGTTCTGTGTAAACATGGAAGTATGGAGGGAGAAATTAGGGAGAGAGCAATGAGGGGTAGAAAGGTCATAGGATCACTGGGGAGGAATACGAAGGGTAGAAGTGTGAGTATGGAAGTGAAAAGGGGACTACAAAATAGTATGACCCTGCCAACACTGACATGCGTCGGAGACATGGACATGGAGTTGGGCCTATCAGTCTAGAATAGGTGCAGTAGAAATGAGTTACTTGAGAGGAGCATGTGGTGTTTGTAGGTGGGATGGAGAGAGTAATGAGAGTGTGTACGAGAGATGTGGTATGAGTGAGAAGGCAATTGGTATTGAGTGTGGAGTGGTTGAGAGAGTGAAGCATAATACACTGAGGTGGTATGGACATGTAAAGAGAATGCAAGGTGAGGAGTTTGCAAAGAAGGTGTATGGAAGTGAAGTTGTGGTACCTGGTGTGAGAGGCAGACCTCTGGTTAGATGGCAGAACAGAGTGGAAGAGTATGTAAAGGAGAGAAATATGAGGGGCAGAGGAGGGCTTGACCAAGTAAGGAGGGAGTGTTGGAACAGGGAAAACTGGAGACACTTCTGCCGTGGCCACCCCCTTGGGGGGAGTTCCCGGAGGGAACGAGGCATCAGAGCTATAGATAGATAAATAAACTAGTGATTAATGTATATATTAACTTTATTTGGCCATTAAAAGCACATTATAGTTTATTTGAAGCTTTTAAGAAAATTGTGAAAATACTAGCACAATGGTACAGTCATGTACCACAATCCCTAGCCCACTTGAGTTGAAGCCCGGTATCTTAAGCAAGAGGTTTCTGGACGATAGCCCACCCAAACCATCATGAGGCCAGACACACACACACACACACACACGTTTTGAACCAATGGAGACTTTGGGTGGGCTGTTGTCCAGAAATCGCCTGCTCCAGATCTGGGGCTTTGACTCAAGTGGGCAGGGATTGTGGTGCACGACTGTAGTACATGCAAGTAATTTGTGTATAGGAAAGGAAACGGGGATGGAAAAGAGAACTGATCTAAAAAAAAGGGAGGGAGAGGGGGGCTGCATGTAGGAAGAGAATTTATTTTAGGTATTTGTACAGAAGTACTGAGTTCACTATATTGTGTATTTTAGTATCACAACCCACTATTTTGGACCATTCTAAGACACTTCATCTGTGGTGTTTCTCTCGGAGATGCCCCATTTTCGAGATATGCCCCTTTTTCACCCCAATACAAACATGGGGGACCCATGGGAATGCGGGGTTATGGGTGGTGGAAAATACGCATTTCATTATGGTTCTGCCTTTATAATACACTTCCTACCGTTATTTCCGTTGCTTATAGTGATAATCCACGTTCTTAAAGACCCATGCAATCATGGGGGGACGTTGGATAACGCGGGTTTCGGGTGGGGAGACAGGCTTTCTTTTTACGTTCTCAATGTTTTCACTAAAATTAAATTATTCTCAGTGTTGCTAATGTTATTACATTCACACAAAATTTGGCTGTATAGTGGGGCTAGATCCCGGGAATTTGCCCCGGTCACTTTATGATGGCTTACATAGGTTATATCCCAGGTTAGGTCCCGGTAGTCTGCTGTGGTCTAGGTTAGGTTAGGTCAGACTAATTTCCAAATTAACCATCCCCCACATGTAACCCCGCATTCCCATGGGTCCCCCTTTTTGTATTGGGGGTGAAAACGGGGCATCTCCAAGAGAAACATCATAGATGAAAAGTGTCTTAGAATGGTCCAAAATAGTGGGTAATGTTACTAAAATATACAATATAGTGAACTCAGTACAGTACTTCTGTACTTTTAACTTATTTTAATATCTGGATTATTAACAATCTTCACATGCATTATGATAATATGAATTAAGATACTGTATTGATTTTATGTTGAAAAAGCCTGTCAGTAAATGCACACTCTGAACCTGTATGGGGCACTGGGTTGATGCAGTAACAGAGATTCATTCATGTGTAGAAATTAAAAGGAGTAACTTGAGCCAATAATTTATAATGATACACTTCCTGCCACCACGGCTGTAATGTTCCGGAGTGTACTGTATGTGTAGAAGGGAAAAGGGTGGTGAATAGAGAGAGAGAGTGAGTCTGAACATGGTTTGGGAGCCTGTTCCATGTGAGTGTGGAGGTAGAAGTGAGTGGTGGAGCAGGTGAAAGTAAGTGTTGTCTGTGGGCTGTGTCGCAGGAGAGAGAACAAGCGTTTGTTTGTCTCTAAAGCCCCTTCCACATGAGAGGCAAACAGACGGCGGGCACGGGTAATTGAGTGGAATTCTCTCACTTTTTACCAGTATTACCATATTAAACAATCCCTGGTACACATTGGCCACATGTGCCCGACACCTACCCACAAAATTGGTAATAGTGTCTGCCCGCCGTCTTTTGCCTCTCCTGTGGAAGGGGCTTAATTAATTAACAGCCTTGCCTTATATGCGCCGCTGACATGAGTTATCAAGGAGAGTAGCCAATCAGATGAGTTATATACGGTAATGCAGGTAAGAATGAGGAGCGAATCACAAGATGGAGCAGGAACGGAGGCTAATGGGAAAGGTTGTAGGAAAGGGGTAAGTGTACAAGGCACGCTACAGTACTGTATGTACAATTGAGCAAGTAGAAAGTGAAATAAAAATCTGGCTGAATATGACAAAATCTTCACCACCACTCAAAGTTCAGCTAATCACGTTCCACCTTACATTGGCTTTGGGTTCCTAGTGATTCATTCATAAAGATACAAGGGCTTACTACAAAGAACTGCCAGATTTTTCTTGCACTTTCTACTTTCTCAACTGTACATGAGGTCATGAGCTCACAAATGGCTGCTGTATGTAAAGAGTGGGGAGTGACAAAACCTGTCTAGTACCTATGTAGCAGCATGATGAAGGTATAGAAAAAATCTTGCATTGCAGAAGCAAATGGTATTGGTTCAAGACCTGCAAGAGTTGCACATTTTGCAGAAATGGTACACCATTTGAAATTCAGACAACAAAAGTGCATACACAATTTTTCTTCAAATTTATTGTCTTATAATGTCTATAGTGCTCGGATACACATGGGGTACCTTTACCCAGACAATTTGCACTAGCAGGAGAACCAGCTACTTCTAATTTCTTAACGACCTGCCAGTCAGAATTAGCATTGTTGTTTCAATCTTATGCAATGGTGGGAGATCGAACCCTCACTCATCTGGCATTAGTTGGGGGAATATTTCCAGCAGCAATGTGGGTAGTACTTTAAGGCCTATTGAAAATAGATTTGTATCATTTGATCACCACAACCCTGGCAAAAGGCATGCAATTTTCACATCAAAAGTTGGTATAGTAACAACGTAGCAGGAAAATTTTGACATGTATCTGTGGATTGAAATTACTGTTATAACGTCAAGGAAGCCCTTGTGTCATTACCTGGGGTGAACAGACTCTAGAATACATAGTAACAGTTTATTAGTAGATACAATGGAGTCACACAGATATGGGAGTATGCTGGTGTGCTGTGCCGTGCTGTAGGTGGGCCGTAGCTGCTGCAGGAGAGTTGTCTGGGGCTGGAGAGTGGCCGTGTGATCAAGCCGGGAACACTGTCTAGGCTTGGGGCAGCTACGCAGGTGTGGCGGCAGGCAGGTCCTCCATCGTCCAGAGCTCGAGAGTAAGTGACTGACCCAGCAGTAGCTCGGCCCTTATATTTGGTAGGAATATGGTCCCGAATGTAGCGTCCCCACGTGATCTCCTGACCTCGCACGTAGGCAGGTATTTCATTCCCATGGATGACTCACTGCAGAGACAAGGAGTGGAGTCTGCAGCTGGCGTCCCTAGAGAGGTGGCTCGTCTGGCGGTAGGTATCCCAAGAGAGGTGGCTCGACTAGCGGCTGGTATCCCAAGAGGGGATTAGTTGTGTCTGGGAAGGGGATTAATGTACTCGCCACTCCGTAGGTTGAGATGCATGGCTAGCTATGAGTGGACAAAGGAATATAGGAACGGCTATATATAGAGCTATAGGAGTGGCTATATATGGAGCAGCTACACTGTACTATAAAAATATTGCACTACTATTATTTATGTCAGTTCTTAACATTGATAACACATTGTTAATAAGACCGTAAAAACTGTAACAACGAAATGGTCTGGATATTGGGCTGACTATAAAACTTACTACTATGTTGAACACTGCTTTGTCGAGCTCAGCTGGAAAACTGGAGACTTCTGCCATGGACACCCCCTTGGAGGGAGTTCCCGGAGGGAACTATAGATAATAGATAGATATTGCTTCTTGAGTTCCCATAGGGGGTTACAAGGTCTTATCCTTGGGGAGGGGGGAGGGAACATTGCCTGCATTAGTGTTGTGGGTTTTGGCACCCCTTCAGCCCCAGTCATATGCTTTCAGTTTTACAACTGTCCCTCTTTTCTTTCTATTTCCTTCCTGCTTGCTGTCTAGCCTCTCAATCACCTTTTTCTGGTGCTCAATGACCTCGATGTTGCAGTGCCTAATATCAATCAATCAATCAATCAATCCTCTTGAGTCTTAAATGCCCGTCTCGTACCAAGCAATGATCACATAATTGTTCTCTAGTCGCTCGTAAGCAGCCACCAATATATATCATACTGTAACGTCAGGAGGTTGTTACTACCAAGAGTGTAGAGTAGACTAGCAATACTAGGCACGGTTTTATTCAGGAAAGTGTACATAGATGCTGCGTGGACCCAAGTACTGTACGTATAGTTGCCTCTGTGGTGTGCCTGCCGTGATGCCTGTGGAATACCTGCCGCATTGCGTGAAGGTAGTTGCGTATCTTGGGAGTAGGAGCGTGGCTGCTGAGAGTCAGAAACGTAGCTATCGTGTGGCCAGGTGAGAGTGTGGGTGCAGTAGATGGCGTCTCAGGCGGGCCGCTAGCAGGGCAGGCTAGAAGACAGGAGAGAGGTCTTCTCTGTGTGGAGGCGAGCAGCTAAGTGAGCGGGAAGAGCAGCTCAGTGCAGGCGAAGATGCGCGAGGCTTTGTTGCAAGCCAGCGGCAGCAGCAGCAGTAGACTCGTGGTAGCTCATGGAGGATGTAGGGCACAATGAATATGGATACAGTATATGGTACTTGGGTCACTACAATACTATACGCATCAATATTGGCCTCCACCTAGCTGCCTTATGAGTAAATTTCATTGACTTCTCACGCCACCAACCCAAGATGAAGAAAATGTCTTCAGTACATCCAGCCTGTAACATTCACTGTTATTACAAAGCACAGTAAAAATAAAGCACAGCTTACGGTTGAACCCGGGGGGGTTAAGGATTAAAAATTACAAACTTGTGTTCACATGCACAACTTTGCACGAGATAGTATTGATCTGCCCGAGATGATTGATATAAAATTCAAAACCTCAAAGATTGACGAATCAGGGCAACTACAAATTAAATTTTTTTGGACAGATTACACTGCTTTATACATTGTGGGACATACACATGGACAGTGAAAACTACTCATGATGTTGACGGACTACCTAACGAACTACTCATGATGTCAGAGGCAGTGTAGGGGTTAATTGGTGGTATGTCCTGGTAGGATGGTTTATGGCTTTGAAAGTTGAAACACCCCGCATACAGACCACCATTAGTGGTAACCACATTGTGGAAGCCCGCATACGAGCCATTTTTTCGTGGAAGCAAAAACAAAACTTTGACCTACCGCATCGTATGCATAGCAATCCAGCTGTGCTGGTTCCACTTTACCAATAATAGTGCATTTGTCGTGGCTTTCAGCCGCTTAAATTGTATTTATTGGTTGTGGAACCAGCACAGCTTTTACTGTCCCACCCTCCTCCCAATGCGGCAGGCATTCTCTTTTCTTCTCATTTGAGTGGACGAGCGGTCGCTGCCCCAAGGCGGGGTCACTACCTCTACAAGCCGCCACCAGGTGGCTCCCATATCAGTACAGCGCCAGATTTGAATTTATATTTACTTTTGATGATCTTCACGGAATAGACCCTTCTAGCCCAGAATATGCCTATACGGGGCCTGGGCTGGAGAAGGGGTGTATTCTATAGCAATCCAGCTGTGCTGGTTCCACAACCAATAAATACAATTTAAGCGGCTGAAAGCTGCGACAAAATTAATGCACTATTATAGTCAGACTCGAGAGGAGAGGTAGGGGGTCGAGGCCCCCCCCCCCTTTTTTTTTTATCTCATGGTACTCTAAACCTAGGCTATGGCCTCCCCGAGAGGAGGAAAGAAAGACCAACATGTCCTCACCATGTGTTTATTGTAACAAGTCACCATTATTTTATCCCTCGGAAAATAAATACTCAAAGTTCCATAACAATGTAGTTTTATTACACCAGCACCATATGTACAACATGAATGACATGGGATGAGCGTGAGAATGTACAGAATGGAGATGACGTATGGGATGTAAAAGATGAACGGGTGACGGGAGCTAACTAGCCAGACCTTTTCCCTTCGGGCGCCCCCTCCCCCTTTTCTGTCTCCCGCAGGAACCCTTGCCAGGCGTGAGACGTGGGTATGGTAGGGTGGGAGGCGTCCCCATCGCCACACAGGGGGTGGGGGAGAGCGAGTGGAACAGATACCTCGTCCTGAAGGAGGAGGTGGATGTCCAGCCCCCCAGATCCTATACCCGCTCCACCGAGTGAGTCCTGAGAAAGGCGAGGGAGGCGGTCACGCCCTGAACGCTGTGGGCCTTGGGAGCGTGTCCGGGATCCCCGTTCTCGATCACTCGGCAGAGAAGGCGAGCGATGGATCTGGGGAAGAGAGGCTTACCAGACCTGGAGTTGTAGAAGAGGTGGTCCGGGGAAGCCTCCCTCGTAGCCTCCACATAATCTGTGAAGGCGTGGACTGGACAGAGTGGGTGGAAACTTCCATCCCTCAGGAAGGAGGGTACTGCGAGGGGGCCAATCCTGTCGTCAGCCTGCTCGTTCTTAGCTAAGAAAGTAGGAGAGGGGGAGACAGTCAAGGAGGTAAGGTTAGGACTTACAGAGGAGAAGGCTGGATGACGGGTCAGGGCTGCCAACTGGGAGGCCCTGTACCCTGTAGCTAAGGCGAGCAGGAAGAGAGACTTCTGGAGGAGGTGGCACACTTCCAGAGGAACCCCCTCGAAGATCAGGTATGTAAGGACGCGGTGAAGGGACCAGGAAGGAGTCTGGGCCCGGTGAGGTGCCGTCCCCGCCCGAATCCCCATCCTCAGCAGAGAGAGGGGCCTCTCTGAAACTTTAATATTAAAACCTAGGAGGAGGGGATCAGACAGGGCTGCGTGATGCGCAAGCACCGTCGCCGGGGCCCTGTTGGTGGAATCGGCGAGCCAAGTGAGGAATTCCAGGACCATGTCCTCCGAGATGACCATGGAGGGATGTCGTCGTAAGAAGTCCTGGAACCTCTTCCAGCATGATTCGTACTGCCGCACCGAGGACTGACGATGAGCCCTCAGCATCTTGCCCACTGTTTCCTGAGTGAAGCGTTCGCTGAGGACTCCCCGTAGAAACTCCAAGCGTGTAGTTTCAGTGACGCTTGGAGTGGTGCGGACAGAGTGCTGGAGAGGCACGCCAATCCCAACTGAAGAGGATGAGGGCACCACCGGGACAGTTCTCCAAACCACGGCTGCGCTGGCCAGAGGGGGGCTATGAGGAGTACCCTACCTCTGAATGCGCGCAGCTTGAGGATCGCCTGGAGGAGGACTGACGTTGCTGGTGGGGGAAAGAGATAGAGGTAACCCCACCTGTTCCAATCCTCCGTGAATGCGTCCGGGCCCCCCGCCTCTGTCCTGGTGGAGAAGGACAGGAACAGAGGAAGTTGGGCCGTGGTTGGGGAGGCGAATAAGTCCACCTCCGGTGTCCCGTAGCGAAGGCAGAGTGACTCGAACACAGGGGGACGCAGTTGCCACTCGACTGACGTCCCTCTGAACCTGGATAGTGCGTCCGCCCAATCGTTCTCCTGCCCTGGCACGTAGCGGGCCGAGAGGTGAATCGCCCTCTAGGCCGCTACTGAGAAAATTTGTTCTGACAGGGACAGGAGAACCTCCGACCGTGAAGTGCCCTGTCTCTGCAGGCACTGCACGGCTGCTACATTGTCCATATCGAAGCGGACGCCTATCCTGGAAAACTGGGGGTGTCTGTTGAGCCACTCCCTTGCTACTATTAACTCCCGAGCGTTGATCTGTCGTAGCCTCTCCTCTTCCTTCCATCCCCCGCACAGCTGATGTCCCAGGCAAGATTGGTATCCCCAGCCTACGTCTGATGCGTCTGTCGCCACCGTGATCCCCAGGGGAGGTAATGCCCAGGGAACTCACTGACGCAGGGCACCGGGACGCAGCCAGGGACGAAGGAGTCGGTGAAGAGTCTGGGAAACTGGCCTGGGAAGGTCCCTGTGTGCAGGGGATAGGTGGAAGTTTACCTCCCGTGTAAGTCTCCTGTGCTTCAGTCGTCCCAGGGACATTGCGGGGGCCGCGAAGTTTAGAGACCCGAGCAATGACTCCCACTGGCAGCAAGAGAAAGTAAGCCTGGCGGACGTGACGGAGGGTCCGGCGGGCGTTGTCTGGAGCGAGCGAGAGGGTGGCCGAAACTGAGTCCCACTCTATTCCCAGCCACGATAGTCTGCACGTAGGGGTGAGAGAGGACTTGGGGAATTTGAGTAAGAACCCCATTTCCTCTAGCACCCCCCTTGCTATCCTGACGTTGTTTGCTACCTGCTCCCTGGAGGGGGCGTGTAGCAGCCAATCGTCTAGGTACATAAGGGTGGGGACACCCGCCTCCGCCAGGCGGGATGCCACCACCCTCACGAGCTTGGTGAAGACCCGAGGTGCTAGCGTGAGACCGAAAGGGAGCCTGGTAAACTGAAACGTCTCGGTCCCCACCTGGAATGCCAGAAATCGGCGAAACCGGGGGTGGATCGGGACGTGCCAGTACGCATCCTGGAGGTCCAGGGATGCTAACCAGTCCCCTTTTCGGAGAACTGTGCGGACCTGAGCAACCGAAACCATCTTGAAGTGTAAGGGCTTCAAGAATTTGTTTAGGTTGCTCAGGTTTATCACCAATCTCGTTTTCCCCGGGTCCTTTTTGGGGACCGTGAACAACCGAGATAGAAAAACCCTCCCTGTCGCCCGCTCCACTACCCCTTTTTCCCGCATTTCTCTCACGTGCGGGACGACCAAAGGTGACACTTTGGAGGAGGCAGGCGGGAGACGTAGCGGCTGTAACGGAAAGTGACAGGTGTCAGTTGGGTGACCGGATAATCCCAGCCGGGACCTGAGGGACCCGGGGGGGGGGGGAGTGAGGGAGAGAGTTTGACAGTAATGGGACACTTAGGTGGGGAGAGGTTATGTCATATGTCAGAAATGTCAAACAGGAAGGATGAGAAGAACAGTTACTCACTGGGACTGAAATCCAGGGCCAAGTCAGGCCCTGCTGTATCACCCTTGCTGCCCAACCGTGGGAGGGCCAGGCGGCTGACCAACCCGTGAGGCACCCCCGGAAAGGGCCCTCAAGTGGAGCGGTCTTTCTGGGAGGGGTGGGAGGAGGAGGGCTTGGACTTGGTGTAGGGCTTGGCACCCTGACTTCTCCCACGAAAAGGCTGCTGACCCCGCTGGTGGAACCTGGGGGGCTGCTGTGGAGGAGTGGGGTAGGCATTCCTGGGTTGTCTCGCAGGCTGGGAGGGCCTGCGAGGCTGGAAGGCAGGTCTGGCTGGCTGTGGGGCACGCGGCCTACGGACAAACAGAATGGTTAGGTGACCAAGAATCCCGGGGAATTCTCAGGGAAAACGGGGAGAGGGGGGGGGGGTAAATTGGGACTATTATAACTTTCCACCCGTCTCGCTTCCCCTGTCTCAAAATAACACTGTAACCAACACTATTCCCACCGAGTAAACAGAACGGAACTTACTTAGAGGTGGAAGGTTTTGGCAGGTTAATAACTGCTGGGAGGGACGAGAAGACCGAGTCAGTCGCTGCCTGATCAAACAGCGCAGGGGAAAGTGGAGAAGCACAAACCACGCCCCGCTGCGCCATCTCAGGGGCGGATTTGGCGGCCGCTTGGCGGGCCACCAGTCTGGCCTCGGCGAAATTCCTCGCTGCCTCCCACAGGTGATGTGTGGCCATGGCCCCTTCGCCCTCCGCCATGGTGGACATGGACATGAGCGCGTCGCTGTAGGGGAGAAACAGGTAACCCGAGGGAACCCAAGGTTAAGGGAGGAAATAGGTCCCTGGGGGAAAGGTGTGTCCGGGTTGGGGGAAGGTGGTGAGGTGGTGGGTACAGGGATTGGGTAGGTGGAAAGCGAGGGTGGGCTAGAGGGTGTAGGTAGTAGGGGAGGGGGAGGTAACGTGACCATTGAAGGAAGGGTAGAAATGGTAGGGTGGATGATTTGAGGTGTAGGAGTAGGTGCGTGCGACACGTGCGAGTGTGGGATGTCAGACGTGGGAGAGTGAGTAGGTAGGGTGGCATGTGGGTGAGGTATGGGGTCTGTCGACGAGGTTGTGGGTGAGTGTGTAGGTATGTCAGGTGTTACGTAAGGTGTAGGCAGTAGCGGTGGCCGGTGTGATTATGGCCGTATATGTGGCACGTTTGAGGCATGGTGAATGGGTGGAGTGGTGCGCGTATGCATAGCTGTTGCTGGAATCGCGTGGGCTGGCGTGAGTGGCGCGGTGTGGGCAGGTTTTACCTGCTCCCAGGACGTGACGTAAGGCTTATTGCATACCTGTAGCATATCCGTTGCATCTGCCCTGGAGAGTGCGGGATGCTGGCCACTGTACACCTGCTGGAGTGGAGCTTGGTGGGAGTCCGTGCGTAGGAGTAACGAAGGAGCTGTGTTGAGATCAGGTGGTAAGTACGTGTGCCTTGTTTGCCGGTGTATTATGGAAAACACAGGACCATGCAGATTCCAGGACGAGAGAGAAAAAGCGATTTTTTTAAATTATTTTATTTATTTTTGTATGTTTATTTGCTTTTATAATTAATTAATTGTTATTCACATTTTTTTAGAGATAAAAAATTCATTGAAATTCAATATATTTTATTTATATTAGTCGTTTTTATTAATTAATTTGGTAAAAAAGCCGTTTTTAAAGAATAAAATATTAAAAATAATTAAATTAATTAATTAAAATTTATTTTTAATTACAAAACATAATGCTATTTAACTTTAAAATGTTTATTTTTTATTTATATTAGTCATTTATAGTAATTAATTTGATAAAAGAGCCGTTTTTTTCCTGAAAATCAATAATAATTAAATTAATTAAATAATTAAATTAATTAGCTGAAATGTATTAAAAATGCTATAATCGCTTTTTCTCTCGTCCTGGAATCTGCATGGTCCTGCGTTTTGCATAATACACCGGCGCGACAGCGCGTTTGAGGGCGGGAAGGAAGCTGAGGCTGGATGTGTCAGTCTCAGGAGACACGAGCTGGCCAGGGAGACATAGGTCCTCGCCGAAGATGAACTCGCTGTTGAATGTTTAAGGTCCTCCTTTAGCGTAGTCCGGATGGTAAGGAGGATGAAAGGAAGCGCCTCAGTCCATTGATGTGGCTGGAGTGCTTGGAACGCGTCCTTCAAGCGGCGATGAAATCTCTCGACCATCCCGTTGCTAGCCGGGTGGTATGCAGTGGTTCGTTATCGGTGTGTCCCCAATAATGTGAGCATGTCCTGCCAAGCCTTGGACTCAAATTGTGTGCCTTGGTCCGTGACGATAATTGCTGGGGGACCAAAGTTAGACACCCAGTTGCTGAGGAAGTGGCGTGCGGTGCCATCAGCAGTGATGTCACACATCGGAATGGCCGTACACCACCGTGTCGTCCTATCCACACACTTCAGGAGATAACGGTACCTTCGGGAGGATGGGAGAGGGCCAATGATGTCGACGTGCACAGTGTGAAATCTGCTAGAAGGAACGGTGAACTTGTGTAACAGTGAGCGTGTATGTCGCCCCATCTTCGTGCGTTGACAGGGGAGGCAAGCTGACACCCAATCCTTGACTTGCTTCCTCCTTCCCGGCCATACTGCCCGTCGACTAATAAGGCGAAGTGTACCTGCAATTCCTGGGTGGTTGATGAAGTGATAATGGTTGAATACATTTTCTCTGAATTGCTCAGGAATATAGGGGCGTGGCGTGACACAGGATGTGTCACACCAGACGTGTGTTGTAGAGTCAGGTGCCATTATGCGTTCCAGGCGCAGGCCAGTGTCGCCCACCAGTAGCTCCTGGAGATGAGTGTCAGTCTGTTGGGTGTGAGCGAGTGCCATGTAGTCCAGAGGAGGAATGCGTTGTACCGTAGCGATGAGTGGTTGCGGCAGCGGTGCCCTCGAGAGTGTGTCAGCAACCATATTGTCTTCCCCCCGCACGTGCCGGATATCAGTGGTAAATTCTAAAATGGCAAGAGACATGTGGTGACCAGCTGGCACCCAGTTGGTTCATAGCTGTAGTCAAAGGTTTGTGGTCAGTCCATATGTGGAAAGCCCTGCCTTCCAAGAAATGCCGGAAGTGTTTCACGGAGTCATGCATGGCCACCAACTCCCTGTCAAAGGCGCTATATTTCCTCTGTGGTGGCTGGAGGAGCTTACTGAAGAACGCAATGGGCTTTAGCACGCCGTTTACTTCCTGCTGTAGCACCGCTCCTGTGACGTCATTGGATGCATCAGTGTATATGGAAGTAGGTGTGTGGGGCGTGGGGTAAGCCAGGAGAGTGGAGTCAGCCAGCTTATTTTTAACCTCGCTAAAGGCAGACTCTGCTGCAGGGTTCCAAGTGAGTTTCTTCTGGGAGGCCTTCTTCAAACCCTTCAGGAGGTCATGGAGTGGGGCGAGTGTTGCTGCGGCGTGGGAGATAAAGCGGTGATAGTAATTAACAACCCCTAAGAACTCCCTCAGTTTCCTGGCCGTGGTAGGGAGAGGGAATTCCCGAACGGCCTCCACCTTCTGTGGGAGCGGAGTAATTCCCCCTGGGGTAATGAAGCGGCCGAAAAAATCTAGTTGGTCAACCACGATCATGCATTTAGATGGGTGTATCTTGAGTCCGTAGTCCTGCAGGCAGGAGAACAGTTCCCGACGATGTTGCTGGTGCTGTGAATGGTTGCCTGAAGCAATGAGGATGTCGTCGATATACACTATGAAGTAATCAAGGCCACGTAGTACCTTATCCATAAACCTCTGGAATGTCTGAGCCGCGTTACGAAGGCCGAAGTTCTTGATATCCTCCTCTGCCACGGGGATTTGGTGGAAAGCCCTAACGAGGCCTATTTTTAGAAAACACTGTACACCCTTGGAGCTTCGAGTGAAAGTCATGGACATGCAGAATGAGGTATCTGTTGGGAATAATAACTGCATTGAGGGCCCTGGAATCCCCGCATGCCTTCCATTTTCCTTCCTGCTGTTTGGGTACCATGTGTAGGGGTGACGCCTACGCGCTGTCAGATGGCCTGGCTACACCTTGTTTGATCATCACATGGAATTCCCGTTGGGGAGCTCCGAGTTGTTCTGGGGGCATATGTCGAGGTTTGGCAAAAAAACCAGGGGGCCCGTCGTTGTAATGGTGTGACAAATACCCGAGTCCTTGATTTGCGGAGAAGTCTCTGAAGAGCGTAGGAGTGGAAAGTCGTGAAGAATGTTATCGTAAATGTTGGATTGTGTGATGTGTGTAATGGTAGGTGTTCCGCGACGGCAGTGTCTGGTAGGAATAGTAGCTCCCGAAGGTTGGTGTATGAATCTGTGACCTTTGTCACCTTATAGCAAGTCGTGTGCCGTAAGGAAATCCAGACCCAGTATAAGTGCTTGGACGTCCGCCACGACAAAAGGCCAGACCACGTACTCGTCCTTCAATAGAGTGACACCCATACTCCTGGTTCCATAGGTGGCGGTAGATTGGTTTGCTATGAGGAGATCATAAGTAGTAGAAGCCTGTCTCTTGCGGTCCTTCTCCATGGGAGGTACTACGCTCACTTCGGAGCCCAAGTCAATAAGAAAGGTGTCCCCTGACTCGAGGTCCTCTACCCATAGGAGGGTACGAGCGTTACTGTGCGGGGGTAAACATGTACTCGCGGGGGGAAGTTCAGGAGACGTGAGGGGGGCCATAGGTATGTGGACGTGGGAAGACGAACGTCGTGTCGGGTCCAGGTGTGGTTGACGGGTGGTCGTAGTAGCGGAGGTGGCAAGGGCATGGTTATCCCAGAAGTTCGAGGGTGTGTGTCCGAATAGGGGCTTGCCACGGGTATCAGCGTGTCGTAGTGTGGAGTGTATGGAACGTGCGGCAGAAGCATATGAGCGGCGTAGCGGCGCAGGTAGAGGGGCATCCTGACGGTTGGGGAGGTCGTGTGTTGCTTCGAGGGAAGGGTAGTCGTCGTTCCTGGTGCGTTGAGGTGAAGGTACATCAGTTGAGGGCCCGGGGTGTTGGGTAGGATGCAAGGCGGTGACTCATTGGGCGTGTTCTTGCCACCGCCTCACTCGTTTTCCTGGTTGGCGCAGGGCGACTGGTGGGTGTCAGGGGACGCCCAATCGCCAGGTTCGAGCGAAAGTGCCGAAGCGTTGGTGGTAGTAGCAAAGTTGCGTGAGTGGAGTGTTATTATTTTGATGATGGGGTGATGGATTGAAATGTTGAGGTTGTTGTTGTGTTGTGTGATGTAGGGTATTGTGGTGAAGGTGGGAGAATTCGTGGGGTTGGGGCGAAGTGTTGCTGGTAATATGGGTGGTTGTGATGGGGATGATTACTGCGGAAGGGAATACCTGAATGGGCGTAACTGTCTGGGTGATGCTGCTGGGTAACCAGTTGGTGAGAATGAGTGGAGGCGTGTGTGTGAAGTTGATGATGTGGGTAGGTGTGTGGGATAGGCATATGCTGCTGGGACAGTGTAGAACTGGAGGGGTATTGTTGAGTCGAGGGTGTTGTGTTGGTTACGTGTGGTTGAAGAGTCGTGGGAGGTGTAGAGGTGGGTATGTGTAAATGTTGGGGAGGGTATGAGAGGTGTTGGAAGTGAGGTGAGGAAGAAGGTGGCGTAGTGATGGTGGTGTTGCTGTGGTGGATCGGCCTCCGCGTATACATTCATGATGGCATCGGCGTATTGATATATTGACAGATCTAGGTGGGATTGATTGCACAGTCGCCGGGAAAAGCTTGGAATGACGCCTCTTGAGTAGCGCATCTGAGAAGTGGTTTCCCGCTTTCTCATTAAGCTGCTGCATGTGACATAGAATTGCAGACGGGCGGCGGCCGTCCAGTTGTATATCCTCTAGGGCCTTCAGGTATTCTTGATCAGACATACCATGCGATGAGACAATAGGGGATGCAGTACATGTAAGTATACGGGAGGCCAGCCTGTCGTATAGCATCGTGGAGAGTCCGTAGTTGCAGTGGAGCGTCTGTAGTTGCAGTGAAGAGTGGTGAAGGCTTGAACAACACATATGATCGGAGCGAGAATGCGTGTGTGTGGCAGGTGGACGATGGCAGCGAGACAGGGCAGGACCTCTTAGTACTGGAACTAGTGGTATAGTCTGTCTTCCAGCGGCTGGTGACCCCTTTTTATCTCGTCGGCCACTGTCCCGAATGTAGCATCCCTCACGTGACTTTCCCACCTGGTACAGGTGTGCGGCTTGGTGAATCATTGCCCCGGAAGGACTGTGGTCAGACTGCCCGAGTCCCCAAGAGAGGATTAACCTGTCTGGCCAAGGGATTAGTGTACTCGCCACGTCTGTGACTGGAGTCTTTTATGTAGATCATCCTTGTAAAGTTTATTACTTTTGATAATGTTTTCAATGCGTTTGGCTTTGACATTTATTAGTCTTTGGTTTTGTCACTACATTTATACTTCTAGTGAAAATAGCACTCGTCTTCCAAGCTCCTAGTGCCTCACTGGATCTTGGCTGGCACTGTCCACACACTTAGATAATTCTATTCCTGTGAAAAAACAGTGATTAGAAATATAGCAAATAATTATAAGGAATATTATGCAAATTTTTTTTCACAAAATTCTTTGTAATTTTCATACTTTGTGCCATAACTCAAATTGCTGAATACTGACAGCTGTCCAGTAAAGATAGTTGTTTAATAGAAGGTCTGAGCAAGAAAAACTCGCTGAAAAAAAAAACTTAAGACGTCAAAACAAGGTTCACACTAAAAAGAGCATTTGGCTGCCGGAGTATGTGATCGTGTATATCACTTGGTGGCTTCTAATTCCTCCTGACTTTGCCACGAAACAAGCTCCTTCCATAGAGGTGGTGTTTCGTGGCAATATTTGCAGGACTTGCCATCCTCCAATTCTCTGACTACATCACAGGGAAAACCATGGTGGGTGACTCAATAATAATAATAATAATAATAATAATAATAATAATAATAATAATTCTTTATGGATTAACTGGAAGGCATAAATATATCTAAATAAATATATAAATGAATAAATAAAAAGCATTAGTAGTACAAAAAAATATGTATTAAACCTACAGTGAATGTTTTGGTATTAAAGAAAATAATTTAGAGTACAGTATTGTATTTCAATTGCTAGGGCAATAACATACCTAAAATCCCTAGCCATCCCCGACTGGTCGCAGGTGCATCGTCGAGCATGCCCAGGTACACCCGCGGCATCCTGCAGAAACATCGCCGGCAAAAAAAGGGTATAATGACTGTTACAAATTAGTCGTCCCAGAGCCGCCGGTGAATCCCCGGTCTTCCCCCGATAATTCGTGGTATACCGCAGATTAACCACAGATAAACCAGCGATGCACACACGGTAAGCTGCAGCAATTGATAAAAATCTAAAATTCGGCTGCCAGGTCCCCGACTTTTGACATTTCGCTTATTCGTGACGGCATCAAGACCTTATTCGCGTATGTGTAAACTGGGCTTAACAGCGACAGAGCTGTGGCGGACGATCACAGGTACCGTATTGTTGACAATCGTGTTGGGAGTAGACACACTAATGGACCCAGGCTCCCAGCTGATTGTCCTCTACGGTAAATATGAAGTAGAGAAACGCCTAGTCCAGTATATAAATTCCACACACTATCTCACCAACATCCATGTTGGAACGGCCTCACCTCACGTCATGTCACCGTTGTCACGTCTGGTTAGCTTGTAATCAGCCTGTAGTTGCCACTAAACAGTGGCAGTCATCGTCCACTGAAAAGTGGCCCGTGTGCGGGGAGCCGTACACAGATACAACTTACTTACTTAATTAAGCCTGGATACAACTATAAATTTTAGAAGTCAAGTCAGAGTCAGAGATTACTGTGATATTATGAGACTATAGTAGCTTGTACTAACGGATATAAGGCAATATTGATCTATTGTATAATTTTAAATATAATTTCAAGATAAATTGCCTCCCACTAAATAATAGATTTGTAAAGGATATTATAATGATAAAAGTTTTGCCTTCATTTGAGTGGATATGCACAGAATATAAAATTAATTGTCATTGAATTTATATTTATATAGGTCTATATGAATCCTTGTGATGGTGTAAGTGCTGCCATCTGGAGGTCATATGATAATAGAGAATTTAATTATGGAGTAAAATTTAGTTTTATTCGTCACATCAATATAAAGCCTAAATTTTACATTTAATATAAACAGCCTATTTTAAAATAAGTTCATATGTTTATATAAATATGTAAATGAGTGTTGATAAAATAATTTAAAGTAGATAATTGTGAAAGTCCTGTCTCCACAGATATTTCTCCTCCATGCTTGGGATGGCATTCATGACAGTGGGTGGAACTGAGGTTGTGGTGAATGGTGGTAGGTGATGACCATGGCTGACAATATAACCAACGACTCCACCCGTCGTCTCGTCTCTAAGAAACAAACATTGGATGATGCATATGCAGCTCCAGCCAACTTTTTAGAGATAGATGTGGTGAATCCCATCACACATGGCGTTGGCAACAAAAGATACACCGACTATGAAGTTAGGATGAGGGTAAGTGTAGTCTTATGTGTTTGTTTCCTGCACCAAAAATTCTAGTTGCCCTCTTATATGCAGTCTTCCTGTGTCCAGAAATTTCTTACTCACGGTTGGTCTGTATATATATATATATTTTTTTTTCAAGTAGGAGTCAATTTGCCTTCGTTTTGAGACGTAGACCTACCAACCACAGGCAGCATCTAATTCGTAATCAATTTGTTTTGTAAATGGGTTTAGTCCAATATAGTTATTTTGATATATGGTATTTATTGAAAGAATTGCCGTTTTGTAGCAGTGTTGCCAGATCCGGCTGGGTCCTAGTATTTTGCCCCGGTCATTTCCTGTACTTTACCACGGTTATTTCCTGGTAGTTTGCCTAGGTTAGGTCCCGGTAGTCTGATGCTATCTAGGTTAGGTAAGGTAAGGTCAGGCTAATTTCAAAATGTCCCATTTGAATATGTCCTATCTTGGAAATGGGGCATTTGTGGAGGAAATGCCATAGAAGAAAATAGTTTTAGAATGGTCTAAATTAGTGAGTAATGAAGGTAGAAAAATCGTGCGCAATAACGGTAATTCTTTCAATATTTACCAGATATATTTGTTGTGGAAACTGGGGTAAATATTGAAAGAACTACCATTATTGTGTATGGTTTTTCTACCTTCATTACCCACTTATTTAGACCATTCTAAGACTATTTTCTTCTATGGCATTTCCTCTGCAAATGCCCCATTTTCAAGATAAGTCATATTCAAATGGGGCATTTTGAAATCAGCCGGACCTTGCCTAACCTAACCTAGACCGCATCAGACTACAGGGACCTAACCTGGGCAGGAACTTTTCCAATAAGGATAAACACGCAAAAGCAGCTGACATTTCACTTGTATCTTCCTATTAATTTGTGGGATTCCCAGATAGTGAATCAGCAACATCTACACCAGCAAGTACTCCAGCAAAATCGGCTTCTCCACACAGTCTCCCCAAGGCCATGTATAATATTCTAGATGACTTTGGTCTCCCTCATCCGGTCTGTTCGAATCGGGCGAACATAAAAATAATACACTCGACCCTCGATTTAACAGACAAAAAGGGGTTATCCTTGTCCGTTACTGGAAAATTTATGTGATCTAGGGGATGAATTGGAATTAATACTGTACTGTACATACAAAATACAGTACAGTAATTCTAAACTCATGTTAGAAGTAAGGACAATGTCCATTGAGAGGTTTTTCACTTTAAAGGGGTTAGGCTTAAGCGTGTGTGTAGTAGGGGGGGGGGGGCTGACGGCAAACGTAATATTGTTCAGTTTTCACCAATAGTCCTTGAGTTTTTACTTATACAGTACACTTCTGTCCAGGGGGGCTGACTTTATTCTTTGTGAATATAAGCCATCTCCCACAGGGCTAGAATAGAGTTTCTTGTAGGATCAGGTCACTTTCTAGTGGATTTGACGAGATCTGCCCACATGCATTAGAAATCCACGTGAGGTGTACTGCAACCGGAGGTTGTTTTTTTTCCACTGCTGTGTAGACCGCCAGCACACGGAGGTGCATTATCCCTTTGCATGCAGCAGTTTAAACTCCCTCCCCTTTATAGTCCCTTCAGGGCTGGTCTCATGGAAGGTGCAGCCCCACTTGTAGCTCTTGTGGTAATGTGGACTTGGGCTCACAGCACTGGGTATGGAATCAAATGCTGGTATTCTTAAAAAATTCTTTCCCTTCAAAAGCATGGGAAAGAAATATATAACTAATTTTCTATTCTTAAAGATTTCCTTCCTTTCCTAGCCTTAAATTCCTTCCCTTGAATCGAGTATAGGCTATTATTGGAACGTGAAGGAAAAATTTACCCCATTCCTTCAATAATTCTTTTGTTGTATTTCATCATGTATTGTTGATGTATTCTTTATAATACCATAAAATATTGGAAACACGTGCAACAGTATTATATATCATCAAAGGAAAAAGAGTTTAGTAAATAAATGAGACATTTCTTCCAAATTTCTAAAGACCTACCATACTCGGTTCAAACTTTGTGTTGGACTGGGTTGTATATGTCATTGGTAAGGTGTCTTTTGATTGGTCCACACACTCACCTGACTCCTCCTCCACCTCTACCCCACCACGGTGAGAATCCTCTCTTTCACCGTGCTAGTGGTGGTAGGCTATATGTATATTATTTATTATTCTTTTATTCAAGATATACAACAGCGTGGTTGTGTTTATTGTCTATATTTTGCACCCGGAGGTCTCATAGACGTATTAACCGCACAAACGTTTATCATTTCCATGGCACAGGGCTACCAACATGTAAACTTTTCCTTCCCTTCCAAGGAATTCTATAAGCATAATGAAGGGAGGGAAAAATCCTTAGAAGGGAAAGATATATGTAAGGAAAGTTTTTTTTTAAGAATACCAGCAAAATTTCTTCCCCCTAGCCTCCCTGGCGGTTGGAGGCCCCCAGACTCCCTGGACCAGTAAGTTCTGGTCCCATCTCCCCGGGATGTGTTTCAATAGCCCAGTCATATAGGGCCAGCCCCTCCTTTATTTATATTTGTTCACTGTGACCAGAACGTACCGGGGATCTGTGGGACAGGAGGCCATTCTGCCTCGGGAGAACAACAACTAAAAGTGAAAGATGGGGTTCACTATGTAGGGGTCCCTGCAGCACCCCCCCAAGGTTGCACTACTACCCTCACCCACGACCACACCACCACTCCCACTAGCACTGTATTCAATGTTGATCTTATTCACTTCGTGCATAAACCCTTCAAAGTCAAGGGTGGACACAACTGAACCTATAATGAAGATAGCGAGCTACCACTCCATCAAACTGATTGCTGGGTTATTGCATGACTTAGCTGTTAACCCGTCAAGAGCAGAAACACCATTTAATTCTCACAGTCCGCATAATAGCCTGCATTGTCTATATACAGCCATGGCGATGGTAACCCTAGAACTAGCGGATTAACTTTAGTAACACTGACTCTAGCCTGCATGGGCTGGTGGCCGGAGCTTAGACCACCCCCATACTCCAGCCACGCCTACCGTTTGTTGTTTTGACTTAACGCCTATTGACAACGTAATGGTCATTAAGGTGATATATTTATAGAGTGAGAGTGTGTGTTTATGTGGAGAAGTGCACATGTGTATTGTATGGTGAAGTGTACGTGTGTATTGTGTGGTGTCTGTGAGAGTGTCTCCCACCCCAACCCTCCCCTACAAAAAAATAAAATGGCCCTGAATTGTGGATAAATATTTGCGGTCCTTAGTTAATCACCTGAAGCTCAGAGCGTGTGACCGGAATTTATTCTTATGCTCGACCATTGACATGGTGTAGGGTTAGGGGCAACAAGTCAGCGACAATGGAGAGGAGGGGTACACGTGGCGCGGGAGACTGACTGACTGACTGATAAGGAGAAGGTGGCTGGCTGTAGCGTGGGTTTGGGGGAGCGGCTAGTGTCACATGGAAAGCGGATTTAGATGCGCTTCTTGGAGAGGCTGCAGATTTGGGCCACTCTTGGCCACAAAAACGCGCACTGTGGAAGCATTGCTCATAAGGTAATAAAAGGGGCTGAGTTGGGGTTCGTCGCTCAATAGGTGAATTGCGCATTGAGAACACGCTATATGCGAACCTACTGTACTGTTGTAAGATTTTTTATATCCCATGGTGGTGGTGACAGCTTGTAAATATATTTTGTGATAAGTTTTCACGATATCTCTGTCAGTTTT
Source organism: Petrolisthes cinctipes (assembly GCA_033782935.1). Lineage (NCBI taxonomy): Eukaryota > Metazoa > Arthropoda > Malacostraca > Decapoda > Porcellanidae > Petrolisthes > Petrolisthes cinctipes. The sequence continues at coordinate 113,356 of JAWQEG010000386.1, read as the reverse complement.
TTTAAGTCGCATGCTGTCATTATATACTGTATAATTCCCAACAACCTTGGGGAAGAGCAATGGAATTGGGGTTTTTTGGTGGGGAAGAACTAATATGAAAAAAGGTACTGAAAATAAAAAATCCAAACAAAAGAATTTGCAAAACTTGGCTTAAATTTTTCAATTGTGAGAAGCAATTAATGTTGGAAATTGGGAAACACGAGCCATGAATTGGATTTTTCTATTTGAGTTTGAGAGGCAATAAATGTTGGAGCCAGGTTTTGTGTAACTATACTAATCTAATCTATACTAAAATAATATGACCCAATCTAACCTAATGAAATGTAGAAAAATGGAAAAGATTTTTTTTGTTTTTTCTCATTTCTGTGGCAAATCTTAAAGATTTCCCTTAGTCCCTCCCACCACAGGGACCGGATTGCTAATTCCTGTCCCTTCAGGGTAACTGTGATCCATTAAGTTGGCTTTTAGTCTTTAGTCCTCACCTCCTCAATATAGAAAAAACAGAAACAGCTGCCAGCGCAGAGCCTTTGTCATCTTATTTGGTTACACCTGACATTGATTGTTAAATTTGGGAATCATATCAATCTGTTATGCCCACCAACTAAATTTCAGGTAGATTCTTGTATCGTTGAGTTTTCATGCGAGTTCACCACAGAGGTCGTAATTCCTTCAGTTCATGTAAGGTTTGGTTATTTAATAGGGACTTACTGTAATGATTCTGGTAAGGAAGTATAGCAGGAGAAGCAAAGCTGGCATTGTGAGAATGATTAGCCTAGGACATGGATGTAAGGAAGTGTATGTAATAGTGAATGGTAAGATTGTAATAGTGCATGGCTTGAAATACAACATTCTTATCACATGTCCTAATGATGTTACTTAGGAAACTGTCACATGTACAGTTGAACAAGTAGAAAGTGCGAGAAAAATATGGCTGTATATGGCAACATCTAGCAGTTTTTTTGTAGTAAGCCTCTGTATCTTTATGAATGAATCACTAGGAACCCAGAGCAAATGTGTGGTGGAACGTGATTGGCTGAACTTTGAGTGGCTGTGAAGATGTTGCCATATATAGCCATATTTTTCTTGCACTTTCTATTTGCTCAACTGTACATATAATAGTATAACAGACATTTAGACATTGACAAGCATTCTGAAATTCAACCTACATATCAATATACTGTACTGTACTCTTATTATTTACAGTAGTATTTGAACATCTAAGTTTTGGAAGGCTGGGATGGGTTAGGTTCTCCCAAGATGATATCATTACTGGCTATCAATATTAGGATTGCAGTAGTAGTTCAAGTGTAATTTCTGCTTTTATTTTTGGGAATAAAAATTGTGCAAGATAATTATGTCGCATCTCAATTTACTGGTAAAAGTGAATGAAATAATTTTCATGCACTAGAAAAAATATTGCATCTTGTATTTTAGATAATTTGCTTCCGTTTATATTCTTTATTTGGTGGTCGATTGTACTGAATAGAGAATTAGATCAGTTATAATAAAAGTAAGTGCTAATGATTAAACATACAGTACATGTACAGTACTGCATATAGAATGAGCTCATGTTTGGTACAGCTCTTGTGTACCATATGCAGTATTGTGTGTGTTCTGATGGTAACAGAAGCCTTATAGACAAGACTGGTGACCTAGAAAGATGACTAATGCTTACAAGCTCTTATGTCTGTCCTTGTCTTTAGTATTTGTGGGCTCTTACACTCTGTATATTTTGCTGGAAAATTTCTCTACTGCTTCATCAATTATTTCCAAGTAACATTGTCAAAGTTTTATTTTAGACCTTGTACAGTATAGTGCCTTAGCAGATGATTAAGTTAGATTATTGTTGGATATTGTTTTACAATTTAGTGCAGTATTCTTGTTGGTTGAGTGTTTTCATCAGTTAATTTAGCTTTTGTTCCATAGCTATGAAGAAAGACAATTATAAGTACTGTACCCAGTGCTTATGGTCAAGATTTTTAGCATTGATGGCCATGCATGGATAATTTCTCACTCAGTTGAAATTACTGTACAGTAGTGTGTATCAGTTATTGTTAACTCCTGGTATTGATATCTGTGATTGCTGACACTTATCTTGGAATTGTTTTTCAGATAGTAGTATGTAATATTGTACCCGGTATCATTCTCATGTTAAGTAACTAGGTGACAACTATTGGAAGCCAGATTACATGTGGGTCTGACGAAGTAACCTGAAGCCTCAGTTCTCCCTGTATTGTTATAGACTAGCTCATCAGGGTGCTAGTACGGGATGAAATTTGATGCTATTGTTATTCTAGTTAGACAAAGACTTGTTTTTTTGGGACAAGTTTTCAGTCTTACTCAACAAATGTGAGACCAATACAATACACAGCAGCTTCGAAGACTTTTGCAAATCTTTTGCAAATCCACTAGACGTAAAGGGAGGTTACATTTTTTTACCTCTGGAGAGTAGCCTACCGTTCATTTCTCTAGATAAGGAGTATCCACTTACATTATACTGTATATTAATTTGTTTTGTTTCCCTGCAGATCAAGCCCTTCCCTTCCTCTACCACATGTACTTTCCCACCCAGTTCACCCACCTAAAAAGGTGTCATGACTGACTATTACACAGTGTAAAGTTGTGATTTTCTTGCGAACATTTGGTATTAAGGTTCTTTTTAACTGGAGTTTCGGGTGATAGTGAATTCTAGTGTATTGAAAGTCTAGTACTTATGAAAAAAATATATTAAATTATGATTATTATTGTTTTATTATTATTAATATTGACAGTAACAAAAATCAGGTTTTGTGAGAATAGTTTTTAAATATTTATTCAGTAATGTAATTAATACCAGTACTATAGACCAGTGCTATTCAACCTGGGTGGACTGTCCACCTTAGGGTGGACGAGATTAAGTGAGGGATGGACGGCTGTCTAGGGGTGGACAAGTGGGTGGACGAGATCCTGACCTGCACGTGTTTGAGATGGGATGTGTAGTTATATGGAGGAATATGTAAAAGTCAAATAAAAAAATAAGAGAAACTTTTTTTTTTTTTCTGTTTACATAGTCGTAGAATTGAGATATGAAAGTTAGATTTTAAATGTTAAAATGTGCGATTTTTTAAAAGACTTTTTTGGGGGGAGGTGGGTGAGAGGTGGACGACATAAAAAAAGGTTGAAGACCACTGCTATAGACCTTTGCTGTAGTTTACATGACAACTTTAAGGCAAGTATATTTGTTACTGGGATTTTTTTTAAATCCCACATTGTCTTTCAATAGTGAAGTGACTGTACTGAAGTAATTGAAAATATGTCAAGTAACAGAAGGTTTCCTCTTAATGTATCATTTGTATGCTGGCTTCATATATTTTGGAAGAATTTGATATAGCTAAATTCAGGCATGTATGACTGTAATAGATTTAATTATAATCGTAAGGAAGGTGTTGGTGTTCATTCAAGGCTGACATAACGGGTATGTCAAATGATGTGTTCTTGACCCTTGACATGTATGTTATACAATACAGGAGTTCTATCATTTGCTCATGGCATTTAAGTCATGCTACAAGAAATATGGCTGACTTTGATAATTATCTGTTAGCTATAGTGCTTTTCTCTATGATTTGAAAGGACTAAAAAATTATTGCCTCATATCAGTTGACCTTTGCGCAGTGGCAGTATCGTAACCAATGAGGTCGAGGTATTCGCTGCTGCACAGTGTTCTGTCAGTATTGGGAAGAGTGAGAACCTCGGTGACCTACCCCTTCCTAGGAAGGGTAGGCAAGTCTTGTCCCACCTCGGTGTTACACCTCCTTTTTATATCTTTATTTTATCCATTTAGGAGGTGGAGCCAAAGGGGAAGGTGGTGTGGTGGTTAGATTTAGCTTCCCCCACATATAGGTTTTAAGGTTTTTATTATCTTTTAGTGTTTTTTAAGATTTTAATTTCTTTTATTACCTTTATATAGGTTTTACATGCTTTTATATCTTTTAATTTCTTAATTTGTGTATAACCGTGTTTTTAACTTGACAAAATTGGCCTTGCCAGCCATCAGTGCCCTCCTGTGGGGGAGTGGACAGCTATGGCTACTGGCTGGGAGGAGTCTCCGGGCTGCCCTGTAGAGGGAGGGGGGAAGAGGGATTGTATGAGAGTGGTAATATAAATGTGAATGGGATGAGAGGTTGTAGAATGTTTCAAGAATGGAAGAGTGGATGTGATAGGAGTGACGGAGAAACATGTGAAAGGATGTGGAGTGGTAGAGTGTAAGGAGGGAAGGGAGAGTGGACTGTGGGAGGGAGGGGTAGTATGGACGGATCTGAATGAGAAGAGGGAAAGAAGAGTGTGGGCTGTTGGTGTCTTCGTGGGTGTGGAAGGGAGTGGATGGACATGGGTGGAATGGGTCAAGGATTGTATGAATACCTGGAAAGATTGGGATGGTGAAGTATGTGTGGGTGTGTGCATATGCACCAATGGAAGAAAGGAGTAAGATGGGGAGAGAGGATGAGAGTTTTTTTGGAGGAAATAAATGGGTGTCTGAGAAAGATTGATAATGGAAGGAGAGTGGTGATGATGGGCGACATGAATGGGAAGGTGGGAGGTGAGGAAGTGGGAAGTATTGTGGGTAAATGGGGTGTAGAAGGAGTAAATGGGAATGGTGAGTATCTGGTGGATGTCTGTGCTGAGAGGAGTGTGAGTTGATGGGCCAAACAGAAGCGTACAGAAGGTGTACATGAAGGAGAAGGGATGAGAGAGGAGAGCAGAAGAGTCCGATTGATTATGTGGCTGTGGATGAAAGGTTAAGGAAGGATGTGTTCGATGTGAAAGTGGTGAGAGGAATGCTCCAATGCTCTGACCATTTTGCGGTGTTGGTAAGGATGAAGGTTCGGGTTAAGTGGGAACATGGTAGAAGGGATGAAAGGGTGAGGAACAGGAGGGAGGTGGCTAGTGGGAAATTAAATGAAGCAGAATAAAGGGAGGAATATAAGAGGAGGGTGGGTGAGGTGCTGGGGGATGCAAGGATGGGGATAGGGGAGGGAGTGGGAGTGAATGATGTGTATGAAACATTCAAAACTTTATTGTGTAGGACAGCAGCAGAAGTGGTGGGGTACAAAAGAGGGGGAAGAAAGGGAGTGCATGGTGGTTTGAAGAAGTGAAGGATGCAATAGAGAATAATTTTTTAAGAGGAAGGCTTTAGGAGAACCCTGCAGAGAAATGTGCCAGAGGAGGTGAAAGAAAGATGGAAGAGGGAATACAATGAGTGCAAGAGGAAAATGAAGAGGATGGTGAGTGAGAGTAAACGGAAGAGTGGATGAGGAGTTTGGTAGGAAACTAACTGAGTGAGAAGTTTAGAGAAAACAAAAAATTATTCTGGAAGGAGGAGAAAGAGGAGATAGAAAGGCTGGCAGCATGAGAATGAAGAGAGTGGAAGTGAAAGAAGTGTGGAAGAGGCATTTTGATTGGTTGATGAATGGGGGGGCGGGAGGGGAGGCGGTGGTGACATGTATGTGGATGGAGGCAGGTGGTAGACGACAAGATGTACAGGGAGAACTAGGGAGGGAAGAGGTTAGGAAAGCAATAGGAAAGTTGAAGATGGGAAAGGCACCGGGGGTGGATGGGATAACTGCAGAGATGCTGAAGTGTGGGGGGGAGGAAGTGGTGGAGTGGATGCTGCTTATATGCACATTGGCTTGGAGGCAGGGAGAGGTGCCAGAGGACTGGAGGAGAGCCATAATTGTGCCTTTGTATAAGGAGAAGGGAAGTAAGGATGAGTGTGGTAGCTATAGGGGAATAAGCCTTCTTAGTGTACCGGGGAAGGTGTATGGGAAGGTCCTTACTGAGAAACTGATAGAAGTAACAGGGAATAGAGTCAGTGAGGAGCAGGGAGGGTTCAGAAAGGGTAGAGGATGTGTAGACCAGATCATTGCAATAAAATCAACACTGGAGAAATATATTGGGAAGGATTTGGAGAAAGCATACGATAGGGTCGACAGGAGAGCTATGACAAATGTATTAAGGATTTACGGTGTTGGTGGGCGCTTGCTGGAGGGGATTGAGGCTATCTGTAGAGAGGCAAAAGCTTGTGTGAGGGTCCAGGGTGATTTGAGTGAGAACTTTGATATCAGTGTAGGACTGAGGTAGGAGTGTGTCATGTCACCATGGTTGTTCAGTATCTTTATGGATGGTTGCATGAGAGAAATGAAGGCAAAGGTGGAGGGCCTGGGTGCAAACCTGAGGTTGAATGGAGTAGATTGATCCTTGGTTGCAAGCTTATTTGTGGATGACACTGTCTAGCTGGCCGAGAGTGAAAGGGAGTTACAGAGGGTGGTGGATGAGTTTCAGTTTGTGTGTAAGCGAAGAAAACTGAAGGTGAATGTTGGTGGGATAGAATGTGAGATAACTTGAGGGGGTGAGGGGATGGAGGAGGTGAGGGAATTCAAGTATCTGGGATTGTGGGAACAGTCTTGTGTAAACATGGCAGTATGGAAGGAGAAATCAGTGGGAGAGCAGTGAGGGGTAGGCAGGTCATAGGATCACTGAGAAGGATAATGAAGGGTAGAAGTGTGATTATGGAAGTGAAAAAGGGAATGAGGTATGAGTGAGAAGGCAATTGGTATTGAGTGTGGAGTGGTTGAGAGGGTGAAGCGTAATACATTGAGGTGGTTTGGACATGTGGAGAGAATGCAAGGTGTGGAGTTTGTAAAGGTGTATGGTAGTGAAGTTGTGGGACTTGGTGTGAGAGGCAGAACAGAGTGGAAGAGTATGTGAGAGAAAGAAGTGTGAGGGGGGAGGGGGGATGGAGCAAGTGAGGAGGGAGTGCTGGAACAGGGAAAACTGGAGACTTTTCTGCTGTGGCCACCCCCTTGGCGGGAGTTCCCGGAGGGAACGAGGGGTCGGAGCTATAGATAGACATATCAGTTGTCCTAATTTACTGTATGTCTGTTTCAGACAAACCTACCTGTGTTTAAGGTGAAGGAGTCAAGTGTGCGGAGGAGATACAGCGACTTTGAATGGTTAAGGAATGAACTGGAGAGGGATAGCAAGGTAAGCTTATATCCTTTTTTTGTGTTAACCTTGATGTTGGTAACCAGCCCATAAGCCTCAGTTCCAGTTTAATTATTTTTTAGGAGTCGTTATGACTGCATTGGTACTATTCTGTTATTTTCTGTTTCATTCCTTAAAATGAAAATATTATATTTTTGGTTAGAATTATTAATTCTCCTATAATTTTCTTAACGACTAGGGCTCGTATTCACAGTTCAAAGTTCACTCTTAACTTAAAATTTTATTCGTAAGCATTCATTCATGTCGAGGACTAGTACCCGACACTGCTTCGAAATCATTACAACAGCTCATACATTTAAATAGAATAGCAAAACCATTCACTGCTTCGAAATGAACCTGAAACACTGCGGTGAGGTCAGAAATGCAAACACATGAAAAAGTCCAACTTTAAGATGTTTTATGAATACTGGCCCAGAATGCCATGAAATATGTTGAGCTTGTGGTTATGGGCTCATACCTATAGTTGTGATACCTTGTTTCCTCTTGGTTTTCCCCTAGAGTTGGTCAAAGCGGAAGTGTCTCCAGTTCTCCCTGTTGTGACACTCCTTTCTTGCATGTTCAAGTTCTCCAATCCCACTGATGCAATTCCCTTTTAATACAATGCTTCTGAGGATCTTCTAGGTCATATATTCAGTTATCATGGGTTTGATTCTTTGCTTTTCTCCTGAAGGCTGCTTCTGTCAACAAAGTTGTCCTTCCAGATAGTTGTACCACCACTTCCTGGCAAGGCACTAAAGAGGCAACTCCCATTCAGAGGTGATGATGGCATCTATGAAGAAGAATTCATTGAAGACCGACGTAAAGGATTAGAAGTTTTCATTAACAAGTGAGTGACTTTAGGTCATTGATTGAAGCTTTTTATATTTCATCCAGTCTGTTTGAAGCTCATGTAGATAGAACTAGATTGTTCTGTGACCTAAAGTAAGTTGCTTCAGTATTGAAACTTTTTTTATATACAGTAGTTTTCCCCAGTTTGTGTGGCAAAAGGGTGGATTTGAGATTGAATGTTTGTAGTACAGCCTTGATCTTTTTCACTTTCATATGAAAGTTCCAGCACCTTCCCTATTTGTATGGTTTGTGGTGGTGATTACCAGAGTGGCCAGTTTGCTATCAAGTGATCAGGGGACCTAGAAAGCCACTTTAACATTCAACCTCACGATTGTTCCCTCTCTTATTCACTTGTGACTCTTCTGTCACCCTCTTATGGTTATTAAACTGGTATATAAAAAACAATCTAAAAATGGTAAACATGCTTTACAACTGATAATGGTAATAAAAGGAATGTACAGTGCTGTACCCTAATGTTGTTGTGATCGTGTCCTTGTTGTTATTGTGGTTGTGTCCAAATCACTGGTCGTGTGACATCATGTTATGATGCACAGTCAGTGATATCCTTGGTTTTGATTCATTTGCTCATTGAAATTAGTTTTATTGTCATTTAACTCCTGGAATGATGCATGCCAAATCGATGAGAGAAAAATTGGAACACCAACAATAATAAAAAAAAAATTTAAATGTCCCTGCACTGTAACTGCTATTTTGATATATAATTTTTACTTTTATTTGCATTCATAAATGTAACTTAAGTGTTTTTTAATTATTTAAATAAGCTTTAATAAGTTTAAAATATCGAATGCTTTTGACATCACATCAGTTGTCATGTAAACACACACACACTCATTCATGATAGACTATCACTAACAACATATATAAAGCATTAACTAATGCTTATCACTGGAGAGTTTAAAAAACACATGAATTGTTCCATATTGTACTAATACTTAATCTGTGAGACTCAAACAACAAAAACCATTTATTTGCATTCAACTGTCCCTGCAGTGGAAATACTGTACTACTTGAATAAATTATTTTATTTGCATTCATAAATATGACAACATTATTTTGATTATTTTATTAAGCTATAATAACAATATAAAAAATATATGCTAATAATGAGTGCATTAAGATCACATCAGCTATCATAGAGTAAACACACAAATTCTTTGTATTAAAAAATGCCTGCACTGTACCTGCTAATTTATTTATAAATTTCATTTGTATTGATAAATATAACCTAGTATTTTCATTATTTCATTAAGTTTTGATAACTATCTAAGATTACATAAATAACAAATATGTTGGACTTTATATCAGCTCTCACATTGTAAGCACAGTTGGACTACCGTAAACTTGAGTATCAGAAATCGGAATATAGTAGGTTTGCATATTGCGCGCCTATTTGGGCGACAGAGGGGCTCGCTTATAGGGAAATCGCTTTGTCTGAATACATGTTTATATGGGGTAAATTATTTGTGGGCGGCCACTGCTTCACACTGACAATTTACAGACATCTTAAATGCCAATATGCAAGGTACAGTACAGTATTTGGTCATTGTGATTTGATTATGAGTCACAGTAGCAATGAATATAAGTTGTTACCAGAGAAATAGCAGTACAAAAGTACACTAGAAGTGTGAGACAGGGTTCCAACGTGGCTGTGACAGTATAACGGGGTCGCGCCACTACCCTCACCCGCCAGTCGTCACCACACCACTACTACCCTCACTCGCCATCACACCACCACTCCCACTAGCACTGCATTCAATGTTTATCTTGATCATATCATCCTTAAACCCTTCAAAGTCAAAGGCGGCCTCAACTGAACACATAATGAAGATAGCAAAATACCACTCCATCAAAATGATTGCTGAGTTATTGCATGACTTAGCTGTTAGTCAGTCGAGAGTAGGAACACCATAACTCCTCACAGTCTGTATAATAGTCAGCATGGGCTATATTCAGCCATGACTATGGTAACACTGGAAAGACCTGGGCTAGAAATAGGGATTGACTGTAGTAAAGGCGGCTTCACACGGGGCAATACGCGGCTGGTTTTGCTACCCGCTAGTTTCCAGCCAGCCCTGTCTAGCGGCAATTTTCGACAAAAGCCTACACACGAGCGGGAGTAATCAGCAGCTGAGCTGGCAGACTAGCCGCTATAAGGCCGTGTAAACAAACAAGATGGTAATGATGGGCGATACCACCAGATTTTAGTAGTCGCGATTACTGATTACATTATAGAAAATAATCGATTAGTAATCAATTATCGTTACGATTACTGGATTTTGAGAGAATAATTTTGTTATTCAAAATATCAATGTCCCTCAAAAAGTCAAAGACTTCCTTAAAATGTAGGCATATGGTGGATAGGCATACATTTTACACAAGCTACATATATACATGAGGTTGGAAGGAAACGAGGGAACAGGAAAATACAGAGAGGAAGAAAGTCATGACGAAAAGAAGGTAGGAAAAAGAATAAAAAGTGACAGACGAGAAAGAGGTTTGCCAAAGAACTGGGATAAAGGAAGCACCATACTCAGTTATTGCCGCCACTCGGCTGAAAAACACCGACAGACCCGGCTAGCAATTTCAGCCGCCATCGTCAAATTTTGCTAGCGGCTGGAAAAATCCTGCTAGCGGGTAGCAAAACCAGCCGCGTATTGCCCCGTGTGAAGCCGCCTTAACACTGACTCTAGCCTAGGAAGTGTTTTATTTGAAATCGACAGCCAAGAAGATATAGAAAAGATCAAATAAATACTGTATAATATGTGGAAAATAAGAGAAAACATAAGGGAAAACTAGAAAGGAGGCAATCAGCAACACAAAGAAAAAAAAAGGAAGAAGACAGGGGGCTGTTGAAAAGGCTATCCCCCGAAACAACATCACAATCACATAGGCTGTTGGGCGAAGCTTAGACCACCCCAACCCTCCCCCACTTTGGCATGTGTTTGTTGGTTGGTATGGTGTAGGGTTGGGGGCTACAAGTCGGCAACAATGGAGAGAGGGGTACACAGGAGGGAGAAGCCAGCTGGGGGGAGCGTTTGTTTTGTTTGTTATTTGGACTTAACAGTTATTGATTATGTAATGATCATTATGGTGATACAGTATATTTATAGAGTGGCAGAGTGTGTGTATGTGGAGAAGTGTACATGTGTGTGTGTGTATGGAGAAGTATACAGTCGGCGCAACTCAAAGTGTCCGGCAGGAGAGGCAAACACAATATCTTGACTACATACTAACGGGACTCTCAGCCTGTATTAAAATTCGACTGGGATAACAAACTATTTGGCAACTTGCCTCTCACTCCCGCGCTCACCCCCAACTGATAACGGTCAGATTAAATTTCCTTCTAGTGTGATTAAGTACATTTTTTACCTTTATGAAATTAAACCCCGGATCCCTCCATCGTCTTGCTCATAGTGTCTAAATTGACAGTAGTGTTTAATAATAATGTCTAAGCCCTATACAAATCATGATAACATCGTAAGAGTAATTGAGTGTCACAAAATAGGGTTGAATAGCCGCCAAATAAGTGAACAAACAGGTGTCAAGGAACGTTCAGTACGTCGATTAATGAATAAGTTTAAGGCCTCGGGTGAATCACAGTTACCATTCCACAAACACGGCGGTGGGTGGATTCCCAAGATCTGCAAGCGAACTTTAGTTATCAGGCGTCAGCTGGATGAAAAACCTACCCTTACTGCCAGGCAACTGAAAGAACAAAATCCTATTCTGCTTAAAGACGTGAGTGTACGAATTATTCAGAGCGTCATACAAAAGAGACTTAAGTATCGGAAAGTGGCAGCCAGAAAAAAGCCCCTTGTTACCAATGTCCAGCGTAAGAAGAGAGTTGCTTTTGTAAAGAAATGTGCTTCGTGAACTGCTGATGAGACGTGTTCTGTGGACTGATGAAGCCACTTTTTGTGATAGTGACACCAAGGGGCAGAAGGTGTGGCACGGACGAGAGTTGGATCCTTGCAATCCAAAGTTTATGGTCAAAACTATTAAGCACCCTGCCTCCCTTATGGTGTGGGGAGTCTTTTTTTCTTATGGAGGACTAGAAGACCTTGTTATACTTCCTAAAGACCAAAGCATCACAAAAGACACATATCTTCGCCTATTAGACGACCAATTAGCTGATTGCTTTGCTGCGACTGGTGCCAAAATACTGCAGCAGGATGGGGCTCCGCCTCATACTGCCAAAGTTGTCAAAAATTGGCTTCACACAAGTGCAGTGGAATGGATATCAGACTGGCCAGGGAGCAGTCCTGATATTTCACTCATTGAGAACCTATGGGCCATCGTTAAAGAGAAATTACGAAACGAAGACACGTCTACAGTGTCTAAATTGGAGGCTGCCCTTCGTCATGCATGGAGTTCTATTTTGTCCAATACTCTAATGAAACTCGCCGAAAATATCCCAGATCGTCTTTTAGAAGTAGAGAGATGCAAAGGTTATCCCGTTAACAAGTAAGAGGATAGATGATAAGTATTCAGATAAAACTCAGTTGTATTACATACCGAAGTTTGGTTGCTACAATGTCTTTTACTCATGTCATGCAGGTTTATATCTGCGCGGTCACGTCGAGTTGTGCTGACGGTACGTGTGTTTGTGGAGAATTGTACGTTTGTATTGTGTGGTGTCTGTGAAAGTGTCTGGGGGGAGCTGCTAGTCACAGTTAGTGTCGCGTGGAAACCGGATCTAGATGCTCTACAGGGAATGGCTGAGGATTTGGGCCACTCTTGGCTACAAAAATGCCTTCTGTGGAAATTATCGCACATAAGATAAAAGGTGCTGATTTCGGGTTCATCGCGCATAAGGTGAATCACTCATTGAGAACACGCTTAATAGGCGAACCTACTGTACTGTACTAATTTTCGTTTATCGTATCCGACATAGTGAAATAATTGACAGGGTAAGGAATACTGAAATATGTGAAAAGTGTGGTGAGAGTACATCACTTGATCAGAGAAAAAGTGGAAAGTGTTTTGAGATTGTATAGACATGCAAAAAGAATGGATGAAACTAGATTGATGGAGAAAGTGTATGAGTTTTATTATGAGGGGCAGAGAGAAGATGGTACAATATACTGTAGTGAGTAATTGTGTAAGTGTGTGGATTTGGAATGACTGAAGCAAAAGACATTGTGCAGGATAGGAAGGAGTGGGAGAGTTTTGCTAGGAGTGTATATTATGGCTGGCAACCCCGTTTTAACTTGACATAGCCCTTGCAGCATGGTTAATTACAATGACTTGAGAAGAAGCAGAGAGTTTTGTGGGGCCCATTTTACTGGGTAATAATTGACCCTCTTTTTTGTTGTGATCTTATTTTACCATCCCTGGTTCTGGAGCCCGCCCACTCCTCGAAAAAAAAAGGAAATTGGGATATTGTTGATACAATCAGGTGCTCACACGCACGTAAACCAATGGAGGGAGATCGCAGTGGGAAAGTGTCAACATGAAAGAATGTGAAGTAAATAGTTACTACAGTAGATCACTTGGCTGCATGTGTACTTAAAGAGTTCATTTGTTTTTCCACAGAATTGCAGGACACCCCCTTGCCCAGAATGAGAAGTGCCTACATATGTTCATCCAAGAGCCAGTCATTGACAAAAACTATGTGCCTGGCAAGATCCGTAACACGTGAGCCTCCTCAGTTACCCATCCTGTTCATTACAGAAATGTGGGTACTGCTGTATTCTGAAACTAATTGATACTATTATCAATGTAACTGTAATGTTTACCAGATCTGCTGTTTGGGAAAATGGGATGAGTTTCCTAAATTAGAATGTTTCCTATCTGTTTAACAGGGATTTGTAGAAATTCCTATTTTTTTAAAGCATCACTTCATATCAAGTATTCATACTGTTGTGCTTTTTGTAAGGAATATTACTTTAGCAAATTATGGTGCATTTGTCATGTATTTAATCACTTTTGTTTTTTCATTACACAAGTTTTAATAGGGCACTTATTTGTGGTCATCTCATCCATGTGATAACATCACCTAATCTACACTTTCTATCCTGATGTTATGTTTGTTATCTGAGCACCAACACTACCTGTTTGCTTCCCAAAGATATTCTGCCATTTGTATTTGAATCAAGTGGGATGTGCATGATAGGGGTATACCCTGCTTGAGTTAGACCATGGCTTTAGCTCAGCATAATTGTAGATTGTCTTGATACAATAATGTGTGTGTAAGGTTGCATAAGGAGCATTAATTATTAGACATAACTTTCAGGTCAACAGTTGCTAATGAGAAATTGTAATAATAGCTATTAAGTAATTGACAATCCAATTTTGCCCTAAGAAGAACAATGCCATCATTTCAAAGTTTATGATGAGCTAAGACCAAAATGTCAAAACTTATAATTTTAATGTAATATTCATTCATACCTTTTCCTCCACATCTATATAGATTTAGTTTTGTAACAGATGTAATGTAGAGTACAGAGTGAAATAGCTTTATTTATCAGAATATTCATGATTATATGGATCTTATTTTTTTCTTTTCTTTGGGTACTGTGTATAAAACATGTAAAGTTACTTGGTATTAGTCAAATGAGCTATTCAGCACTTATCAGTACCTATGTAAGTGATCTTCTTGTTAACATTGGAAAGTTAGAAAAGTGTTATTGAAAAATTGTATAATCACTGTCCTGGTTAACAGAACTCCATTTAAATATACAGTAAATCCTTGCTTTTTAAGCATAATGGGGAAGGCTCAAATTGACACAGGGTAATTACCTCCAGTGGCAGTTTACCTTAGGTCAGTACACTGAACAGTCAATTGTACAGGTGTGATTGTGTAATACAATAGCAAAAACCTTGTATAAAGTAGGTCTTAATAATAAAAGTACCATTTTGTTATGCTGATGTTATTACTGTACTGAGAAAGAATGGGAAATGAGTTAAGAGCAGTTTTTGTTGGGATCAGGGAAAAGGAAGAGGTAAGATAGTTAAAAGGCACATTACATGGAAACTTTGGTAATATCACTCAAGATTTAAATATGAAAAAAATAGTACAAGGCAATATAAGGCATGTTGTCTAATATTGAATATTGTAATTTAAAAATTGTTAGGTGGAATGAAGAACTGAAAAAGTTGGGGTTACTGTTGTAAACTATGCTTGACAGAATTTTATAGTGTATTTAATTGGATTATTGATTTGTGATTTGTCCACTCTTGTTATAGTTGTTATCCATACAACTAAGTAAAGAAAAGGGGAACAAAATGTGATATAATCAGTTAAATTTATCAATAAATATCAATATGTAAACTTTTGAGTATTATTATTGTATGGTATTTTCATTTTATTAATCTTTACCTTGCTTTAGTTATTCATTTTCATCTACTGTTCTTAAATAGTGTATACAAAAAGAGTATAAAATTTATTTATATCTTACAAGACACTAGTCAATAAATTACAAACTAGTTCCAAGTAGATAGATAACTAGAATAATTGAGTGTCAGTCAAAAGAGGAAGGGTAAGATTTTAAACACAAAACAAGATTGGATCATATATATATATATATATATATATATAACACATGCAAGGACTCAATTATGCTATTCTAAGCATAAAATGCTTTATAGTGAAATGTCCAAAACTCAAAATTAAGCGATGTAATTTGACAGTCGATTATGCAAAACTCCCGTATTTATAATGTACAGTTGGACACATGAATGGGTGGTACAGCCTAAGTGAAAGATGGAAAATTTCTCCCAATATTAAGTTCCTTAGTACCAAATAGGAGACATCAGGGGCAGAAGTAAGTATTGAGGATGGTAATAAAAAGCAAGTACCTGATAATAGACACTGGTTACTCAAATGGGACAAATATCTTTAACCTGGGCTGTACCACCCATTCATGTGTCCAACTGTACTTTTCCTCTCCCTTTATTCTACCCACTCGGCACTCCACTCCTGTCACTGCCCTGACCTTGATTGGGAGGGTGCAGCACACGTAAACTCTGACACTTCCATACACTTCTTGTCTTACCAGTATTTGTATTGCAAAAATAGACCACATTCACCAATGTCTGTTCGGTCAACCTATTGCTGCTTCTATTACTCCTACATTATTACTACTATTAATACCACTACTAGAACTACTATAATATTGTTACTATTAATAGTACAATACTGTATTACTACTACTATACTATTATCTATATATAATTTCACAAAGTGACTATGTCCATCCGACCCTAACTACTCCTAGGTCCTTTGAGATATCAAAAGATTTTTAGTGGATAATACATGTGCTTAGGGGGTTGTCATAAACTATATTTGATAGAGATCTGATGAAAAATTTTCTTTCCAATTTTTCATTTTTCATTTTTTTTTTTAACTATATATGGCTAAATCTTTGCAAAAAAAGTTCTTTTTGATGCACCTAATTTGGAAAATTGCCTATGTCCACCTGTGAGAACAGTGTGGAGGGGTAAAACGGCAAGCGCGAAGCGCGAGCTATATCTGCTGGTAGCAAGGGTGGCAGTACGGTACGGTACAAAAAAAAATATTGTAATTCTGCACTCTTAAATATATTGTACCAGAATTTTTTACCATACCCAAAGAACCGCACTGCACCGTACCGATTTGATAAAATAAAATTTTGTACCATAATTTTCATACCACTGCCATAACAACATGCCTAAAATTAATTGATTACAGTATATGAATTATCTTTGCAATCTATTTCTTGTCCAGATTTAGTTCCTATAATTGTGTTTTTAGTTTTGTTATTAGTGGATATCACTGTAAATATATTAAGTGTGTGTATGTGGAAGAGGGAGATACTGAGAGTATGAGAGTGACAGAATCATATTTTCATCCTCAGAATGGACTTGCCAATGTATTACTTCTGTCACTTCCAATTATTTACCAGTTACCAAAGGTGAAGGCTGCAGAATATTATTAGGCATACAAAATGATAATTTAAGGGTAAATTAGGCTGACCTGGCGCAGTCACTGACCGGCTGGCTGCAATGTAGTACAGTAAGTAAACAGTGGACAAAAACTGAACTCATCAGAGACAGACGACTGTACACACACGCACAAAAAGGGGGTTAGATCTTAAAGTAGGACATTTGTCAGAAAAATGATTTCGTTGCCTTATCATCTGGATATTATTCTGGACAGTGGAATGTATAGTCATATTTGAATAAAGTATGGAAAAGGTACAAAAAAATAACGAAATTTCGTACCATACTATACTTAACAAGAAATATTGTACCAACTTTTAGATGAGAAAATACCATACCGTACTGTACTGCAATCTTTGGCTGGTATTTCACCATAAAACATTTTATGCTTAAAATAACGTAATTGTTTCTTTACGTAAGGTACATACTACCTGGGACACCCTGTATTTAAGAGGCAGGATCAGATTTGCTGGGAGGAATTGCAAGAGAAGTAGTGGAGTGGGAAAGGGAAGGATGAAATTTTTCTGTAGTGGAATTTAATGGGCTGATGCTGATGGCCAAGGCATTAAAATTTGGGCTAGTTGCAGGCTGTGAGCATGTTAAGATTAAATCTTCTTTCTCCATATTCTTACCATGGATATGAGACTTTAAAGTCTGGCAAACTCCTCAAACATCTGTTTACTGCATTTCTAATGATATACTACTGACCTGGCTATAAACCCCAAGGCTGTAAGAGGGATTCAATAATATATCATATACAGAACCAGTGAGCTCTGCAATCAGCAGTGCAAGGTTCATGATTTAGTCCCCAAGCACGCTGGGTTTTATGCTTGCTTAAATATCATTCCCACCTGCAGTATGTAAAGTTAGGTCAGTATTCAAGGCATCTTTCCCTAGTACAGCAGGAAACAGTAATTTTATTTACCATAGTTCCCTGTGACCCATGTCACATGTTGTGGAGACTAAAACCCAATTCTACTTACAAAGTTACCATATGGTCTAGAATAACTCAGACTTTAACCCAAATTTTCTTAAATAGTTATGTCCTAGCTTCAACTTCAAAGAATCTGAGTAAAATTTTACGCTGCCGTATTGTTTGCATTTGCAAACTGGTATATACCGGATTATTAAATATTAAGGAATTATTACCTGAGTATAATTAAAAAATAGTCTGTTGTGTCTGTATTAGAATGCAATAGTTTATTTGCTATAACTGTGTGGGAATAAGATTTTCATCAGGTGAAATTCAAATTTTGGGCGGGAATTGATGAACGCCTGTAGAGGCCTACTCCCTCCGGCCCTCTCCCTCTCCCACAGTGATGCCAGCTCAGGTTGGCTTGACGAAATTTCACTACCATCAACTTTAGAATTTACCTTTTTGCCTCAATTATTCCCTGATTACTCATGAACATTGACGGTCTTTTTGAAATTATTTTCGACTGGTAGAAGTTTCCCTGTATACCCTTGAACAATCTTTATACTGTATAATTTCCCTGTGAACTTCAAAATTTTATTAAACAGAGAATGTTCACTGCACCTGGCAACACTGGCCTCCCTTGCTCGCAGCCCGCAGTAGAGATCTAGAGTGCAGCAGTATTGCCACTCGTAAATGGCTTACAGTATAATTATTATTTTGTTATCAGCAATACATACATTTTGCCTATTTTCTTTTCGCTCATATGTGTATATGAATAAATACTCTTGTCCTTGAACTACTAAAACTAAGTAATGACTGATTTATTCAATACTTGGAATGCCTTTGCCACCTCAACCTCCCTCCCACTATAGCCTAATAGTTATGTTCCCACTAAATACTTGTAACTCAGAAAGCATGGCAGTGATAACCTCTGCACACATATTAATAATAATAATAATAATAATAATAATAATAATAATAATAATAATAGAGGCGAGATAGATCAGAAAAGATAATGAAAGTAGAATTTCCAAGCAAACATATGTTTTGGTAAGTTGTCAAACAGCAGAAACTTATTATCTGCTGGGCAAGCTGAGATGAACTTGGCAAACAGAAAGTTATTATTAATATAAATAGGACTAGCATGAGGCCCATAGGAGCTTATGACTCATTGGAAAATATATTTGTGTTATAAAGAGGTGTATATATATGGCAAACGGGAAGTATTTGTAGTAGCCTAATGGAAACGGTAAAATATTACATCTATTTAGGAATATAACTAAAGACTTATCAATTGTTATTCTTAGAGGAAGAATGAAAAAAATATCACGTACCACAGGCTAGTGAGGAACTATGACAAAAACTAAAAATACGTAGCCTATTAGGCCCTATAAACCATTATAGAAGCCTTGTACAAATATCCATTACTTACCTAACACGAATAATAAAATAAATTTCATTGTTGTACAATTTACAATACATGCTTTACTGTACAATTCTATACAGTAATTATTATTTTGTCCTTATAACTGTCTCTGGGTGGATGGGTGAATAATAAGGCCCGAGACACACAGGTTCTTTGTAATGGTTACACAAGGATCAACACACACTTGTCACACAGTAACACCACTGTAGTGGGAACGTGAAGGTGAAGAAAAGTCACAATGGTAGACAAATGATTTATTACCATACAGTTTGGCCTCTTCAGTGGTGAATAGTCAAAGGACGTGTGCGTGGTCCTTGTATGTTCACTACAAACCGTCCGTGTGTCCTCTGGGCCTAATTATTCAATAACACAAAATTTTCAAACATATAAATATAGCCTACTGTACACCATATAAATAATAAATGGTAAATACTAATATAAAAAGTTCCAATCATATAATTTATTGACGCATTACGACGAAATAACATAAACCACGGCCGCCGGTCGGTTATAAACCAAAACGAGCTCCCAGAATATTGGCTAGTAGGCTCCAATGAACATAAGTTTACCACCTAATGTCTCATATTATACTCCAACAACTGTCCTGGCTGAGTTTTGTGTTTGGTGCCAAACCATGGTGAGTTGTCAGTAACCACCAAGTACCTAAACCTATCATTCTCACTTTTAAACAATTATTATAAGTGAAAACAGCATATGCTGTCGGTGGCACTGGGGAGTGCTCTGTAGCTAACAGCATATGCTGTCGGCGGCAGTGTAAGGGTTAAACATCATATTGAATCTATATGGCTCTACAATATTCCTATGTTTCAAGTATAAATAATCTGATTAAGCAAGCAGGTTAATCAATTCCAAGAAGCAATATTCATTGATATTGACATATAAAGAGGACAGAGGATAATACAAATTAGGGAATGAAAAAAGATGAAAATTTGTTACACTAACAGTTTTCCATACAAATTTTTTCCAATGAAATATACTAAATGGAAGCCCAAGGGCAACTACCCAGCTTCCCCATTCCTAAATCCAGCCCTGAACAGTGTTAAACTTGAATGACAAGGAGGTTCCTTGTGACATATAAAGTCATCTTGGGTTTTACTATCTGAGATATGCAGTTACTTTTTGTTAACGAAATACAGTACTCCCTCGTTATCGACGGGGGTTACGTTCTTAAGACGGCCATCGATAACAAAACAGTCGATACCACATTACGGTATGTTAAAATAAATGTACAGTGCTCCCCCAAGTAGGCCGGTCCTTAACTAGACCATTTCCAAGAAGAGTGGAAGTGATTTTAAGAGAAAATTACCAAAATTTATGCATACAAACAAAGGAAAATGTGTGCACGGATAAAAATTCAATAAGTTTTGGTGATAACTAAACTTACCACTCCACTATCACCCCCACGCTCGGTTGATACACTCGTGATAAGCCTAACCCCTTTATAGTGAACAACTTTTCACCCTCCTGCTCGCTTGTTACACTTGCGATAAGCCTAACCCCTTTATAGTGAACTTCTCAAAACGGGCATTTTTCATACTTTTAACACATATCCCTGTACATACATTTGATATGGTGAAAAGTGCGTGATTGTAAGAGAAAGTGACCAAGAATAATAAATATTAACTAAGGAAATGTATTTGTATGAGTAGAAACTCATGTATTATTGGTGATAACTGAACTTGTCAACCATCACCCTCCCTCCTCACTCACTACACTCGTGCTTTTAGGTCTACCCTTTTAGAATGAACAACCATTCAAAATATACGTTTTCCATATTTTTGGCTAAAGTTTAGAATTATTTTTAGTCACAAGAGAGTACTGTAGAGTAAATCCGTAGATAACGAGGGAGCACTGTACTGTGCTGTAGCTTGTAACCTCTGTAAAGTTGTTCTGGAGTCCTTCCATATGATAAGAAGAGTAAATTGGATCAGTCAACACACTTCTGGACTGTGACACCCAGAAATGAGGTATGGGCAGTGCTGACCTTACCAGGAACAGCTGTATTGTCCAGAAGTGAACTGTACTTGATTCCTCACATCTGACATTGTCAGTTCATCATTGTACTGGACTGAATATCTCTGCCAGTATGGGAGGCTCAAAGAAACAGATATTAGAGTGTAAAGGGGAAGAAAGAAGATTACTGGGACAGAAAGATCTTATACCACAAAATAGAAGAATACAGAGGGACATCTAGGACAAAAGTAAACGAAGAAAAGGAGTGACAGTTCAAGAGGGGAGAGGGATTAGTTGGGGTCCTAAGGGGGTACCAAAAGCCTAAAATTTAAGTATAGTATTGACCACATCTGTGCAGGCAATATCACCCCTACCCATGGGGTCATCTAGCTGTAAATTAAAATAGTACAGGTGTATTTCATTATGATCATTACTAAATATATGAGGCTGTACTCATTCTAACAGAAATATAAGTCGGAAAATATTAATGTACAGTACTGCGGCATGTTACCAAGTTCTACCTACATTCCTCGGCATAGTGTTGCAGTGACTTGATCACATCAGGGAGTGGTGGTATTTGCATAACTTGGCATATTGAATAGTTCAGTAAGGCTAGAACCCCTATTAAGCCACATGGCTTCTTTCTAAGCTCACTCCAGGTTGTGAACCCTGGATTACAAACAGGAAAAACTGATAGTGAAAACAGGAGTTAAAATTCCTAAAATTGTGTAAGAAAAAATCAAAGGACAAAAGTTGCCTATATTATCAACCAAACGATTGTTAGATTGAAATATTCCCATACTGTAAAACCAAAATGACAATGAATTTTGATGACTAATACAGCAATATGAAAATATATAATTGAAAGGGATTTCAAAGTATGGCAACAATCTCAGGGTTACAAGTGGATGACCACATATCGTAGTTTGCCATTTGCAACATATTCTTGGTAAAAGCAAGCCAGCATAATATTTATGACCTGATTCAACTATGACTGATATAAAGTTGCCAATTATAAATATGCTGGTAAATCTGGTAATAATTAGAAAATATAATTTTTGAAAAATTTGTTGGACTACATTTAAATGCATCCATTTGGTAACATTTATGGTAACAAGTGGCAAACTACTGCTACCACTTTCTTTTGGTCAATTATTATAATTAGTTAAGAAGATTTTCATTAAGGCAACTGTTTTATCATCAAATAAGCTTTTGGATTTGTAACGTTTCCTCTTTAAGTTGGATTTACAATACAGAATCATTTCACTCATTGAAAAGATATATTCAAGATGATGGTAATGTGCTGTGACTGATAAACAACTACAAAACCCTTGATAACCTATCTTTAAAATTTTGGTGCCCTTTGTACAGCAATTTTAAAGTTACATATAATTCAAATGTAGCAAGGTTTTAGTAAATAACTCATGGGACAAGTAATAGTTGCAGCTAAATATTTTTAATCTAGAATTAAAATGGCATTACAGACTGACTAAAGTTTGTATCGATTGTAAGCCACCCTCCAACTTTTGTCATTTTGGTGAATTAATGTGCAGCTTATAATAGTGCAAATATCATACACCACAACCAAACTTTTTTTTATAAAATGCAGTACTAAAGGTTCAAGTGCAAACAGGTGGATTAGAGACATGGTTTGTATTTCCACACACAAATAGTTAGGGCTATAAAGGTCATAAAGTGTTAAAAGAGGTTATTCTCTTACTTCCATAACATTTTCATATTAATTATACATAATCCTCATAAACTGGGGAGTAGGAAGCAAAACACAAGAACAAATATCAGTATTTGTGAACACGAATCACAAACAGTGTCTCGTCTATTTGCTAGGGACTGTATATCGATATATTAGCTTGTAATCCCCAGATATAGAAACAACTGAGAATATGCTAGTCAACAATATTTACACTACAAAATATATCACTAACTTGTAGTTTGCAATTTTTGTTTATGTGTCCTTACCAGATCTTTATGCTCTTCAAGCTGCTTTTCCAGTCTTTCTCGGGCAATTCGTTTTCTGGCAGTCTTTTCTAGCATGTCATCATAATCTTCTGCAAACATTGACACCAAAGCTTCATTCATCAGATGTAAGATTGGCAAGGCACTAAGGGAAACCTGTAATGGGACCATTATCATTAAAGACAGTACAATGAATTATTAAAGTTAATAGTATTCTACAATCCTTTAGTTGATATTACTTAACATAATACTATAATTTGAAACTTCAGCGTCCTTTGATGTTCCACCCATAATAAACCACAACAATATCTAAGTCCTGTGAAATACCATGTTGGTGTGCAAAAGGTTAAACCAAATTGTGCATTAACTCCATTTTGACGTGATAATTTCTGTAAACATAATATTTAAGGTTCTCCAGGAGAGTAGTCATTGATGAAATCACAATACTGGCATCAACAAGCAATCTACAGACACTTCCACTGACAAGAAAAAAATAATCAGTAATGTGACATGAATAATTGCTAAAGGTGCTGCAGTTACTGAGATAAGACAGTGTGAAGGTAGGTGATTCTCAGTAATAACTCTAAGTTGAGAAGGGTGCTGTAGATGGATCCCTTGAGTTTTGAAGTTAAAAGTTACAATGAACACAACAAATGTCTGAATCGTAATAAAGCTTAAAATAATCTGTGCTTGGAAGGATTTATATATTGGCATAATATAACACACATTGTTAATGCCATCCATTTTAATATTAATACAAATGTCATATTCCTGTATGGTAAATATATATATAGCAGCTGTTTAAAACTCACAACCATACAAATCTGACAATAAGGCCGCGTTTACACCAAGCGAGTCGCATCACGTCAAGTCAGTCTCAGTCATTTGGTGCGAGTCAAAACAACAATTTCTGTTCACACCGACTGTGTTAGCCGAAGTCAAGTCATAAGAGACGTGCCAGACGTATTTTCTCTTGCTGAAGTAGTCGTTCTGTTATGGCTTCATCGTCGCAGACATTAGAGAAACCGAATTTGGATGCTTGAACTGAATACCAGAAATCTCATTCATT
The DNA here is from genome assembly GCA_033782935.1 of Petrolisthes cinctipes. Lineage (NCBI taxonomy): Eukaryota > Metazoa > Arthropoda > Malacostraca > Decapoda > Porcellanidae > Petrolisthes > Petrolisthes cinctipes. The sequence continues at coordinate 89,185 of JAWQEG010000386.1, read as the reverse complement.
TATTCCCAGATTTGCTGAGCCATCCAGAAAAATCTTACAACTTCTTTAGAATGACAAGTGAAAATTTCAAGAAGCTGGTGGACTTAAGTAGATCACCCATAAAGAAAATAAACACTAATACAGGCATCCAGTTGAGGTTGAAGAAAGAATGGCTTTTTTTTAAGAAAAAAGGTACCTTATTGAAAATAATGGCAATATATACAAGTAGACTTATGTGTAGGGCAATAATAAATAAAATATAAACACAGTTCCTTTATTTTTGTTGGCAAGTGATGATACAACACATTAATTATACAACTAATTAATATATAAGGCAGAGTAATTCAATGTAAGAGAAAGTCATAGAGAGAGCTTGCAAGTAAGAATTAAACAGAAGGAAAGAAGGAACACTTAAAAGAATGGAAAGGGGGTGGGTGGGGTACGAAAGGGCGCCATAACCTTATGTACTACAGACAGTAAGTAACCCCTACAGGACATAAGCATGGAAATAATTATGTTGTAAGTTGCTTCTCAGAGGTTAGTGACTGAAGCAGAAATGGGTCCAACTGCATCATTGACTCGAAGTGACACAACGCAGCGTGACTTGAATCAACTCGACACATCCTATGTAAACAGTTTGGCCAAACATCCATATAAATTAATACTAACTGGGGGTGGCGAGTCATGACGCGCTTTGACTGAGACTGACTTGACGCCACGCGACTCGCTTAGTGTAAACGCAGACAGCCTAAGTACATTTAATCACCTGGAATTAAAATTGCTTTATGTATGTAGCCTATATTTACTCACCTTCATATTATCAAATGCTATGCCAACATTTATTGGAAGGTCATTTATTATTGGCACCTTGGCATAACGCTGAGAGAAATGAGTGAGAAGGATGAACCGAGCATTCATATCCTGACCAACCTGTAAATGTAACCAATTAGTAGTGACTAAATAGAAAAATAGACTAATATTATTCATACTATGGTAGTAAAGAATAAACTGTCAAACAGAGGTAGGCTGAGGAACACCTGAAAATCTCCAACATCTTGAAAGTCAGGAAAGACAGTACAGGGGATGTAAAATTGATCCTTAAACTACATGGCCTTTGGTAACATGACCTACTTGGTAGGAGTAACAGCCAGGAAAGCCCTACCAAGAATAGCAGCAGTGTGGGAGGGGGTATCTCAGGTTAGGTTAGGTCATAGTAGGTTAGATTAGGTCAGGTTATATTAGGTTAGGTAAATCAGTTATTTCACAAACTGACTAAAATATTCAGTTATTTCACAAAATTATGAGTTTCAGTCTGACTGTGAAAATGTATATGTCATCAATGGTTGAGGAAACCTTGACGGAGTGCCAAAGAATGAAATGTCCACCTGAATTTTAAATGAAATTGGTGGAACTGTCTACTCAGAAGGCAAATACAGTACATTATCAACTGAGAAATCCCTGTACCAAAAAAGACAGCTTGCTTTAAATTTGCTCGTTCTTCCTAGATGGCCAGAAAGAATGGCTCATAGAATGTATAATACTCACCTGAATGGCCTGTGAAGTAGTGCAATGAGTCTTGATTTTTGCATCTTCTTCAAGTTCATCTTCCATTGTTGCCTCATGAATCAGGAGATCACAGTCATTACCTGAGGTGAATTTTTAAAAGAAATGAGTCAAGTGGTGTTCAGTAATCATCTGTCATAAAATAATTTCTTATACTTCACTCAGCTATCATCAAGGGCTTACAAGTGGCTAATACCAGCAGTAGCTATCTCAGTTGATTTACAGCTGGAGCCAATGGATATCAACTCAAATTCTCACCCACATCAGACATCTCCTTCTTAATGATGGAAGATTACAGTATTTCAAGCAGATAATAGTGCTATCACTCCCTATCATTTTCTGTTACTTGTTCACTTGTTCATATTACAGGAATTTACCATGAATGAATGTGTTAGCTTTCTAGTTCTTACTGATAGCATTCTTCCAATAGGGTTGATTCAGACTGCATTTACACTAGGCGAATAGAGTCACATCAAGTCAAGGTGATTTATGACGTGTCATGATTCATTACCCTCAGTTACCATTGATTTGAATGGATCTTTGGAAAACCCATTTACACCAAGCAAGTGTGGTCAAGCACGTCGAGTCACTGATAGAACTGGACCTATTTTCACAGAGTCCGCAGGGGTGTGAACATAAATAATGGCCATTTTTTTCTTCAACCATAACTGCATGCCTGTAATTAGCATTCATTTTCTTTATGGAAGATCCAGTCATGTCCACCAGCTTCTTGAAATTTTCACTTAAGTCACCCTAAAAAGGTTGTAGAATTATTCTGGATGGTTCACTAGGTCTGGGAATAATTGACTGAAGCTCCCAAAATCTGGGCTTTAGGTGTTCAGTTCATGCATCCAGATTCAGGTCTACGATGAAGAAGCCATAACAATACAGCTACTTCACCCAGTGAATGTGCTTCCATTCCTTGAAAAATCAGGGAGGGCACTATTACTATCTTAACTAGGGTTGTCACAGTCAGTGTAAATGAAAATTATTTCAAATGAATCACGTTGAATGACTCACATGGCTTGACGAGACTTAACTTGCTTGGTGTAAACACAGCCTTAGTGTCTGCTCTGATAAGTCACTTCACTCATGGGTAACCCAAAAACACCTAACTCATAAGGGAAGTATTGCCTGCAGTGATGTGGGCAGTACTTTATGGGTTTTGGCACCCCTTTGGCCCCAGCCAATCCTTTTCAGTTCTTTAACTATCCCTCCGTTCCTTCTCTTTCCTTCATACTTGCTGTCCCACCTCTCGATTACCTTTTCCCACTGGTGAGGGCTAGTTCTATCCAAAAATTGAGGAATTTGGCATCCTCTACCACACCCTGGCCTGTTCTGTCTATCTCTCTAACTATTTCTCATTCCTTCTGGGTAGCTGGTGAGATCGCCAACTTGGGTGGCACAACAAGGAAGGCTACTGACGGTGGGTTTATTGGCTCGGGGGTACATGCCCGTGAGCCAGCAGTCCCCTCTTCTGTTGCCTTTGAAGAAACAGATCTCAATATCTTCCTGGCCCCCTTTTGGGGGTCCGAGCATCTACGTGGCTTCGGTCAACCAGACAGTCTGGGGAACTACAACAACAATAACCTAACTTGATATTTTCCATGGCCTTCTCCTCTGTGTCCTCTCAAACTCTCAAGCTAAAGGTTTGAAGGAATCTACTGCCAAGATCAGCCCATTCACTTCAAGATGTAACAATGGGTACTGGAGAAATCACACTTGCATGACGATGCAATACATAAAATAAAAAGTCTGTCAGGGGAAAGAAAAAACACTGTGCTAGGCCACAAAGATCTTGTACCACAAAATGGGAGACAGAATGAGCATGAACGAAAGGGGAAGGGTATTGGATTGGGTTTGAAGGGGCGCCAAAACACTTAAAGGTATTTCCCACATCTTTGCAGGTAACGCCCCTCTATGGGGGAAAAAATGACTTACCAATATTAACAAGGCCTTTGCATGGCATTGTATCTCCAGAATAAACTATCTTCCAGCCATCATTATGAGTCCAGGCTACTCCAAATGAATTTGGACAGTGAATAACAAATGTCATTTCAATTTTTTTCATATCGAGTTGTGAGCAAACATTTGTATAACTTTCATGGTCAAGTTGGAAGTTGGTAGAGAGAAGATTCTGGTTGCCATATAGAGTGAAGTCATTTATAATCGGTTCAAAGTTGATGTGATATGAAGAGAGGTAGATCATTATCTTGTTTGGAGCAAATAGCAGCAGTTTGGGCACCTAGAAAAAAAGGACAGAAAAATATTTATTACATATAGCATTACTCTTTTACAGTCAAATAGAGAACTCAGCTTCTCATTAAGGATGACTACAGCCATCATATCCATCCATATGATGGCTTTGGGTGGGTTAGAGAGGCAACCATTAACTCCATCACCAGATTACAAGGACCTCTACATCATTCACGCACATTATATCTAATACAAGTACAGTACTGTACAGTACATTTTGAAAACAGATGAAAACTGCGGGGCACTTAATAAGCACATACCTTCACAAATACCATATACATTACTGTACAGAAAAATCTATGGATAAAACCAGCCCCTAGTATTTTGCCCTCATTCTTAACACCAAAATATATCTACAGTATATTCATTTCTCACCTTGATCTTTGACCCTGGATCCATCAAAATGTAATCACTTCTAAGTTTCATAATACCCTGTCAAGGTTAATTGAAACCTGTTTCAGGTACTATAACTTGTTCACTAACCAACAACCAAAGAAACAAACATGAGTGATCATATTACCTTCTGCAACCTCCATTTTCATAGGTAAGGTAATGAACATGTTTATATAAACATTATCCCCATTATAATCACTATTTCTATTTAACTCCGGATATTAAATTCACTAGTGCAAAAACTAATACCAAGCCATAGGCCTATAGGGAAGTTGGTGCTACAATGGTACAAGAAAATGGACAAATCAAATGATAGATATTCAGTTAAGTATACAGAACAGGCAAATATTTTGAATAACATGTTTTCATTCCTGGTTTGGGAGGCTTTCCACCACTTGATATGAGATATGGGTTACTGATGATGATGATGATGATGATAATTACTGCCTGTGCTTTGCCATACAGTAATGGTACTAGAGTGTGGTATGGACTGAAGCTGACTGATAGTAGTACACCAGCACAGGTGAACATATTATTTATGTGGTAATACAACCAGTATCCGAATGATCATGAATACTGTATGGTCATTAAGCAAAACATTTCTGAGGAGAAGGGCATGAGACTTAGAGGTTCCCTTCCTGTGATAATAATGCTTAGGCCTTTCGACACTCAGACCCTTGGATTGCTCATTATACTATACATGTTCATTATAGGTGTATGGGAGTGAGCCAAGGGGGGCCTGTTATGAGTGGGATACCACTGGTTAGAGAGGTGATGAACCCTTAAACCGCGGGTGTCGACAATGGCCGACACCACCACCAAGTGTGGGTGACCGCGGGTGTCGGCAATTGTCAACAGATGCATTTTTCAAATATACTTGATTTGCCTCACCTTAAAAGCTCCCACGAATCACACCAGCCAGTGTCACAACATCTATCAGCATGTGAGAATGTATTTTCAGAGCTCCACTAATTACCATATATATAGATAAAAATGACATGCAAGTTATATTTCATATTGTTGTGTTGAAAAATGTGATTCCGACATGTTTTATAATGAAATCAGAGCGTGGAAACGTACTTAGAACTGTTAGGAGAGTGTAAAAATGAATTTATAGTTGTGGTCATTCTGAGCTGGCTACCCATCCTACAGATATCTGAATAGTCTTCACAAGTACATCAGGAGACAGCTAAAGGTTTGTACTAAATTATCACATATCATTTATTCATGTACGTAGGTTTAGTAGGTTTAGCCGTCAAAGGTTTGTTTATGTTTTGCAAAATATGCTCAAGTTGGAAAGCGTACAGGTGGAAACAACTCCGCTTTATAAGGGTTAAGGTAAAAGTGCATGAGGGAGAGAATTGCAAGTGGAAGGGGAGGGCTTAAACATATATGAAAGGGATGATGCTGGAACAGGCAGCACTGGAAACTCTTCAGTCTTGGCCATCCCCTTGGGATAGATTCCAGAGAAAGTAAGGCATCCATGCTACAGATAGAAAGATAGACTATATATATATGATTTATCAAATTTCATGGCATCAGCAAAGGTAAAACTTACATTATCTATTCCAACTTGCTGAAAAGCTTTCCTTCTTGCCTGGAGGAGCCGAATGAAGCCAATATGGTGGTCAGCATGCAGATGGCTAACATATACAGCAGTTAACTTCCGTAAGACTTGGTCAGACTTGGATACACCCAGCAGTCTCACTAACTGACCATATGTCCCTTCACCACAGTCCATTATCAGTAACTTCTCTGAACTGGAAAAAAAAAAAAAAAAAAATATCCTACTATCAACTCACATGTAAAACAATAATAAACACTATAATATTATAGCTACCTGGTATATAGTATAGTACCACCTATAATTATAAAAGTAAAGCATGCAAACATGGATGAAAAGAGATAAAAAATTTAAAGTTTTTTACTCTTTCATACACAGATTGATACATTATTACTATACTGTATATTAATTGATCAATTAATTCAGTGAGTAATACAGACAGCTAAACATACTGTACACATCTATCTCTTTATTTAGTTTACTTTCAGTCGATCATATTCTTTCTGGTTTCTTGCTTTTCATTATTACTCCAAATTCAATTCTTGGTGAATGAAAGCCATCAAATTTATGTAAGTAATATTCCATTTAATGCTATTTTATTTAATTTCTACTTATCTTTCCTCTGTGTTCCCTTCCTTTCATTCTCTTTTCTTCTCCCTTCTTCATGATACCTTCCTATCTCACTCTTCTCTACTCGGTATTCTTTAGTTCTCTCTCCAAATACTATTTTCTTTCCTTTCCAGCTCTCATTCTTCAATAATATCTCCCTTCTCTTCATCTATCCTCTACTCATTTTTCCCTTCTTTTCATATTTCTTTCATTTCTATTCTCTCTTCATCAGTATAAAAATCTTTTATCATCTACACCTCCTTAAGCTTTTCTATTTTCTTCAATTCACCAGTTCTTTGGAGCTCATCTATTGCTGCTGTCCAAGATTTATATCTAATTTAAATTTGATCCTAAGATTTTAAATTACTGTTTATGTGCATTTTCATCAGAGAACAACAAACCTGATATTCAGAAGAACACCCGAAGTATTTCTTGTTTTGTTGGGCATACACGATCCAGTCCCCAGGAATATAACATTAGGATAGCTGTCTGTTTTTAATGTTGAACCATCATCATTTGGCTTCAAGGCTTCAAGCTTGGATTTTGTTTGATCTAAGATGGATTCAAATGTCTTTACTTCATAGCATTCTTGAATATAGCTGTGTGGTTCCAAGATCAGTGCATTTGACCTGGAACCAGGAAGAAGTAATACTGTACAGTATTTAAAATAATACTAAACTTTTTATCTGTCATTGTTTTTTCTTTCTTATCAATGAGAATACACAATTGTTTGTTTGCACTGTAAGAGTTCTTGGTAGAAACTTCCAGAGGGGGGCCAGAGGGTCCATGGCCCCCACCCAATTCACAAAACATAGTAAAATAAATAATAATACAAGTAACACCAATTTATCACATATGTTGCTTAAATATCTATTCACTTACAGTTAATAGACGTTAATTAGGTTAATATACAGTGTACTGTATAATGTCATTTTTAGTTGTGTAGCCTAACATAAATATCAGTCATAACAGTACATCTATTGTAACAAATATTTTCATTTGACTTTTACACAAGAAATTTTTGCAAGCCAATAAGCATTACAGTACGGTAGCCTACATATAGGTGAAGGGATCATATTAGCATTAATGATATACATATTTCTAATCTCAAAACATCAATCAAATTACTGCATATTTACCTGTCTATATTTATCTTTGGTCTGATGTGATAAGTAAGAAGAGTTGTAGCTTGATGAGTTGGTCCCACATCAGAGTTAAAGTTTCTCCCTTCTGCTCTCTCTAGTGACCCATTATTACCATTCTGTTCCATTAGGTTTACATCCCCATTCTCTTGGTCCCAGTCAGTATCATCACTACCAGTAGTTTCTTTGATAGGAATACCTTTGTCTGATAAAAGTGGGAAGAGACTATCACTGAGAAGGTTGAGTTTGTACTGAATCCTATGAACAGCCTTGGAACCCATGCAGGAACTGGTTTCATTGATAATGATGTGTGTGGTCAAAGGTGAGAAACGAGACATCCATTCCCTATAGCGAGGATGTTCCATAACAGGGGCTGGGGTGAAGTGGACCACAACATCAGCCAAGTCCCCCTTACTGTTAGCACCTGACTGGTAAAGTGCCAGGGCTTCACTCTCCAACAGTGCATCAAGGTATTGCTCTGTTGGTGCCTCTACCACTGTTGAGAAGAACACTTAAGTTAGTGAGTATAGTACAGCATACTATATATATATATGAGTGTGAGTCAGTATGTAACCCCTATGTAGCCTAAGGCCTGGTTGTATGACAATGGAACCTGCACTTTATCCTTTATATCTAGGTAATTCCCACATCACTCTATTTACCTTACCTATAAATACAGGCCCTGGGTCATCAGGAGCAGTGACATCTGCTGCCCTTACAATGGTGCCATTGGGAAGTGTGACATCCTTGCCACCTTTCAATTCTCCCAGCAGCGGTCCCGGGGGTACACCTGCACTTACACATTTCTCAAGTAGCAATGCCCCAGCCTGTCAAAAATACAATTTCATCTTACATAACACTCTATAATTCAATTTAGTTCAACATTCTAGTGACAAATAGCTAAGCCTATGTGGCTTACATACATGTATAGTATATAGAATTTCCAAGACAATATGAGTGGCAGGTGACCAATTAATTGCAATCAACTTAACATGACGCTGACTACAGTACAGTAGTTGTGACAGATGTTAAATAATATAATCATATTTTTGTATAAAGCTCTTAAGTTACTAAATTAACTCAAAACAAACTTAATGAATATTAAATACCATTTCTGGTTCTAATTCAGGATATTCAAGATATTCAGATGAAGGCCTAATCACCCTCCTTTAAGTTTGTCTTGTTTAGCTATAGAATACAGTTACCTTGGGTGGAGGTCTGCATATATAAGCCATGACAAGATTTCTACATTTCGCACTTATATCTTGTTTGTGGCGTTTTGCTGCTCTTTCGGTAGCATCAAGATGAACCAAAGATCTCTTCTTTTGTCGAGACCGCTCACGTGCATACAACTCCTCAACTGAAACAAGTTTTATCAAAAATAATGAAGGTAAAGTAACATCAACATAATTTATTTTCCTGCATAAAACTGTTTATATTAAGCTGGAATTAAGTGCACACCAGTGATTTCATACAGAACTGTAAATCTTTTATCTGAATTGAATCTAATACTCATAAAAAATACTCTATCAAATCCAACTAAATGTGTAAAGCTTTCAAAAAGTAAAATAAATTATCATATAAAATGCACAGCCAAATTGTTCTCTTTGCATACATTACACTGTCATATCCAATCCAATTACCTTGGTAACAGTACAATGCATGATGTTGGTGCTAGGTGTGTACATTGGGAGATTTCCACTTTTAAAAATTATCATGGAAGAAAATATTGGCAACTGGGGAAGGCTGTAGTACTGTACTAAATGGGAACATCTCTCACATAGAGTAAAACTATCCCTTTTACTCACTATCCTCAGCTGTGACCACCCCCAAGGGGAGAGTTCCTGGAGGAAGTGAAGCATCAGAGATATAGATAGATACAGTAGGTGACATAAATATAGATGAAGGGGACTGACACACACATAATGAGACAAGCGGCAGAATGGTATCATCACGGCTTGCAGTAGTGGTGAATGGGTGTTAGATTCCCATTCACACTCTGTAAAAATCTACCTGACCTTGGTGGCAGCATAAACAACACCATGTGGATTAAAGGTTGAGTGCATTACAAAATATATTTACTGTGGAAAATCCTGTCTCAGGTGACAAACATTGACCACACAGCCAGTAACCACATGCAATACAACAAATGAGATATTGTACAGTGATAATATAAAAGATAATCGGTTACCATGCTTATAATACTTTGTAGGCATGCATTTACATCTAATGCATTGTTTATACAATGTCTGCCAGACTTTATGGTTCGAACATGATGGTATTTCTGATAAAAAAACGATAACTTCTATTAACCTTATTATACTCATAACTGATATTCTATAACATTCTATAACATCTATAAATTCTATAACAGAGAAAATATAAATTAACTTTGAATTTGTCAAGTACAGTAAGACCTCGCGGATAGCAACACATGTAGTCTGGCGAAATAGTCGATATCCGTGAAACCGCAAGCTGCAGGGCAAAGTTTAAATGTAAATAAATCAAAGTAGTCTGGACATTTTTTCAAATTACCCCCAAATTTAAATTGTTACCTATATATAACCAAGCACACATATACAAACTTAAAAGTAAACATATCCGACATGCCTGAAGGTAAATAAAATTACCTTGTACTGGTTTAGAGTGCATTTATTGAGGTGACATGACTAGTCAAGAGTGGCATCGGTCTACTGGGCGCCAGCACCCTCACTCTCTCCGACGTCTCTTCTGTCTCCTCATTTTCACTAGCAATGTCAGTGACATGTTTAGCTGTTAGCCTACAGTACAGAATTCAGCAGCTACAAGAGCCAGCAACAAGTGACTTTAAAGTTTAAAACAATGGGAACAACCAGTGGAAACATTGACTATCACTATGTGCACGGCGTCAGAGTTGCCAATATATGATATTGGCAACACCACTGCCCGTAGTCACCCAAGGCCATCTCGGTGCCTCGTGTCAGCTTGCTTCGCCTTACTATGATGCTATCCCCGGTGCATTAATCGCTATCCACCATGCATGGTTATGTTTCTATACTGTCGCTATCCGTGAAACTGCTATCCGTGAGGTCTTACTGTATATGGTATCTCTGCATGGTGAAATTCTGCAGATGATGCTGCAAGCTGTGGTTTCAAGCTTGTTCAGTTAAAATTTCCAAAGTGAGGTATAAATATTTTCTATTTCCCTCTACTTTCTGAAAACAGACTTTGGGACTTTTTTTGCTTCTTTTTGTGAACCTTTGGGAAGCAGAGGTCAGTAACCCATCCCCAGGGGCCTCGGTGGCCTTATAGTTAGTGCCTGAAACTCAAATCGGAAGAGTAAATATTCTCAGGCCCTCACCTGAGAGGAATCGATCTCCCGACCTTTAGGTTACGAGTCTAGAATACTAACCACTTGGCCACCTCCCTTCTATCACTATTACACTGGACATCTTTTGAACTCTCTCAATGTATGCTTCCTCCCCTCAGGAGAGCATGCAACACTCGCCAAGCCTCTCGCTCTCACCCCTTTTCTGTCCAACTTTCTAATGCAAGAGTTAACCTGTACTCTCAGTCTTTCATATACCAAACTGGTCAGGTCCTGGAGTGGCGGAGTCTACGTCGTGGGACCACCCCCCCCAGGGCTGCCAAGGAAGGAAGCTATGGGGGCCAGACCGCCACAAAATCCCCTCGCCCCCATCAAGGAGGCGCGAGTTCTTGGGAACGGCTTCGATCACCCGGGCAATTACCACACCCCTTGCACAACACACACAATTACACATTTTTCCACCACCGAGAAACAACTGGTCAACTCCAGAACACTCTACCTTCATCCATCTTTCCTCCTTACTACGACTTATACTCCTTCAAACGCAATGTGTCAAGGCATCTCAAAAGAAATTGGACATGATTTTGGACTACTGTATTTTTATAGATGAAGACGATTAGCAGGCTCCCAGCCTTTGGTTCTCATCTTCTTAAAAAAAAATATATATATATAAAGAAAAGGCCTCCCTTGTAGTGATAAAATAGCTACAATGTCATCACTTGTCACAGGCCTCTACCTATGTAAAGTTCATAAAAAAGAAGCAAGGAATATCCCAAAGTCTCAGTGAACACAATTCAGGTCTAGCTTTTCTGTGCAATTTATAAAGAAAAGTTAATATTATTCCAGTTAAAGCATAAATATACCAGATGATTCTGTCACGCAAAATCAAGTTGTTAAAGAACTAGTGGTATAATGGGTAACTACTAACAGTGGATATAATTATTATTTCTGACTTTGCACATGAAAACAAAACTGTAGGTGGACAGCAGACTTATAATTAATGACTGTACCTTCCTCAAGTGCTCTTTCTACACATGATGATTCTATTGGACGGTCTGGGAGAGTCGAATCTGTCAGTTTTGCCCAGAGAGGAACATTCTGAACAATAAGTGGATCATTTCTCTCTCCAAACTTGCCACCATCTTCTTCATAGTCTCTATAGAATATCTTGAGGTCTCTGAACTGCATAAAGTGCCGTGTATCATAATACAGAGAGTCCTGGCAGGGCAAGAATAAATAATATTAGGGTTTTACTTAGTGGTAATAGAGGTAAACAGCAGGATGTGATTGAATTTGTTTGCTGTGCAGAGGTGAAATAAGAGAGAGGGTCCGGTGAGACAGGGTGGAGACTCTCTGGAGTGCATGGAGGAATTCTGTTACTTAGGCAATATGATCAGTACTAGGGGTGGAGCTGAAGTTAGCTCCATGGCTAAAATTAAGAGTGCCTGGAATAAGTTCAGGGAGCTGCTGCCTCTATTAACAATGAGGGGACTTTCCCTGAGAACTAAGGGAAAACTGAATGCAGAATGCACTATGTTTCATGGTAGTGAAACCTGGGCAGTTAGGGCAGAGGACAGGGGGAGGGTTGTGCAAACAAAGATGAGAATAGATAGATGGATGTGTGGTGTTTCCTTTGGTGACAGAGATGTTAACGGCATAATTACAAATGAAAAATGAATGTAAGATAATGAATTGAAGGCACTGACAAAGTGATGCATAGAGGTAGATTAATGTGGTACAGTATTGCCTTGTAAAGAGGATGGAAAACGAAAATTGGGTGAAATGAAGAACTGTACAGTATGTATATAAAATTTAAGAGTAGAGAGCCAAGAGGTAGACCTCAAAATGACATGGAAAAGCAGAAATGCTGCACATGATTGAATAGTATGGAGAGTCACAATTATGTGAATGAGGCTGACACATGCTAGATTGTATAAGGCATTTCAAAACCATATGCTATGAATGATACAAAGAGACAAATTCATGACCATGCCAAAGAGAGCTTTCTATGTCTGAGATAATTTACAATACCCAGATGAACTTACTGTCCTGAAGAGAGAGAAAAAACATTACATGTAGAAAAGTTTATTATTAAAGTATCCCTACAGCTTCCACCATTATCATTATAATCTTTACAGTCCCTTTGGTAGTGTTGGTGAAACAACAAGCATCCTTGAGTCTACAGAGATCTCTAAAAGGGTTTCCCTGAGGTTATAAAATTTAAGCATAAATGAGATTGTGATAGAAGCTTCATTAAATTCCTTGTGTCACGCAAGCGTGATTTCTCAAGCATAAAAAAGATTACAGGCAATCCTCAACTTACATATTTACAGTACACCTTTGCCTTTGTATGCTTTAGTTTGTGTTTCACCTCGTTTGTGAGCTACATTGGGAAATAAAATGCTTAGAACACACAGGTACTGGATAAGCAAAAATATAGTGTGAAAGTGGGTCTAAAACAGCATTTCCTTCACTTTGTGAACTACTTTGCAATCAATGGGGGGGAGGCAAGATGTCACTGTCAATGACAGGTCATGTTTCATTATTGGTAGACACACCTTTATTTAAGCCTGCACATTCAGTTTTTTTCCTTAGTCATTGACAAGAGTTGAAAAAGAAATAATAAATTTACAAGCAAAGTCTCAGCTAGTTTATTAACACTCAGTTTACTAATCTGGATCTTGCCACCAGAACTAAACTACAACATATATAGTCGGGGCTAAGTTACAATCTCAATAGGCCACACCCCCTCCTGACTGTACTCATACGGCTGGCAGTGGTATCTGTAGCACCAACGATAATTAATAACTATAATTGAGTACACTAATTACTAATTTTTGTTTCGTCACAAGTTTACAGTTTTCAGCAACTCCTATTTCAGTTTCTCATGTGTCATTCATTACACTGATAACGACATCAGAGTTCGGAAACTTTACATTTTAGTGGGATATGTTTGAAATTATGTTTAACGGTTCACGGCGGGAGCAGTATGCCAGGTCTATGTAAGGTGAGTCAACAACACACGCTAATCAGTACCTTACTGGCTGATGGAGGGGGAAGGTCACTCCACTGTCCACCCATACCCCTACCCCATGGAAGACCAGCCTGTACAGCAACACTTGCCAGTCAGGCTAGAAATATTGTCCTTAACGTGTTCAAGTACTTCGATAAGAGAGAAATTGTACAAAATAAATGCAAAACTACAGATATTAAAGCATTCTTTTATTGTTCAATGGATTAAATACTAGACGTTGTCAGTGCCGCGGTGGTACGTCAAATGGCGGCACACACTACCTGCCATCAACTATACACTATCCATACTAATATGACTATAAATAGGAGTCTTAATCATATTTGACACTTTCTCATGCATTGTACTGTACATGTCACTTAACTCTCTACTCATTGCTGTGGTGAACACCTGACCTAGCCTGGTGCAACTTAAAAAGCATATGATCATGAGCTAATTATGCATGGGAAAATTAGTGTCTAAGAGAATACAAATTACTCAAGCAAATGTGACTGTACATGAAAGAAGTTATATACTATGCCAAAACTAATTAACTATACCAGGGAGTTAGTATAGCAACATTAACTTACTATGCCAGGTGGTCCATGTAGTGTGACATGAGGTACTCCAGTGTCCTGTAGAGTAAGTAACATCCCTGGAAGTCCTCCAATGTTCTCCCAAGACTTGTGTGTCACCAGGATATGCTCAACCATACCCAGCTTCACCTTGTGCTCATGTGCAAGGCGTTGAGTCCCTTCCCCACAATTAAATAGGTACCTAGAAAACAAGGTTATAAGTTTTTCCCCATTATAAAAATTAAAGAAGAAAGTAGAATAAGTAAATGCTACCTATGAGCAGCATAACTGTACTGTACTTTCAACTTTCTCGAAGATAGCCCTTACCAGGATTCATACCGAATTTAAGTTGCTGCCATCAGACAATGGGTAGTCCTTAAGGTCTCAGTGTATTTATATTACAGTTCTGTCTTTATTGTATAATTGCTTGGTAATGAAGCAGCAGATGTTTTGTTGTCAGTGTAATCAGAAATCCAGCTCCATGTTCCTTCCTATTTTCATTCCTTTAAAAGCAAAGGATATCTCTCTTACACAATGTTCTATCAAAATAAAATAAATCCACCATCAAGGAGACTCCATTTTCAAAGGGCTTGATTCCTATCTAGATGCAGTACTGTATTAATATTTTTAGTACCTGGAATTTGCCTTTGATATTTCCCCCACCTACTAACACAAGACTGACCTGGCTTGTTCTGTGAAGACATAGAGAGATCGTGGAGCACCTGGTGCACCAGATCCCAACACCTGCAGATACACTTTTGATGGAGGATACTTCCGCACTTTCTGCCTGTGAGCAAGACGCTGCTCCTGCAGACCCTTCACATCCACCTGGTCCCAAAAGGGTAAACACACTTTAAGATTAGCTACAGAAGTGTAAATATTAATATTTTCCTATTTTTTCTTTGATAATCCATTATTCCTTGGTATATCTGTTGAAATAATAGGGTGACAGTGCATTTGGCATTGTTCCGTTCAGTAGTCTGCCCCGGTCTGAATTAGGTTAGGTCAAGTCAAGTCAGGCTAATTCTAGAATTTCTATATACATATATAGTATTAACTATTTAATGCATTATTTATTTGTTTTAACCCTCAATTTCCCTCCATGTACAAGCCCTGCCATCTTCATGTGGGGAATCTAGCCTAACATGGTCAAAATGCTCTGTCGTCCTTTTCATTTAACAGATAAAAATATGGAATAATGGAATATCCAAAAAACAATAGGAAAATCTTGATTTTTAGGTTAGGTTAGGTTAAGTCAAAGTTCTTTCTTCACAAAAGACTGGTCAATAATTAATAGAACACAAAAATACGCATGAACAACTAAAATATAGGGTAAATATTGAAAGAATTGCCGTTATCGCGTACGATTTTTCTACCTTCATTACCCACTTACATAGACCATTCTAGGACTATTTATTATCTTCCATGACATTTCCTCCTCAAGATAGGGCATATTAGCCTGACCTTACCTAACCTAATCTAGACCACAGCAGACTACCGGGACCTAACCTGGGCAAACTACCGGGAAATAACGGTAAATATTGAATGAATTACCGTTATTGGGTACGGTTTTTCTACCTTCATTACCCACTTATTTAGACCATTCTAAGACTATTTTCTTCTATGGCATTTTCTCCGCGAATGCCCCATTTCCAAGATAGGGCATATTCAAATGGGGCATTTTGAAATTAGCCTGACCTTACCTGACCTGACCTAACCTAACCTAGACCACATCAGACTACCGGGACCTAACCTGGGCAAACTACCGGGAAATAACCGTGGTAAAGTACAGAAAATGACTGGGGCAAAGTACTGGGACCTAGCCTGATCTGGCAACACTGCTACAAAATGGTATTTCTTTCAATAAATACTGAAATAACTGTGGTGTGCATCAAGGCTCTATAATGGATTGCCATTAAATGTCCGGAGTAGTGAAAATAGCATGATTTTTAAGAAAAGACTGCAAACATATCTGTTCGCTGAGTGTTACGACACGGATGATATGAGTAATACAAGTGATTATAGTGTTTAATAATACTGAGAGAGGCCCTGCGGAGCACCATCTGCTGGTGGAGTGGGGCATAGAATATCCAACAACAACAACAAGTAAAGTACAGGAAATGACCGTGGCAAAATTCTGGAACCCAGCTGGATCTGGCAACACTGCTACAAAATGGGGTCTTTATTGAAAGAATTGCCATTTTGTAGCAGTGTTACCAGATCCAGCTAGGTACCAGTATTTTGCCCCAGTCATTTCCTGTAATTTACCAGTTATTTCCCGGTAGTTTGCCCAGGTTAGGTCCCGGTAGTCTCCTGTGGTCTAGGTTAGGTTAGGTAAGGTCAGGCTAATTTCAAAATGCCCTATCCTGGAAATGAGGCATTTGCGGAGGAAATGCCATAGAACAAAATAGTCTTAGAATGGTCTAAATAAGTGGGTATTGAAGGTAGAAAAACCGTACACGATAATGGCAATTCTTTTAATATTTACCTAAAACGCCAATTCTTTCAATACCAAAAATTGTCAGTTTCATTCCTCTCAAGGAACACACAATTCACTGATGTTAAAATTCAGAAAATTTTTATCACCTAAGTTATTAGCCTTAATTTTGTTATGGTTCATCTAACCTTCTTTGGCATGTCCTTCAATACGTGGTATATTTTCTGCTTTGATGTGTTGTAAGACGATGATGGTCGACAAACAAGATGAAGATCCACACACCAGATTGACTTAACGTCACAGTTTGCAAAGTGACCAATATTCAATAACGTCCTGATGGCTGTATGCCTAGGTAATGATGCAATAATTCTCAACATTTAGATCACCTGTCCTATAATTTATTATTTATTTATTTATTTATTACCAATACCACCTTCCCCAGTCCCCACAGCTGGTCACACTCCAGAGTAAACAGTAAACAAGTTATATTTCTCTAATAGGCTAATTCACTTTTGTTACATTGGAGCGTCTAGTAAACTAGAGTATGGCAGGAAACAGGACCCAGGGGGCCGGATTGGCCCGGATACTAAAAGGAGTCAAAGCGTGCAAAGGCGCCTTTTGTAAGTTTTGTCCGGAATCCGGAGCAACCGTATCGATGGAAAGGCGCCTTTTGATGAATGAAATTTTATGAAAACAACAATGTGTCGGCGGTGAATGAGAGGCTCAGATAGCTCTTCACTGCCTCAATGGCTCAATACTTTGTTAAGAGAGTAATGGTTGCCATAGAATATAAATAATGAGTAGCAAGTTATGATAGAATAACGATAATTAATTATATGCGGACTCGTGGAGGTATATATGGTACAGCCATGGCTGATAGTGGTGGACCAGGGTTCAAGGATTAACAAGGAGTGTTGGAGAGCAACTGAACAGAGTTCGGATTCGGAAAAGTGAGTCTTCTAAACCTCTCAACGTTGAGAATGGTTTGGAAAATTCACTTGTTCGAACTCTGTTCAGTTGCTCTCCAACATAAGCCACCATTGCCTATACCACCTCTCTCTCCCCCTTGTGAGCGCATTTTTAATTTCAACATAATTGCCAAACAAGATCTCAGAAGATGTATATTTATAGAGTATTTTTATCTTAGAAATAAATCTACTTTCATTTGACAAAGCGGGAAAGGAAAGTCGTTACACTACACATCTCTTCACCATAATATACACATCTTCACTACACTATACACATCTTCACTACACACACATCTCCATTACCTTATACACATCACAACACACCACACCTTCACTACATATCACACATCTTCACTACACTATACACATCATCACAACACACCACACCTTCACTACACTATGTAAATCTTCACTACCCAATATATATCTTCACTACATTATACACATCTTCACTAAACTATGTAGGCTACCACTGCACATCACACATCGTCACTACACTATACACATCTTAACTACACTATATGTAGGCTACATTTTCACTGCACATCACACATCTTCACAGCACACCACACATCTTCACTACACTATACACATCTTCACTTCACTATACACATCTTACTGTTATCTTCACTTAGGGTCAGTGGCAAACAAGATTGTGTTGGTTTAGTCTCCTTATTGTTCTGTTCGTGTGTTACATATAAAGTTTCCTAGCTAACCTGGAATATATACAACTATATACATAAAGGTTGTCTGCTACAATATAATCATATTTATATACTGTACTTATAGAATGACATAAGGCAAGGATAATAGACTCAAAACAAACCTCAAGCTGATCACGTCGGACCATCAACTTCACCAACATTTTTTGCCATTTTTTGTAATAATGCTGGCGTGTTCAGCATATGGGTGTACCCAGAGAGACAGGAGTCTTTCTACTACATTTCATAGGTATGTTAAGAAAGTCATACAGAAAAATATACGACAGAAATGGACAAATCAACGAAGTGAAATTCATCACCTGTCTCGCACACCGTGACACCCATGTCCTGTAGAGTATTAATACTGTACACACAAAAACTGCAAAGCCAAGGCTATTATAGTGTTCTGATATTAACTGTTAATGTATAACCTCACGTATATATGGCATTGACAGGGTTATAAAATATAAACTGGCTCCATGGGGTGGCCTACTTGTGCCCAACTTAGAGTTGGCTTGTAGGATAACTCGAGTGTTGAGAGATTGTATTATGAATGTTTTAGCATATTTCATAATGTTTTAAAGATATTAGATTTATAATTGTGTTTACTACGTAGACTATTTGGTTGTTGAGAATTTAGGTCTAAGTTATAGTACCGTAGTCTAAGTTAAGCCACTGTGCCAAAAGAGTTTTTATATTTGTAAAATTACGGCCTGGGACTGATGATTAAAATAATGTTTTTGTGTGAATCAGAGTGAACTGGAACTGAGTAAGTGATGACACACTTTATGCAGTAACATCCAGCCATCATGGTAAGATTTCATGTGGCTTATAAGTGGTAAAATGTGTTTGATACAAGACACTACACCTGAGTGTGAACTCTATTACATGACAGTTCTGGGTGTTACACTACACATCTCTTCACCATAATATACACATCTTCACTACACATCACATATCTGCAGTAACATATACACATCTTCACTACCCTATACACATCTTCAGTACACTATACACATCTTCACTACACACACATCCCATAACACACCACACCTTCACTACACATCACACATCTTCACTACACTATACACAACACACATCTTCACTTCACTATGTAAATCTTCACTACCCTATACATATCTTCACTACATAATGCACATCTTCACTACATTATGTAGGCTACATTTTCACTGCACATCACATTTCACAGCACACCACACATCTTCACTACACTATACACATCTTCACTTCATTATACACATCTTACTGTATATAATCTTATTTATATACTGTACTTAAAGAGTGACATAAGGCCTTCCAGAGTCTCATACTAGAACTCTTTATATAATTAATTTTATTTGCATTTGTACATGAAACTGGTATGGCTCGTTACTTGTGAGGTGGCTACAACGAAAGGAAATTTAAGTGAAAAAAGATGTAGTTTGTTGACAGGCAGACAGTAAAATATTATTACTATCTGCTTGTCAACAAACTATAACTTTTGCTCACTTTCTTTCACGTTGTAGGTATCTCGCAAGTAGCGAGGCGTACCAGATTCATGTGTGGGCAACTGTACTTGTTCTTATTTCTCTAACCTTATAATACTGTCTGTGGGTTGGTGTGTAAGCTATGACCTTCTCTTTTACTATATTTTTTGCATAAAATAAACTATTCATTCATTAATTAATTCATTCTTTCATTCAGCGGTATTTAATGGGTTTAAGTACTTTTGATAATATACAAACTTGGATAATTTTATGCAGTTATCATATATGGAACAAATTCAAGTCTCTTTCTGGCTCTAATAAATAAGAGCATAATTATAGTGGGTTTATAGCGGCCGGGGCTCCGCCCCTGGCTTCACTTTGGGTGTACAGGACGAGCGGCTCATGCCACCTCCTCTATATTATACCTCCATGGTGTGTAGGCTTTTGTCGAAAATTGCCGCTAACTCCGATTGGACACCAACCGATATAGCACATTACGCTACAGTACCGCTGCTAAGTCCACTGTGGCTAAGCCCATACAATCGTATTCGCAGTGCTTCCATTTTAGGGTAAATTATCCTAAACTAGGGTAATCAGACTCTTTTAAGGGTAGTGTTTAGAGTAATGCCTTATTTGGGGTAATTCATTAGTTTCGGCAAAACATCGTTTATAAACATGTCAATCTATCGAAAATTTAGAATAGTACACAAAGTTATTGTAGACATGAACAAAAAAGTCGGAAGATAATTAACATTGAGGTTACATGTTTACACTGCTTTGCAATTTTGCCAAACCCATCAAGTTATCCTTAAATCCAGCAGGTGTATTAGGGCATAACCCAGCTACCGTACGTAATTTATATGTTTATTTTCTTTCACTGAAGAAAATGGAAATCTTACCATATATAATCAATTTTAGTTTTTCTTATATGTGTTCCTAAATGATTATTTGTAATAATGCATTACATTATTCTAAGTTACGATGTTGCCAACTATTTAGGGTAATACTTAGTAATTTAGGGTAAAACTGGCTCGAATCTAGGGTAATATTTTTGGAGCTCATGCAATCGTTGCCGCCTGCGTTTTCATTCTACCCTCTTTTCTGCTGGGACGTTGTGGCGGTAATACCTCCATGAGTCCATGCGTTGTGGTGTGTTCACACTTCACAGTTGCTTCACAATGGCTTCGTAATTCACGAGTTTACTCAAAGTGTTGTCTGTGGGTAAGTGTGTAAGCGGCAAAAATAATCTATAAAACTTGTACATACTGCTGGTGATTAATTAGATAACGATACTGTAAGGTGGTGGCATACATATGTGGTTCTGGACATACTTGGCTGTGTGGGGATCACGCGTTAACTTATTAGCGATTGCAGAATGACATGGTAAGCAGTAATAATTATACTATACGTCGTCATATATCATTCACATTCACGGAAGGGGTATGGTTATGTAAAATTAAATACAGTATACATAAGTGGATCTGTATAGGTATTAACTTACTTAAAGGGGTATATTATACGAGTCGTATGGAACATCCGTGGTGTTGACGATGACGTGGTGCCGGTACAACGGCTCTTGTGTTTCTATGGAGCCATCGTATGCACCCAGAACGTTCTTGAATATGGCCCATAATATCATGGTGGTTAATCTGAAGCAAGTGATTCCTCCAAACTATTCCAAGCAACAGAACACCAATACACTTATTGATTGTGGTAAATATTGAAAGAATTGCCGTTATCGCGTACGGTTTTTCTACCTTCCATACCCTCTTCTTTAGAGCATTCTAAGACTATTTTCTTCTATGGCATTTCCTCCGCAAATGCCTCAAGTCAGTTAAGTTTAAGAGCCACAGAAATGGATAAGACAATTTTTTTCCAACATTTTTTGGATAATCCATTATTCCCTAATTTTATATGATGAAATATCAGTGTGCCAGTGCATTTTGACCATGTTTGTTTCCCCCCTCAAGTGGCTGGATTGAGGGGTAAAATGAGTAAACAACACATCAAATAATTAAGCATGAGGTGACGTAGCAGAAATTTGAGAATCCGACCCAATTTTCAAAGAGGTGTAACTTTTTTATCAGACAAGATACTACCCTAGTTAACTGATATATCTAAGTAAGTTTTTTTTTTCTAGTTTTGAATAATTTTGACACTTCCATTTGAGGGAATCCATTATTTTGGAGATGCACCCTTGCCATCGATCTTGAGAGAAACTGAGGTTTTTGAGTGGGTGAAAATGGAATAATTAATATATTTGAATATAATTTTCCCAGGTTGTCCTGATTGTTTGTTGCAGTTAGCTTCCACTAGTTTGCCCTGGTTAGGTCCTGGTAGTTTGTCCCTGTCCTGATTAGGTTATGTCAGGTCTGGGCTGGCTAATTCTGATATATTTAAATGACAACTGTTTTTAACAACCAAAATTTTAAATGTACTTGTTTTTCCCTCGTGTAGTATTTCCAAAATAATGCATTTCTGAATGGCTTGAGTGTCAAAATCGTTCAAAACTGAAAAATACACTACAGTTTAAAAGTATATTGATTACCTTGGAGAGTGTATAGTCCAATATTAAAGTTTTACTACTTCAAGTGCAGATGTGGCATTGGAAATAAATGATGATACGTCCAGCTCTGCTACCATGTATATACGGCCTATATGGCGAACTAACGAAGAGAGTGTATAAGGGATGGATTGAAGGTTCTGTGGTACGTAATTCTTTATGAGACCCGCCTTTAATTTTTATTTTCTTCTGTAGGTTGATACAGGCATAATATAATAAAAACATGTTTATTGGGACTACCAGGTCAGTTTAGTAACTTAATGGATTGTGTAGCAGGCAACCTTTATGTATATGATTGAACATATTCCAGGTTGACTATAAAATATTGTTACATGATCATATTCCAGGTTAGCTATAAAACTTTATATGCAATGTAAAACCTGAAGAAATAGACTAGACTAGACTAGACCAACACAAAAATTATTTGTCATTAACCCCAAGTGAAGATAACATCTTCACTACATCATAACTACACGTTACAATTGTTTGTGAAGGTTAGGCTGCACTGTAAATTAATTACATTTTATATCATGATTTATTGGGATGCTTTTAAAGAAAATACTATTAAATTATTTTGTATTAGTATATATAATGCATCTGCAACCATTTTGGAAGCTCATTCCTCAACAAATTTTTAGTTATTAGGTTCTTTTTCATGATGAAAGGTTATTTATGAAAATTATGATTATAGTACTGTACATGCACTACCAGCTGAGGTAAATTGATAATGATAGAAATTTTAAATGTTTGTACTGTATCATAATATAAATGTTTTTCATTTGTATAGGATGTTGCTGTGTGAGGATTCATCACCCTTATCCTATTACCATGGTAAGCTTATAAAATGCTTTGTTTCACTCATAAAAATACTTTATACAAGAAACCTTGCTTGTTCCAGGTATAGGTATAGTTTGAAAATTTCACATGAAGTATTCACCTAGGGTCAGCAGTATTGTGTACACTCAATCCACAATCTCTAGCCCACCTGAGTCAAACCCCAAGATCTGGAGCAGGCAGTTTCTAGATGACAGCCCACCCAAACCCTCCATTGGTTTGAAGTTTGTGTGACCTACTTCAAATCTTGGGCTTTGATTCAGGTGGACAAGGGATTGTGGATTGGGAATGTACATTGCATTTTAATAATACTATACAGTGTAACATAGATTGTTCCCTCTGCAACTAGACTTTTTAACTTCATCTATCTACTGTACAAAGGTTTGATTTCTTAGCCATGATGAAAGTATGTACTGTATATTGAAGACTATGATTATATGTCATGCACTACCAGCTGAGCTTGACATTGCCTGGTAGAGAAATATCTTTGTAGATATAACCTTTTAAAAGATATTTTTATTTTATAGGACATGTGTGGGATACATCATCCAGATATGGGATGGAAGTCTACCCTTTTCCTCCAAAACCAAAGCCTTAGAATTTCATGAAGCCGAAGTCCCGGCCAGGTACACAGTGGAAGGCTAAGTTTTAAGCCAAAGCCAATTGTGGATGGCTCTAGTAAGTAACTAGTTCATTTCATGATCTTGATGAGGTAAAAGAAGTGACAGGTCCAAAATAAGGTCCAATTTTGTTTAAGATACCTAGAGAATATTAGCACGAGTTGAAAGGTGAAGGAACTATTTTGGAAGAATTGAAAGTTATGAAGATTTGTCTAATCTATTTAGAGATGGGAGGGGGGGGGGTCAAAAGGCAGTCATGTCTGATCATTGGCATATGAGTGGATATGGAAGGAAGTACAGGCACAAAATTCATTGATGGAAAGGAGATATAGTGTAGGTGATAGGACATCCCTGAGGAACAACACTGTCGATATCCTTAGGAATAAAGCAGTGACCATACAAGATTAGTCATAGAGTGGCCAGAAAGGAAATCATAGATTTTGCACAGAGAGAAGAATAGCAAGTTGAGAAATTTAAGGGGAGATTCTATTGTCGGTAATTTGGAAGGCTACCCATTCCTCCTAACTGTCCCAGAAAACAGGTGCCCTCAATGGTATACTGATAGGGGATCTGTTTTGTGGCATAGTTTGGAGGAATCGGAGACCTTCCTATTCGTCAACCAACAAATCTCTTAAGCTTTGTTTCAGACTCTTATATGCTTTTTGACATGTCTATTAAATCTACAACAAAATTTTGAATAGGTGATGACCATGAATCAGAAAAAGGAGGGATAAAAGATCACCAATAGAATGTCTCATACAGAGAGTAGCTGTCAGAGCTGTAATTAGTTTGATATGATAATTACTGCTATGGTCTTAATGAAATTATATAATAAATACACATTTATTTATTGGGACTACCAGGTCAGATTTATAATTTAATGGATTTTCTTGAAGGTTAGGCTACACTGAATTAAGTACAATATATATAATGATTTGTTGAAATGCTTATAAGGGAAATATTATAATACAATTTTTTATATGTAATGTATCTGCAACCATTTTGGAATCTCATACTTCTATTGATTTTTAGAGTTATTAGGTTCTTTTCCATGATGAAAGGTTATTTATGAAAATCATGATTATAGTACTGTACATGCACTACCAGCTGAGGTAAATTTATAATGATAGGGATCTAATATATATGTGTATTGTATCTTAATATAAATGTTTTTTATTTGTATAGGATGTTGCTGTGTGAGGATTCATCCCTATCATCCTGTTACCATGGTAAGCTTGTAAGGTGCTTTGTTACACCCTTAAAAATATTGTATTTTATGTTGTAAGATCATTGATGACAAACATGTATGCGAAGGAAGCCCTGGAATGGAGTGGTGATGGGTAACAAGGAAGCACAAACTTGCTCTAGGGGCATGTTACGTGAAGCAGCCCTTGGGAAGGTCTGAGAGAAGAGACATTGATGCTCTAGACGGGCAACCTTCGAGAGGAGGAGCAGAACACCAGACATCCTCAGGAAACCCTGGCTGTGGACATGTCGAAGACACCTGTATCAACTCAGGTGGAGACTTTTCAGCCTTGGTTGGGAAATTCTTGTGTCTAGCATAGTTGAGTGTAATGAGCAAGGTGCCTCACTGGCATAACTCAATTCAGACTATTCTGTGTTTCTGAGTTCCCTCACTGCTTATTCCAGGGATGTTGTCCAAATGTGCATTGATTATGAGAGCTGAGTGGTTATTTTTGTAAAATGCTGTACACTGCAAGGGATATATTAGTAAAGGCTTGCATTTGTTTTACATCCACAGGTTGGTGTCTGGGTTTGTTGAGCTGAGGAAATGTTGCTAATATCCATACTTTGGTAAGTTATGCTTATCTTTCTACTGTATGTATTTGATAGTGTTAGACAGTAAAGTGATGATGTAAGTGAGAGCTATTTCACATATGGCCATGGTCTGGGTGTCCAAAGGGGTAGATTAGGACTTGTTCTGTGTGCAGTATGCATCATAAATGCTCCACTGACATACAGTACAACACTTTTGCATTGTTCCCCAAACTTAATGTGACGAGCCCCTTTTAGGACCCAGATTTTTCTTGTCGCGTGTTGGAACAGTTTTTGTGCTGAAAGGCCAAATATCTAAAGCATGCTGTTTCCACTGCCTATTGTCAGACCATGAATGACTGTTACTGCCCACACTCATATGTGGCACAGACTCCGAGTGTTCGGACAAGCAAGGGCATTATTGAGAGCTCCGTCATGCTTGGTTGGACTCTATTTGTGGTACTTTTTAGACAGACCTGTAAATTAGTATAAATACTACACAATTTTCCACAGACCTCAATCAAGGCCTAAATACTACACAATTTTCCACAGACCTCAATCAAGGCCATCACTGTCACTCTCAGTATTCACAAATTACTGTAGGGCTGCTCCTGTAATAAAATTCACTTTGCCTTCCCATTGGTATATATGTCATTATCACTTGCCTAACAACCTCTGTTTGCATATATAATATTTGACTTACAATTTCCTGTACCTGACTATCTTACACCACTGCCTGTCACATGAATTTATATCTTTAGTTTATCAGTCAGTCAATGCAAACTCACTCATTCCTCAGCTTCTCAAGTGTCTGTATATCTTATACCTAACACTTTAACACGTACCATCCATAGGCTACACAACTGTACATGATCATTCTATGCCAGTTGCAGCAGCATATATTAGTGCCTCATTGTTTCCAAATTCCACTGTGATCAACCCTTCCCAGCCAAAAACTCTAATCCTATCCCTTTCACCTCATTCCCCACCCCTATTGTCATCACTTCTTTCTGCCCCTATCCCACCACCTATTGTCTTACTCTCACTAGACTGTACATATATGAACATTCTTGAATTAAAAAATGGTGCCAACACCAAATAACAGGGACTATCACACTTCATGAAGCACAACATATACATTCTGGTGATTTAAAATGAAAAATTTTAAATGTGTAATAATGGAGTATGCCTTGGTAATTTACACAAGAGTGGAGTCAAAACAAATATTAATGAAGGCAAGACAGGTCAGGTGCAGTCACTCTATCTAGTATCCTTTGACACAAAATATGAGATTTCAGGCATCAAAATTGGGGATCACATAATACTGAAATGTGAATAATTGAAATTAAACTATTCAAATGTTAAATTATTTTGTAATGTGTGGTAGTGAGGGAATATACATGGATAAAAACAGATTCAGGCATACAGTATGTGAACTTGCCCAAATGAGGGCAGTTTAGGGGTTAAAGCTTTGCTCCAGACCCTATTAAAGGCTTTTGATTTGTCAGTTTTACTGAAGTTCAGTATAGATGATGACCATGGTCCATGAATCAGATAAAGGGATAGATCACCAGTAAAAGTCCTATACAGAGAATAGCTGTCAGAGCTATAATTAGTTGGATAGTTTTGATATGACACGTACTGCTATGATCTTAATGAAATAGTATAATAAAAATGTGTTTATTGGGACAACCATGACAGTTTTATAATTTATTGGATTGTTCTTGAAGGTTAGGCTGCACTGTAAATTAAGTACAATATATATATATAATACCGATTTGTTGTAATGCTTTTAAGGGAAATGCTATAAAACTATTTTGTATATGTAACCATTTTGGAAGCTCATACCTCGATTAATTTTTAGAGTTGTTAGGTTCTTTTCCATGATGAAAGGTTATTTATGATAATCATGATTATAGTACTGTACATGCACTACCAGCTGAGGTAAATCTATAATGATAGGGATCTAATATATATGTGTATTGTGTCTTAATATAAATGTTTTTTATTTGTATAGGATGTTGCTGTGTGAGGATTCATCACCTTTATCATCCTGTTACCTTGGTAAGCTTGTAAGGTGCTTTATTACACCCTTAAAAATATTGTATTTTATGTTGTAAGATCATTGATGACAAACATGTATGCGAAGGAAGCCCTGGAATGGAGTGGTGATGGGTAACAAGGAAGCACAAACTTGCTCTAGGGGCATGTTACGTGAAGCAGCCCTTGGGAAGGTCTGAGAGAAGAGACATTGATGCTCTAGACGGGCAACCTTCGAGAGGAGGAGCAGAACACCAGACATCCTCAGGAAACCCTGGCTGTGGACATGTCAAAGACACCTGTATCAACTCAGGTGGAGACTTTTCAGCCTTGGTTGGGAAATTCTTGTGTCTAGCATAGTTGAGTGTAATGAGCAAGGTGCCTCACTGGCATAACTCAATTCAGACTATTCTGTGTTTCTGAGTTCCCTCACTACTTATTCCAGGGATGTTGTCCAAATGTGCATTGATTATGAGAGCTGAGTGGTTATATTTGTAAAATGCTGTACACTGCAAGGGAAATATTAGTAAAGGCTTGCATTCGTTTTACATCCACAGGTTGGTGTCTGGGTTTGTTGAGCTGAGGAAATGTTGCTAACATCCATACTTTGGTAAGTTATGCTTATCTCTACTGTATATTTCGTACTGTAAGACCAAGATTGTGATCATTTGAATGAATGAATGAATGAGATATTTCACATTTGAATGAGACGTGGTTTAGGTCATGACTCGCCTTGTGCAGTGTGTCTTAAACTTCATTTGGCAGACACTGGTGGGAGGAATGCTGGAGTGGTTTAATATGTTTCCCTTATGTCGACCATTTTCACAGTACAGTACTGTATGCCTAAAGGAGGTTTAACTCCCCTTTGTAGCAGTTTGCTATTTGAAGGCTTTATCCTCTGTACAAGGGAGAACTTTATTATTGCTGCACTTAATTACTTCTGTAAGGGGAAATATTGGTACATAAGGGAAAAAGTATAGTGGCATGCTGGATTGTATAAAAATATCATTAATTACTGTATTCTGTAGAGGAGAGGGTTAGGGATCTTCCTTGGCAGTGGTTAGCTATCTACAGTATCTATCTATAGCTCTGATGCCTCATTCCCTCTGGGAACTCACCCCCACCAAAGGGGTGGCCACGACAGAAGTGTTTCCAGTTTTCCCTGTTTCAACACACTCTCCTTGCTTAGTTAAACCCTACTCTGCCCCTCACGTTTCTCTCCCTTACATACTCTTTCACTCTGTTCTGCCATCTAACTGGAGGTCTGCCTCTCACACCAGGTCCCACAACTCCACTTCCATACATCTTTACAAACTCCTCATTGAATTTTCTCCATGTCCAAACCACCTCAGTATATTATGGTTCACCCTCTCCAACCACCCCACACTCAATACCAATTGCCTTCTCACTCATACCACATCTCTCTTACACACACATTACTTAGCGTGTATGATTTTCATCTTTGAGTGGTGTTGGAGTTTGTTTCCCAGGTGGGGCAGGAATAGATGGGCACTACCCTCACAACCATTGTCCCTGTTAGTAATAGTAATCAAAAGTTTGGGCAGTGAAAACTGTTGAAACAGACATCAGATCCAAGGCCAATACAGTATGGTCAACCAGTCAGCATTCCCCAGGGAAATCTGATCACGTGTACACCTGGTGGGACGGAGACACCGACGTCACAGGAATGACTTTTAGAGAAAACGAGGTGGTTTATTGGGGTAACTTACTTATCCGAATTTAACATATGTACAGCCGGCAGCATAAATTCGCGTCCATTGCTAATATAACCAGATAGTTGCATTCTGAACCAGTTTTTATTCCAATAACATACGTAATTTACCATATGAGAACTATATCTGTCATCTCTGCATTAAAATTGTATTACATCACTATAGCTAATACATACGCAGGTGAAAATGAAGCGAACTTATGCTGCCGACTGTACAATATGTATACAATACACACACACACTCACCACAAACGTGGCTTTTGAGTGTGTACTATTTTACTAGTAGTAGTAGTAGTATGACCGTATATATTCTACTACTTTCTGGGAATAGTCTGTGACAGGTCTCCAAGTTTACCTGTCTTCACATAAAAATCCTTGCACATAAAAATCCTCACTCCTGTCTCCCAGCTCTCACACATGCTCTAGCAATATCCTTCCATAATAATTAATATACAGTAACAGAACTTAGGAATATGGTCAATAAAAGAAAGTATCAGTATTTTTCATTTACTTTACCAGTTTTGACATCTTTTTACTTAAACCTACTTTTTTAATATTCCTGTTTAAAATTCTCAGTCTAAAAAACAAGCGACACCTAACAAAATAACATATCACTTCACTGGGCAAAGAGACATATTCAGAAATATATCTAGACAGTGATGATATGGATTCTTTACATGACCTTAACTCACTTTTACCATGGTAGCACTTAAAGAGGTTTTCCATACATTTCAGTTGTTCAAAAAACTGGCTGCTGGGTGTCATGAGTTTTTTGTTTTCCCTACAGATAGTACTAATCCATGTGTGGTAATTTTCTTCAATATTTGACCCAAGGAATTGGTGCTGGGGAAACTTATGGACAATGTATTCTCCTAAGTATCTCAAACTCTGTTTCCATTTCAGCTTCATATGTAGTACCCTGTGTATCATACTCACATGGGTCATCAGTATTTTCATCGCACTGTCCTTCAGTAAGTGGTACTTGCCAGTCTAAAGCAGAGACAACCATTGCTGATAACATAAGTTCTTCCTCAAGATCTTTTGTGGCCTCAGCTGTTGAAGATTTTTGCTCACTGCAATCTGTAAAAGTTCCCTCTGACATACATACACTTTCACTGTTTCTTTCTGTGTTATGGTTGGCTCCCATCAGATCACAACTTTTTCCAAGAAGATACTTTCTCACCCTGTGCTTTACATCCACAGGAGGAGAGTGTTGGTTACACAATCCCATTTGTCTGAGGCAACCAAAAAAATGTTCTAGCACATCTTGATTTAGTCTGTATGTCAATATATAACTAATGTCATACCTTTCTTTCAGCATAGCATATAAATCAAGCAGAGACTGGGATGATACAATCAAGCCTTTCTGAAATTGACAAAGACTGTTTTTAATATCTGCCCTGAACCCTCATTGAATGTGCTACTTTTTGCATGTCTTCCAAAACCTTGTTTTGCTTTTCCAAGTGCAATCCATAAGCATCTCTTGATTCCTTTTTATCATGAGGCCTTGCAGAGATGAATCCACTTGCACTGTACTTGTTCATTTTTTGGAAATCTGAAGAAACGTATAATTCCTTGTTTCTTAAATAAGGAATTACACCCAGACACAGCACAATCGATAGGCATATCATAAGCCCGCACTTCTCCCGCGCTTTACAGCCTGTCTGTCTTGGGAGATCTTCCTCTCCCAGCTATGGGACTGGCGGCTATGATGCCCCAGACCCCTTGCCCTCGGTCGCTCATCCTTGTGACGTCACTCCCAGGTATGCGCATATGGGCGCAGGCTGGTTGACCATACTGTATTGGCCTTGATCAGATATTGTATATAATTATGTAGTGACTGCCCTGCCCACATCTGATCTTCATCCATCCATTAATGGGTAATGAGAATTTTGACTGCTGGTTGCTGTGGTATCTTTCCCTTATATAGATTAGGACTGGCGCTAGATCCTCTCTGCCCCATGTAAAAAGGGAAATGGAGTATTGATGGTGATGAATAGTGACAGCATTCACAATATTTATTTTATGCATTTTGTTTTTGGATGTAATGCTTGGACACCTTTTTTTATGTAATGCTTGGACACCTTTTTTTATGTTTAATTTTTATATGCAGGCAACTCCCTGGATATATCACTCGACAAGAGGACCTCAATACTGTAATGCCATCCCTTAAACGTCAGAGTTTTAACAGGTGAGAGATGACTGATAGCAAGCACTAGATGACCAAAGCATTATATTGAAATATACTTCATAGCATTCATGTCAATAGTGTTTCATCATGGTGATATGATATCTCTTTAGTTGCAAGAAAGGGCAATAAATGAAAGAGAAAGAATGTATTTTTCCTAACCTTGTTGAATCAACATACCATACGTAATTTTTTAGCGATGTGTGAAAGTTGAAGAGATGCACTGAAAAGATCCAGTTATACATCTAGGGGAGTTAAGGTTTACGGTAGTCAAGAAATCTTTGAGAAATTGGAAACATTCAGTGGCTCAGGTCTTTATATTTCAGTATGTTTTAACACGGAAAGAGAAAGTCATGTAATGGAGGTGTAACCTTGTTTGTTATGTGTACATTCATGAATACACTTTCTGAGCAGACATTACATGAAACGTACCATCGCTGGCAATTGCATTGATCAGCTTATCCCTGCACACAAACCACTTTAGTGGCCACACGTATATCCCCATTTCCCCAGTCACACTCACCCAGTGTTGATAATTATTATACTGTAGTGTCAACCCTGGTGTCCCCATGGAATAAATAAAGGTATGTATCTGCACTGGTACCAAAGGGAACATAGAAGAAAGTACTGGATACACCATGTTTGTACGGGGAAAGTTCCACAATTTTAAATCCTAGTGGGTTAAATTTACCATTTTTAGTGAGCCACTCGGTGCTCATTTTCCAAGATATAGTATAGGGGAGAATTCGTGGATGGTTAAAAGTGAACTTAAATTTATGTATACTTTTGTGTCCATTTTGCAGTACATATCTACCTGCAACTTTAACGGGGCACGAGGCTATCTTTGGACCAGCCCAGTCAGTGGTGTGTAGACTAGACTAGTCCCTCCTCCCCTTTAAAAGTGTCTACAGCAGACGTAGAAAGAAGAATGAGAAAACCAAGGCCAGATAGGGTACTATCCACCAGGCAGAAGACACCACCATCTTCAGGAAGACTGCTAAAGACCTAAATATATATATACACGTAGCTGTCACCTGAACTCCATAGTATACCATCCTAGGTCCCGTTTTCTGCCATCTCCCGGCCCAATGAAAACGACTTTTATGAGAAGCTTAGAGGAGGTTGACCCCAATAATTATAATATGTCTGTGTTCTCCGTCTAAGTAATGCTTTACGTATGTGTACTTAAAGTCTGGTAAAGAATAGAGATTACACTACTGAATATACTCAGTTACTCTATAGGTGTGCAGTACTGTCTTTATTAAGTTATCATTCCATGCAGCATCCATTGCAACAAAGAACATTAAAACGCAACATTCATTGTTGTATAAATCACGTACTGGACTCGAACCCTATCAACGAGTAATATTTATTATTGAGAATGCTGGGTAATATTCCTTTAGTAATAGGTTACTTTTATTTAGTATTTTTATACTTTGCTGAATGTCGAGTTACTAATGAAGTACATTATAGGACGTTTTAACTATATTAAGAAATCGTGATGAGCATTACAAACTGTACGGAAAGTTAGGGAAGAATCACGATTCACAAAGAATGAAGAAGATAAGTTTGCAGACTTGCAGTAGATGCCATGCTTCATAATTCCTTAATGACATTCTTGTTAACACACATAACGTCGCAATTCACCTACTTCAATCCCGAGCTTTACCTCTAACTTTTCCAGGATCTTTGTGGAAGGAAACTGATGGGTGGAAAAAAGTACAATATGTTAAACCATCGTGTGTTTACGAACAATGAAGCAACAAGTAGGTGGTGCCCCAGCAGCAGCAGGACCATGGCACCCTACTAGCTTCTACTAGATAACAATATATGATAACAAAATAATATGATAAAATTCCTATGAAAAAATATACCATATGATTGGAATATTAAGACTTTATATTTTCCGAAGAGACAAAATAAGTTAAAGTAATAAAGTTTCAAAAGTTTTACTCGGAGTTCAGATAGTGGCGAAGATTGGCAAGACTAGGAGGAGGGAACACAGTGTTGCCAGTTGCAGTAAAATATCTCTATTTTAGGGAATTTTGAAGTCTACACGGAAATTATACAAAAAAATGTTCAAAATTAAACTGAAATTTCTACCAATACCAATGTAACAAAATGGGGTTGCGTTACTATTGGGGTGAACAGACTCGATTGTACACTGTAACAATTTATTTATAAGTACACAGGTTAATGCTCACACTAGTGAATCCTGGACGCCGTAGCGAGGTAGGCTACGTTCAACGTTGTAGAGAGAACAAGAACCTTGTAGAGGATGAATCTTGTCTGCCTTGGCCGAGTGGAGAGAGGGAGCTGCAGGAGGTAGCGTGGTGTGCGTGGCTTGGTAGGGCAGCAGGCAAGGTCGGCGGCAGACCAAGAGGTGAGTCTAGGTAGAGTGGCCAAAGAGCGGCTGGCCGGCGCCTTTTATCTAGTCCAGGCCGGGTGCGCGCGCAGGTGTCATGGCAGGCTCCAGTGGCAGGTGGACAGGTGAGGATAGGGAAGCGCAAGGTGCTTGGTGTCTGCTACACCCAACGGACCGTCAATGTAGAGTCGGCAAAAAAAAAGTTTCGTTACCACCCCTACGTTACTTTTAACATCAGTAAGCACTGTAGGGCTAGTACTCCGCCGACTGGGCAACTGGTGCCTCGTCATCCGAGACAGGTACCGTCTTGGCCCCGGCCGATAAAGCCCCATCCACACTGAGCCTCACGTTGCGCATTGTGATGCAGGTGGACGTGTTGAAAATTGAGGGTAGTGTCCACACTGCGGGCTTCACTGCCCTGCATGTGTGTGTGTGTGTACATGTGGTTAATTATTAGACTCATGTTCGTGTGAGTATAAGACCCGTCCACACTGAGCCTCGCGTTGCGTGTCGTGATGCAGGTGGACATGTTGAAAATTGAGGGTAGTGTCCACACTGTGGGCCTCACCTCCCTGCGTATGTGTGTATGTGTATTATTAAAGCCCCGTACACACTATGCTTCATGTATCAGCCACGTGATGCAGTAGTGGTGTTGAAAAAAATTACTAGCATCCAAATTGTACTGCAACACCGCTCAGTTGTTCCTGCGCGAGCTAGTCAACTGTGTCCTGCTTGCATTTAATATTCCACACAGATGGATGTTCCTTCAGGAGTTCAATAAAGTGTATGGTGTTTGTTATTGTCCACTCAATGGGTTTGACGGGTAGCGGTGATTGAGCCATTGGAGCAGAGCGGAGCGGGGCGGACGTCCTCCTTCTTTGAAAGATGATGCATCACTGAGCTGACTTATTAAGCCCCGTACACACTATGCTTCATGATGTGCGATGTGTTGAATGGATGTGTTGAAAAACGACTTTTTCAACACGAGCCCGCATCACCAACGAGATGATGGGCCGGCCCGATTTAATATGTCAGCTTGAATGAACATGTTGCGCAACGTGAGGCTCAGTGTGGACGGGCCTATATACTCGGGCCGCGGCAGTGACAACTTTTTTATTTTAAATTAAATTTTGAGTGTTCAAGAACTCTTACTATTTAACTATTCATTATTAAACGTAAGGAAATGTGTTTGAGTATTTTAGAACAAGAATAACCATGAAATACACAGAAAATATAGCACTGGGTGAAACAACGTCATCCCTGCTCGAATGCCCATGAGACACTGAGGGAGTGGCACAGAGGGTCAGAGGGTGGGCCTGCTGGCTGCCTGGGTGGCCCCACAGAGCTATACACATATATAGAGCGCACGTCACTGTGTTATGAGATAGGGGTGGAGCATGGAGGTATAATATAGAGGAGGCGGCATGAGCCGCTCGTCCTGTACACCCAAAGTGAAGCCAGGGGCGGAGCCTATTACCCTACCCCCCATTGACTCAAAACATTGCCCCAGCCGCTATAAACCCACTATAATTATGCTCTTATTTCCTCATATTAACTATAATTAGAGCCAGAAAGTGACTTGAATTTGTTCCATATATGATAACTGCATAAAATTATCCAATTATGAATATTATCAAAAGTACTTAAACCCATTAAATACCGCTGTTTCCTAGAGCATTACCTCTTCTCGCAAACTTTTCCTAGGAGTATGAATGAAAGAATGAATGAATAGTTTATTTTATGCAAAAAGTATAGTAAAAGAGAAGGTCATAGCTTACACACCAACCCACAGACAGTATTATAACGTTACAGAGAAATAAGAACAAGTACAGTTGCCCACACATGAATCTGGTATGCCTCGCTACTTGCGAGATACCTACAACAGGAAGGAAAGTGAGTAAAAGTTATAGTTTGTTGATAAGCAGATAGTAATAATATTTTACTGTCTGCCTGTCAACAAACTACATCTTTTTTCACTTAAATTTCCTTTCGTTGTAGCCAAGCACCTCACAAGTAACGAGCCATACCAGTTTCATGTGTGGGCAACTGTACAAATGCAAATAAAATTAATTATATAGAGTTCTAGTATGAGACTCTGGAAGGCCTTTTGTCACTCTTTAAGTACAGTATATAAATAAGATTATATACAGTAAGCTGTGTATAGTGAAGTGAAGATGTGTATAGTGTAGTGAAGATGTGTGGTGTGCTGTGAAATGTGTGATGTGCAGTGAAAATGTAGCCTACATAGTGTAGTGAAGATGTGTATAATGTAGTGAAGATATGTATAGGGTAGTGAAGATTTACATTATGAAGTGAAGATGTGATGTGTATAGTGTAGTGAAGATGTGTGATGTGTAGTGAAGGTGTGGTGTGTTATGGAGATGTGTGTAGTGAAGATGTGTATATGGTACTGCAGATATGTTATGTGTAGTGAAGATGTGTATATTATGGTGAAGAGATGTGTAGTGTAACACCCAGAACTGTCATGTAATAGAGTTCACACTCAGGTGTAGTGTCTTGTATCAAACACATTTTACCACTTATAAGCCACATGAAATCTTACCATGATGGCTGGATGTTACTGCATAAAGTGTGTCATCACTTAGTTCCAGTTCATTCTGATTCACACAAAAACAATATTTTAATCATCAGTCCCAGGCCGTAATTTTACTATTATAAAAACTCACGCCAGCATTATTATTATAAAAAATGGCAAAGAATGTTGGTGAAGTTGATGGTCCAACGTGATCAGCTGAGGTTTGTTTTGAGTCAATGGGGGTAGGGGAGACAGCCGACCAATAGCGAGTTGGCTTCACCTTTGTGACGTCATGCCGCCTCCTTTATATTATACCTCCATGGGGTGGAGTGTCGTCAGCCAGCCTGCTCGGCTGCCATCTTGGAATGCCCTTTGGCGAGCGCTTTGAACTCCCGTACGTACTTGTATAGTATGTTTCTATCCACAGTTATTAACATTTACCTGATCTGTAAAGCATTGTATCTTGTTATCTAATTATGCAGGTTTTGTTAAATCAATTAACAAGGCTGAGATAATGTCCATAGGGAAAATTATGCAAAGAAATTAAACTTAAACTGGTTTATTAAACAAGACAAATATAACTAATCTGACTCCCTCTCCCTCCACTTACCTTTCTCACACACAACAGAGCCAGAGGATTCACGAATTTCACGTACGTGCCCTGCAAAATTATCTAGATATTTTACATGAATGGTCCAACAAATGGCAGATGAAATTTAACGTAAACAATATCATTTTATGTGTGAAAATATTCTTACTTTAAACTACAAGTTTCTTGCTACTGAACAATGTGAACATAAAATGCTTATCATAATAGAGATTAAGTACGTTGTATATAGAAGGCGACTGTGGATGAGTGCCAACGATAGTTTTGTTTACCTAACTCATTTCACCTTTTAATTAACCGAAATGTATTTATATTTAATCAGCCATTCACTGATATATCGGTTAAAGAAATACTTATTCATATGTTGTGTATAGCTATGTGTATAGCTCTGTGGGTGGCCCGGCCCGGCCTCGCGTCACGCCTGACTGTACTAACATTACATCACACTGTTAAAAGGATGGTAACGAAACTTATTTTGCCGACTGTACAAGAGTAAACGGAATTATTGTGGCAAAAAGGGAAATTCTGATGTTGTTGAAGTTGGGGAAATTTCTTCAGATCTAATGGGGAAATTATACAAAGATTATTCAAGTGTAAACAGGGAAATATCTACCAGACGAACTACTAACCAAAAGACCTTCCATGTTCAAGAGTAAACTGGAAATTATTGAGAAAAAAAGGGAAATCCTGATGTTGGAGATGGGGAAATTTCGTCAGGTCTAATGGGGAAAGTATTTACAGATTGTTCAAGAGTAAACAGGAAAATTTCTACCAGACTTCTGGCTAGCACAGTGGTAGAGACGTGGCTGCAGTTTCTGTGGTCCAGCGTTCGGTCCTTGCTCGGGACACGGTAAAAATCTTTCACTGATGCTAGAGGTTACCACTCCTGTGAGCAGGGGGTGGGGGGTTTGAGTCGGCTGTCTGAGGTCGGTGCTACTATATGGTGGTAGACCTCACGCTATAGTAGCACCCTGAGGTCTTTCTGCTTACGCAGCCATAGCCGAAGCTGACTCGGGTCTCATGTGGGTGGAGAGGTCTCCCTGGGCCACTCATTATCTTTGTGATGTGTGCTATAGTTGTGTTTCATACAGTCTAGTGTGTGTTTCACTCTGTCACATTGACTGCCACTCATTGGCGAACCTTTAACCTTTAACGAAATACTAACAAAAAGACCGTCAATATTCATGATAAAAAAAAACAACAGGGAATTATTGAGGTAAAAAAAGGGAAATTCTGATGTTGTTGAAGCTGGGGAAATTTCGTCAAGCAGCAAGACCTGGCAAGTGGCAACACTGAAGTGACTGAACCACCACCACCATCACACACACAGCAGAAGAAAAGTGATAGAATCCTTGCACAATGAAAACTCGCCGTAGAAACAACGATACAGACCTCAACCCTCAAAGTAAGTAATAAAATAGAGTGATTAAACATGACAGCCATCCCTCATTACAATTTGTGGTCGTGTGCAGTGTGTAAAAGTCATAGAATTGAGGGTAATAAAGTTTGACAGCCTGGCGTCGGCTGCTATACAACAATGGCGAACGCGCGAACTTCCCTGTAGCTCGAAAATGGTTGCACAGTCATCTTACATACCGGGAGACTGTGACATGTATATTAGAGTGGGATTGTTGTAGGTGAAAACAGTTGACACACTACATTAATTAAGTATATCTAAAGCCTTGGTGTTTATGTATATCACTTAATTATTGAAGAAAAGGAGAACCTGTTGCCATGTTAAAAACATGACATTTCCACTGTAGCAGACGATAATATAGTTTACCCATGTGTTTGCAGAGTAAAATGAACCTTCGATTTTATTATATGTTTGTGAATGAGAATGTTGGAATTTGCACTCGTTTGTTGTGTGTTATAGAAGATAGGAAGTATGTGAATAAGGAATAAAAGAGGAAAGTAAAGACAAGTAACTTTGTATTATGGTTCCCTTGTGTGTGTTTGGCGGGGTGAGTGGGGTGATACTGCATGTTTCCAGTAATGATTATTCACACTACCGGACAGAATCGCTATATAGGCTACATTTTTGCTTGATATGCGAATGAGTAAAGTTAAGTGAATCGGATGACCTTTAACGTAGGTAATGTAGAATCGTTGGTTTTTATAGATATCTGCTTAATAGGCGAGGGGCGACTGGTAAACACAAGTGTAGCAGCTGGTTCCCTGCTTATAAAACATATTAAACCAATAAAAGAAAGGTTGTTTGTTTGTATAAATAAAAATGCTGAGAGTCAATGAAATATGGAACTGTGCTGGTATGAACTTCAGCATATCCTAGGAAAGAGGTAAATGTGTACAAGACCCATAAAAAGAAGCCATTTAGATTTTTTTTTTTTTTTTTTGAAGTATTGCATTCTTGGCTAGGGCCATGCAGTGTTACCACATCCGGCTAGGTCCTGGGAATTTGCCCTGGTCACTTTATGATATTTACACCGGTTATATCCCGGTAGTTTGCCCAGGTTAGGTCACGGTAGTCTGTTGTGGTCTGTTGTGCCTCTAGGTCTAGAGGCAGCATCGCATATCAAGAAAAATCGATGTGCAGAAAATGGTTGCCACTGCAATACAACTTGAGAAAAAAGAAGGGTTTTACAAGGAACAGCTCAAATCCTACCATACTTACCTCAAAACCTGCCTTGCTAACATCGCTGCAAGAAACAAAAACGTTCACCAAGCATGGACTAAACAAGGTGGTGGGGAAAATGCCTTTTCGAAGCAGGCCATCAAGTACACTGCTGTAAAGTTAATGGAGAAAGGGGTACTGCTGGAAGTGGAAGACCTGCCAGACTCTCAACAGAAGAATCTCCTGTTTGAAATCACCCCACTTGCTACTACTGGTCTACTGGTCATGTCAGGTTAGGTCAGACTAATTTCCAAATTATGTTTGTAAAATGGATCTGAGAGAAACAACATAGATGAAAAGTGTCTTAGAATGGTTCAAAATAGTGGGTAATGATACTAAAATATGCAATATATAGTGAGTGAACTCAGTACTTCTCTAGTTTTATTCTTTTTTTTTTTAATCTTTCAATGGAGCCACAGAAATGGAAAGAATTGTGTTTTTGCTAATCCATTTTTGTCTGGGTAAAGTTTAAATTAATTTTTATTTGTCACAGAAATGGATAAGACAGTTGTTTTCCAACTTTTGGGTAATTTATCATCCCCTATTGTTTGTGATGAAATATAAGTGTGCCAGTGCATTTTGACCATGTTTGATTCCCCCCCACTCCAAGAGCCTGGATTGAGGGGTTAAACAAGTAAATAACTCATTAGGGAAGGTTAATCTGACTTTACCTGACCTAACCTAACCTAACCTAGTCTGGACTGGGACAGACTACTGGAACCTCACCTGGTAAAGATAAGGGGGTAATTAAACATTATCAAAATGCACTGGCACACTGAGAAGTAACTAAATAAAGAAAAAAGAACCACCAACCATAATATGAAGGAAATTGGTAAATATCCTCCTT
The DNA here is from genome assembly GCA_033782935.1 of Petrolisthes cinctipes. Lineage (NCBI taxonomy): Eukaryota > Metazoa > Arthropoda > Malacostraca > Decapoda > Porcellanidae > Petrolisthes > Petrolisthes cinctipes. Next base: position 48,451 of record JAWQEG010000386.1, on the reverse strand, counting down.
TTCTATGTCTTTTCTTAGCTATTACCTATTTATATCTGTTGAAAAGAAAAGATGACATTGCATTTTTACCTTGTTTGCTTCCCCCCCCCCCCACCTCCCAAGACTGAGTGCAGAAGCAAATAGGGGTTTTCAAGAATCCTTGTAACATGATATTTTTCTAATGCAGCTATCTATCTATCTATAGCTCCGATGCCTCGTTCCCTCCGGGAACTCCCCCCAAGGGGGTGGCCACGGCAGAAGTGTCTCCAGTTCTCCCTGTTCCAACACTCCCTCCTTACTTGTTCAAGCCCTACTCTGCCCCTCACATTTCTCTCCTTTACATACTCTTCCACTCTGTTCTGCCATCTAATCGGAGGTCTGCCTCTCACACCAGGTCCTACAACTTCACTTCCATACACCTTCTTTACAAATTCCTCGCCTTGCATTCTCTCCACATGTCCAAACCATCTCAATGTATTACGTTTCACTCTCTCAACCACTCCACACTCAATACCAATTGCCTTCTCACTCATACCACATCTCTCATATACACTCATTACTTTCTCCATCCCATCTAGTAAGTCTACATGCTCCTCTCAAGTAACTCATTTCCACAGCACCTATTCTAGACTGATGAGCCCTACTCCATGTCCATGTCTCTGACGCATATGTCAGTGTTGGCAGGATTATACTATTTCGTAGTCCCCTATTCACTTCCATACTCACACTTCTACCCTTCATAATCCTCCCCAGTGATCCTATGACCTGTCTACCCTTCACTGCTCTCTCCCTAATTTCTCCTTCCATACTTCCATGTTTACACATAACTGTACCCAGGTACTTAAACTCCTTCACTTCCTCCATCCTCTCGCCCCTCAGAGTTATCTCACACTTCGTCCCAGTTGGTACAGCCACTCTGTAAGGTGTAGCAAATTCAATCACTTCAGTTTCTGCTCTTTCAAATACCATCACTTTACTTTTACCCACATTCACCTTCAGCTTCCTTCGTTTACACACAGACTGAAATTCGTCCACCATTCTCTGTTAATTCCTTTCATTCTCAGCCTTCAGCACAGTGTCATCCGCAAACAAACTTGCCACCAGGGACCAGTTTGCTTCATTCAGCCTCAACTTCACCCCCAGACCATTCACTTTGGCTTTCACCTCTCTCATACAACCATCCATATATATATTGAACAACCATGGTGACATAACACACCCCTGTCTCAGCCCTACACTAATATTAAAACTCTCACTTAGACCACCCTCTACCCATACACATGCTTTTGCATCTGCATAAAAAGCCTCGATGCCTTTCAGCAAAGGCCCCCCAACCCCATAAATTCTCAACACCTCTGTCATAGCTTTCCTATCAAATCTATCGTATGCCTTCTCCAAGTCCATGAAGGCAGCATACAACTTCTTACCCTTCCCAATATATTTCTCCACTATTGATTTTAATGCAAATATTTGGTCCACACATCCTCTACCCTTTCTGAATCCTCCCTGCTCCTCACTAACTTTATTCCCCGTTACTTCAATCAGTCTTTCAGTCAGAACCTTCCCGTAAACCTTCCCCGGTACACTAAGAAGGCTTATTCCCCTATAGCTACCACACTCATCCTTACTCCCCTTCCCCTTATACAAAGGTACAATTATGGCTCTCCTCTAATCCTCTGGCACCTCTCCCTGCCTCCAGGCCAATGTACATATAAGCAACATCCACTCCACCACTACCTCCCCCCCACACTTTAACATTTCAGCAGTTATCCCATCCACCCCCGGTGCCTTTCCCATCTTCAACTTTCCTAACCTCTTCCCTTCCTAATTCTCCCTGTACATCCTGTCGTCTACCACCTGCCTCCATCCCCATGCATGTCACCACCGCCTCCCCTCCCGTCCCCTCATTCATCAACCGATCAAAATGCCTCTTCCACACTTCTTTCACTTCCTCACTTCTACTCACAGTAACTCCATCCTCTCTCTTCATTCTCACACTATCAGACTTTCCTTCTCCTCTTTCTCTTTTCACCTCCTTCCAGAATAATTTCTTGTTCTCTTTAAACTTTTCACTCAGCTTCAAACCAAACTCCTCATCCACTCTCCTTTTACTCTCACTCACCATCATTTTCACTTGTCTCTTACACACATTATATTCTCTTTTCCATCTCTCTCTCACTTCTTCCGGCATATTCCTCTGTAGTGTTCTCCTATATGCCTTCCTCTTATCCTCTACAGCATCTTTCACTTCTTCTGTCCACCAAGCACTCCCTTTCTTGCCCCTCTTCTGTGTCTTATATCCTACTACCTCTGCTACTGTCCTCAATACTATCATCTTAAACATTTCATACACCGCATTCACTTCCACTCCCTCCCCTATCCCCATCCTTACATCCCCCAAGCACCTCACCCACCCTCCTCTTATATTCCTCCCTATACTCTTCTACATCTAATTTCCCACTAGCCACCTCCCTCTTATTCCTCACCCCTTCATCCCTCCTACCACACTCCCACTTAACCCTAACCTTCATCCTCACCAACACCGCAAAATGGTCGGAGCAATGGACCATTCCTCTCACCACTTTTGCGTCATACACATCCTTCCTCAACCTTTCATCCACTGCCACATAATCAATCAAACTCTTTTGCTCTCCTCTCTCATCCCTTCTCTTCCATGTATACCTGTGGATCATCTTGTGCTGAAAGAAGGTGTTTGCCAAGAACAACCCCCTCTCAGCACAGACATCCACTAGATACTCACCATTCTCATTTGTTCCTTCTACACCCCATTTACCCATAATATTCCCCTCTTCCTCACCTCCCACCTTTCCATTCATGTCTCCCATCATCACTACTCTCCTTCCATTATCAATTCCTCTCAGACATGCATTCAACTCTTCCCAAAACACACTCATCTTCTCTCTCCCCGTCTTACTCTTTTCATTCACTGGTGCATAAGCACACACCCAAGCATACTTTACCATCCCAATCTTTCCCGTCATCCATACTATTCTTGATCCATTCCACCCATGTCCATCCACTCCCTTCCACACCCACGGAGACACCAACAGCGCACACCCTTCCTTCCCTCTTCCTTTACTCTTTTCATTCATGCCCGTCCATACTACTCCTCCCTCCATTCCCTCCCACATTCCACTCTCCCTTCCTTCCTGACACTCAACCACTCCACATCCTTTCACGTGTGTCTCCGTCACTCCCATCACATCCACTCTTCCTTTCTTAAAACATTCTACAATCTCTCGCCTCTTGGTCCCATCCGTCATTCCATTCACATTCACAGTTACCACTCTCATACAATCCCTCTTCCCTACTCCCTCTACAGGGCAACCCGGAGACCCTCCCCCGCCAGTAGCCATATCTGTCCACTCCCCCATTGGGGGGCCACTGATGGCTGGCAAGGCCAATGCAGTTCTCATTCCCGGAGGGACACGGGCCGTCGGCATTGTCAAAAGCTAAAAACAAGGTCAAAAATGTAAAACAAATTATCACAAAATATAAAAACATGCAGTCATAGAAATTAAAATCTTAAAACACTAAAATACAATAAAAATACAATAAAAACTTTAAAACCTATATGTGGGGGAAGCTAGGTCTCACCCCCACACCGCCTTCCCCTTTGGCTCCACCTCCTGAATGGATAAAAACTAGATAAAAAAAGGAGGTGTACCCCCGAGGTCACCGCTTGGAGGCGGGGTAAGGCTTACCTGCCCTTCCTGGGGAGGGGTAGGTCATCGAGGTTTTTGCTTTTCCCAATACTGACAGCAGTTCCGCACAGTAGCAATCCTCGACCTCATTGGTTACGATATTGCCACTGCGCAGCTACCCTGTAGAAGCTATTTATTGCCTTAGAAGTGGTCTGACTTTATATTATTTGCTGTGATTTACTGATGCATATACCTAACCTGGGTCTTGAATGCAGCTTAGGTCCAGGGCATGTTGAATAACTGTTTTCCCACGCCCACAAGGGCCCCTGTCAGTTTGCCCTTGTGTGTTACAATGTGTAACACACTTGCATATTTAATTGTGGAGTGTTTTGTAAAGCAGTTCGTTTATTTATCATGTGCATGATATTAGTGCTTATGGATGTACAATAGTCCAAAGAATTCAGTTGTCCAATTGAATTTCATTCCCTTGTTACTTTGATTTCAGGACTTTTACTGAATGGTAATAACTAACATGAAAATTCTCAAGTTTTATTGTATGATTGTCAAGAGGGGTGTGACCCTTACTGCTATAATTCTAAGTATTTTTTGTCATCTCTTTTGGGAGTTATTATATTATTAGTGTGTAATGTCTGGGTTTGCAAAGTAGGATTCCAGACTCATCATTGAATACAAACCTTACAGGAGGGTAATGCCTACCTGAAATTTAAGTTTGCTACATGACCTGTATGGGCTGAGATTGGATGAATGAATTATACTGATAATGTATTTGTTAATAGTTGTTTTTTGTTTAGTTTGGTATTACACAGTACACAAGAACTTTGCTAATTTAATGCACTTGCTCTGCAGCAAACATGTCACCCCGTCCAGAGAAGTCACCGCTGTCCTCACCGCGGACCCGATCCCCAGTAAAGGGGGTTAGAACTGGGGGCACAATGTGTGCAACGCCAGATGCTCTATCTATGCTCAATATGCTTGCTGAAGTTGCATCTGTCACACTTCATACTGATCCTGCAGTCACCAGCACATCTTCCAATAAAGTCAAGGTACAGCTGAGTATGATGTCCTACCCTTAAGATTTATTTATTTGATATTGTATTTTAACCCTTAAACCGTGGGTGGCGGCAGTTGTTAACACCACCACCAAGTGTGGGTGTCGGTATTTGTCGACAGACGCATTTTTAAATATGCGCCCCCTGACATACTTGATTAGGCTCACAATAGAGGGGGTATGGGCCTAGGAGGGTCCCCTGAGTCACACCAGCCACTGGCAGCCAGTGTAGGAAGAGCAGACTGAGCAGTGAACGTGTGTAGATGTATTTTCAGCACTCGCCTTTTGCGCTAATTACCATATATGTACGTAAAGACGACAGTGACGTTATATTTCATATTGTTGTGTTGAAAAATGTGATTCTGTCACGATTTATGATGAAAATTTACTTAAAATTGTCAGGAGCGTGTAAAATTGAATTTTGAGGTATGGTCATTCTGAACTGGCTACCCATCCTACAGATGTTCATTTAGTCTTCACAAGTACCTTATATCAAGACACAGCTAAAGGTTTGTACTTCAATATCATGTACCATTTATTTATGTAAGTCTAATTGTTTTCACTCTATTAGAAGCCAAATGTGTGTTTACGTTTTGCAAAAATACAGAGATGGCAGGTGTGATCATGCCTGTGGTTAGAGGGTAAAACTTATTTGGCCAAAATATTAAAGTAGTTCTGTGTCACAGTGAAGATGAAGTAAGAGTTTTTTCCGAATGAAATGAGGATGGAGTACCTGAGAGGTCTTGGGCACTTGGAAAGAAAGTTGGAGGACAGCTGGGTGAGCATGGTTTTGAATACTGTATGCAAGTTCAGGAGAGAGACAGAAAACATGGAGTGAGGTGATTTGAAATGACTAGTTGGAGCTTATATCTATGCTCAAAATCAAACCTATTGGTAAAATGCCATCATCAAGTAATGGGAGGATAACACATGCATGGCCTTTAAAACAAAACTAAGGCCATTATACCCAAATGGTGATAAAAACACTAAAAAATTCTCACCTCCCTAAACTCAGCATCGCAATCCTTTTAGGATAAGTAATTTACCTGTTGTGGTAACTCCAGTGAATAAGAGAGACAAGGAATATGAAAACACAGTAGGTTCGCCTATTGAGCGTGTTCTCGATCAGCGATTCACCTTATGTGCGACGATCCCAAAATCAGCACCTTTTATTATCTTAAGCAAGATAATTTCCACAGAATGCATTTTTGTGGCCAAGAGTGGCCCAAATCCGTAGCCGTTCCCTGAAGAACGTCTAAATCCTGTTTCCGTGTGACACTTTCCACTCCCTTTCTCCCCCAAATCTACGCTAAGCCTACAACTAGCCGCTCCCCACTGACACTCACAGACACCACACAATACACGTGTAAACTTCTCCACACACACACACACACACACACACACACACACACGTATACTTCTCCACACACACACATACATTTCTCCATATACACACACTCTGTCACTCTTTGATATTAATGTAATAACGAAATACTGCATTTGAAAATAGACAAATATGAAATTACATGAAACACGTATGATATGAAAGTAATACACCTCGGTCTCATATAGAACGTGTTCACATAGAATGATTCTTGTATAGAACGAGCGACCAAAATATTAGCTTAAAATTATTTTACAAAACGATTGTATCCATATAGAACAGGTGGCGAAAATAAGTGAAGCAAATCCGAGGAGTTCTTATACAAAATGAGCGAAATCATAATGAACGTGTCAGGAAATGATATCACTGGCGTCTGTACAGTGTGGGTTAGTGTGTTCCCACCACTTCTCCCGCTCCTTCCCCTTACCCAGCGTTGCCAGGTGCAAGGAAATTTCTCTGTTTTAGGGAATTTTGAAATCCACACAGGGAAATTATATAAAGATTGTTCAAAAGTAAACAGGGAAAGTCTTACCAGAAGAAATACCAAAAAGACTGTCAATGTTCAAGAGTAAACAGGGAATTATTGAGGCATAAAGGGAAATTCTAAAGTTGAAGTTAGCGAAATTTCGTGTTTGACTCGCTTGCTTTTATTAGTGATTACGAGCTAACCACCAGCTTCAACGCTCAGTCATGCCAGGTGGTGCATTTACAAAACGGAAGGCCATATCCTTCGATATAAAGAAGGAAGTTATTTCTCGGAAAGAGAAAGGAGAAGGAAGCACCAGCGTATGGTTATTAAAAGAAAACAAACGATGATCATGCGCTATCTCCCCCCCTACCACCTCCACCACCACAGATGCCGCCAATTCGTCTCAGTCACATGAGTCGCCTGCCAAAACCTTAATACGAATTGTAAAATGCATTTTACATACATCCCTGTACAGTAGGATTAAGGCATGAAAAACCTTGAAAAGTATTTTATGTTAATTTCAGGGACAATTTTGGTGATTGATCGACCAATCGTAATTTTCCCCATAGGTTACGTGTATCACATAGAACGATTTCACATAAAACGACGTCTTCTATTGACCTATTGGACGTTCTATACGAGACCGAGGTGTATTTTAGATCTGTACTTACATTTCTGCAGTTGTGCTATGTTGCTTCTCTGTTGATATTTACATATGTATCTAAAAGCAGCCCCAGGTGAAGAAAAACTCCTTATCCAACATAACATTCACCCCACCGCGAGGGTCACTCAATGGTGGAGGCGGCTCAGGCCTCGTATCTCCAAATATGTCTGACACAAGGCGCCACCCTCCCTCCTCAATAGGTTCATTTTTATCCAATAAATTCATATAATTTAGCTCATCACTACTATTAGATGATGTTACACTCTCCTAATAAACCAGGGCTGTATACTTCATCAGGAGAGTCGTTGCTGGAGGACTCCATGGTGTTAAACTTATGTAATGTAATCCCAGAGACAAGGGCAGTGCACTTTACACTCTAATTTCCTAAGTGATACTGATCATATTTCGTAATGGAGAGTGGCTAGTGCATTGTTTCCAACGGTTGGTGGCTATACCATGAGAAAAAGGCGGGGTTTATAAAGTGGGAGGAGCTTATACGAGCCAAACAGCCAAAACCAGGCAAGGAAATCACCCCAGCACTCATATCCCACTCTGAGAAAACACTGTGAAAAAGCTAGGGCGAGGGACATATCATTCTACGTCCTGGGAAAAAGTAGTGTGTGCTGTGATAACGTACATGTGCACGTCATGGGATATAATGGGCTAAATGAGGTAGTAGGATTTCTGTAAGAAACATACAAGCTCATGGCATTTTTTTTTTTTAATCTACCTGATGTTACCAATTATTTTTTCATGATACACCACTTCAACCCGTGCCTTCCATCAACATGTTGGGTGTCACTGTGTCATTCAATCTTTCCTAGAAGCCTTATAATAAATGCCATAGCAAAAAGTTCATCCAAGAAATTTAGTATCCTCTTTAGATTCTGCTTGTTTTATCTCAGAGGGACAGTTAGCAAGTACTGTATTCAGCCTTTAGTCATCTTCCTTGATATAGAAAAGAAAAGAGACATAATTTGAATATGGACTAGTAGATTATTCTTCACTTTTACTGGCACAGTGTTGAGCAGGTAATTTTGACCATGCTGCTGTCTTACCCACAATGTACACTCTCTGAGGGCACTGTGGGAAAGCCCGGCACAGGTCATGGCCTTTGTCAGGTTCTCGGGGCTATTCGGGCAAACAGCTTGAGGAACTTCAACAACAACAGATGAACCAATCCTTTGGATATGGTCATTGGGAGGAATTGATAGAATTTACCATTTTTTTGTAGGTCATTGGATTGAATAATATATTACCATAACTGGAATTACAACAACAATTACATTGTATCTTGCTCATTTTTTTCAGGCCAGTAGTAGTAGCAGCAGCTCAGGCAGCAAGAAGCCAAGTGAATATGAGCTGTTGACATTGGAACAGGTGATGGGTATGACTGATAACCTTCTGCTAAAGCTGTTTGCAGAATTTCACTCAAATGAGATGTGGCGTCGCTTCACTTATACATGTGGCATGTTGCCAGCAGTCTGCTCCAAGTATTTCCAGAGCTTTGGTAGTGAGCACAAAGCAAGGACAGGCATGAAGACACATCTTCAAACTCATATTAAAAGTCTTGTAAACGTCCATAAAAGTAAGTAAGGAGTTTTTGCGCATTTTAGTATTGTAATGTGTGATGCCTTATGATGCCTAAAGCCCCTTCCACACGAGAGGCAAATAAACTGCGGGCAGACACTGTTACTAATTTTGTGGGTGGGTGGTGGGCACAAGTGGCCAATGGCTGCCAGAGACTGTTTGATCTGGTAATGCTGGTAAAAAGCAAGAGAATTTCACTCAGTTGCCCGTGCCCACCGTCTTTTTCCCTCTCGTGTGGAAGGGGCTTTAGGGTTGACAGAAACCAATTGAAGGATTTTTTTTTTTTTTTTTTTTTTTTTGGGGGGGGGGCATTTTAACTCCATTTCATATTAGTTTTAAATTTAATTGATCATATTCGTTACTGGCAGTGATTTAGCAGCTACTTACAGTGTTTCCCATTTAGATAAAGTTAAAATGCATGATTTGGGAAAAAAGTTTTTTTCAGCTGTCCAAACTTTCCTGTTATAATTATTTGCTAAATTTGACTAACCTCTAAATACCTCAAATATATCTTGATTGCTTGCCCCTCAACCGCAATAGATTGCCGATTTTTGAAGTATTGCGTACATAAAATTTGTTATTTCAGATTTATAAAGCTTGAATTTACACACCAGAATCTGAAAACCACACTCACTTAAGTCCACTGGATTTGTCACAAAAAATGAGTGTGTACCAAGTTAGTGGTTTGTAAGGCATAATATACGTATTTAAGTGTAATTGTATATGTCTGAACTCATCTAGAGTGAACAAAACATCAAAAATATATAAAAAAACTAAATTGCATCACAAAACACATTCCCATACATGCAAGAGGGTACATTTGCATATATACGCGTGTGTGTATACGCGTCGCGTACGTGGCTTATCGTAAGTACTCATACATTCCTCTTTGACTGGACAAAGAGATGGGAGGGAAGGAAGGAGATCAGTTGGGAGGGAGAGTCACACAAGACCTCGAGAGAGGGGTCAGTGGGGGAGAGTTGGGGTGGCTGGAGTATGGGAGTATGTGTAAGCTCCACCCACCAGCCCATACAGGCTAGAGTCAATGTTACTATAGTTAATCCTTTAGTTCTAGCCCAGGCCCTTCTGTGGTACCATTGCCATGGCTCTATATAGCCCATGCTTGATCAAGGCCCATTGGCTGCTTTGCATAGGATATCTCGTGCATCAATCGGCCTTTAGGGGTTAATATGTTAAAAGCCAGCTGTTTCACTGCAAATAAACTGGAATTGTTTAAAATAATGAAGAATTAATTTTTAGTTGTGAGGGAGAGAAAGCAGTAGTAACCTGGTTTGCCTGTACTAATTCACAATTTTTTTTATAAGAGCCAAAGATGGGATCCCAGTTGGGAAGTGCAGTATAACTTTAAAGCTGACATTAAGATTTCCTTAAGTTATAATGATGTGCAATGCAGTATTTGCCATTATGTATGCTTACATATTTATGAACTTTTCACAAGGTGCAGGAAATAGACAAGACTAATGTCCACAATTGTATAGGTAGAGAGAAAAGTTTATTACTTACGAGTGTAGGCTAGATTAAGCCAATTATTTAAATGTTCCTAAACTTATGTAACTTGCATATTTAAACTTTTACACTTTCTAGGTACATTGAGTCAACAGAGTTACCTGCTTGAGTCCGTCCCAGCCAGAAAGCGACGTCTGGCGCAGCAAGAAAACACTGGAGCACGTAAACGCACAATAGTCTCAAATGGTCGCATTAATAAGCCCACATCATCTCCCAAAATTCAGCCACATGTGGGTGGTGATTCCAGTAAGGTCAAGAAGGTGGCTACATTCATTCCAGAGAAAGAAAACGAAAATGTTAAAGATGCTGAAAGAAGTGTCAAAGATCAGAAGAAGCCCACATCCTCTATGGAAGTGACTCTGCTAATGGAACCAAAGTCACCATTTGATGGGCAAGAAACAGAATCTAAATCAAAGCGAAAGTTAGAAGGTGGACGTGAATGTCGTGTACATACCAAGAAGGTGAGGATTACCGACTCGAGACTCTCTTCTCAGGGAGCCAGCCTCAGCAACGATAACAACAACAATTCGAGTATTAAACTAATTGAGAAGGTAAATGTGTTTGACAGTTATTTGGGATACACTTTGGGAATATATATATATACACCTCGGTCTCATATAGAACGTCTTCACATAGAATGATTCTTGTATAGAACGAGCGACCAAAATATTAGCTTAAAATTATTTTACAAAACAATTGCATCCATATAGAATGGGTGGTGAAAATAAGTGAAGCAAATCCGAGGAGTTCTTATACAAAACGAGCGAAATCATAATGAACGTGCCAGGAAATTATATCACTGGCATCTGCGCAGTGTGGGTGAGTGTGTTCCCACCACTTCTCCCGCTCCTTCCCCTTACCCAGTGTTGGCAGGTGCAAGGAAATTTCTCTGTTTTAGGGAATTTTGAAATCCACACAGGGAAATTATATAAAGATTGTTCAAAAGTAAACAGGGAAAGTCTTACCAGAAGAAATACCAAAAAGACCAATGTTCAAGAGTAAACAGGGAATTATTGAGGCTTAAAGGAAAATTCTAAAGTTGAAGTTAGCGAAATTTCGTTAAGCAGACCTAGCAACACTGCCCCTACCCTCAGCCTGCGTTTTGTGTGACTCGCTCGTTTTCAGTGATTACGAGTTAACCACCAGCTTCAACGCTCAATCATACCAGGTCATGCATTTACAAAACGGAAGGCCATATCCTTCGATATAAAGAAGGAAGTTATTTCTCGGAAAGAGAAAGGAGAAGGAAACACCAGCGTATGGTTAATAAAAGAAAACAAACGATGATCACGCGCTATCTCCCCCCTACCACCTCCCCCACCACAGATGCCGCCGACTCGTCTCAGTCACATGAGTCGCCTGCCAAAACCTTAATACGAATTGTAATATGCATTTTACATACATCCCTGTAGGATTAAGGCAAGAAAAACCTTAAAAAGTATTTTATGTTAATTTCAGGGACAATTTTGGTGATTGATCGACCAATTGTGATTTTCCCTATAGGTTACGTGTATCACATAGAACGATTTCACATAAAACGACGTCTTCTATTGACCTATTGGACGTTCTATACGAGACCGAGGTGTATATATAATTTTACTTGTTGAGGTGATAATGAGGATCATAGACTATAAGAATGCTTTACTGAAATGTCATCAATTTAGCACCTCCCCCAACAGTGACTTCACAGGCCCATCTGGTGATGACTCCCAGCCATGGCTCATAGGCAATACCAATGTTCAATCTCTACAAGGGACAAAAACAAGATATTATATTAATCTTGCTAATCATTTACACTCATATTATTCTCTTTGATACATTATAAAAAATATACTTAAGTTTTTGCAGTCTTCACAATGATGATAAAAGAAATATCCAGCATATTAATTGGCAAAGCTGGTGATCGTCGCAACATCGGAGGACTGGCAAAAGGTGAAATATTATCCAGCATATTCAAGTTGTTACTCATTCACTCACATCTTACTCTTGTACATATCATAAAAGACATGTTTATAATGCAATCTTCACAATGATAGTAGAAATAAAAGGCCTATCCGGCATATACATGTAACATGCTGAGCTGGTAACCGACTGCCGCAACATTGGAGCCAATGTCAAAAGATTACTCAATGATATATTTTTGTTCCTACCCATTCACACTCACATGACTCTTTTATACAGATACTAATAATATGTAGAGAATTCATTGTTAATCAAAATCAAATTCGCATATAACTTGCCGAGTCAAAGGAAGTTGTAATAGAAAATCTTTTACATAGTACAGAGACAAAAGAAAGTTTTGCAAAACTATATAATAATAGTCCAGACATACTAAGCTCAAATTTACTGACTTAGTTTCCACATCTGAGTTCTTATTTAGTTTTGGCTGTCAAAGTGTTTCTGCAGCAGGAAGTTTAACTTACTTCTGACACGTGTAAACGAAAAGCTTAGTTCTGTTTTTTAATGAAAAATAATCATTTTGGAAAAATTCCAAGAATAGCATTAGTGGATTACAGTTGGCGTTAATGATTTTTGGTTGTCAGATGAACTGACCTAACCTAATCAGGACTAATGCTGATTACCGGTACTTGATCTACTCAGGACCAAGACAGACAATACCAGGACCTAACCTGGGCAAACTACCGTGGGACTTAACATTATCACTCCTACCTTTCAGAGAGAGAGAGAGAGAGAGAGAGAACTGGGGATGGAGACTTCAAAGAATATTAATTTAAGTTCTGGGCTCCTTTTAGCTTCACTGTCATCATTCAACAAGGGCAATCCAAGGAGTTCCTCGTACAATAATAATACATTTTTCTACTCCAAAATCAGGATTATACGATATTTTAGTGGGGAAAGTAAACTGAATCTCACATGCAAAACATCTTATTTATTTATCTTCAATCCCCAGCAATGTCGGGTTTTGCTAACACTTTTAAAAGCTATCGCGCAAACATAAAAAAAATACTTCAATGGCTAATGCGCATACCAAGCGCCAGACAGTCTGGGGAACTACAACAACAACAATAACTCCATGTCCATGTGTCTGATGCATATGTCAGTATTGGCAGGATTATACTATTTCTTAGTCCCCTTTTCACTTCCATACTCACACTTCTACCCTTCATTATCCTCCCCAGTGATCCTATGACCTGTCTACCCCTCATTGCTCTCTCCCTAATTTCTCCTTCCATATTTACCCAGAACTGTTCCCAACTACTTAAACTCCTTCACTTCCTCCATCATCTCACCCCCAAGAGTTATCTCATATTTAGTCCCAGCTGGCACTCCCACTGTGTAGGGTGTGGCAAAGTCAATCACTTCAGTTTCTGCCCTCTCAAATACCATCACCTTACTTTTACCTACATTCACCTCCAGTTTCCTTTGTTTACACACGGTCTGAAACTCATCTACCACACACTGTAACTCCCTGTCACTCTCAGCCATCAACACATTGTCATCCACAAATAAGCTTTGTCACTTTCTCTTACAATCACTTGCACTTTTCACCTTATCAAATGCCTGCACCGGGATATGTGCTAAAAGCATGAAAAATGCCCGTTTTGAGAAGTTATTCACTATAAAGGCATTAGGTTTATTGCGAGTGTATCAAGCGAGCATGAGGGTGATAGTGGGATGGTAAGCTCAGTCATCACCATAACTCATTGAATTTGTATTTGTTATTCATTATTTTTGGTAACATTCACTTCCACTTTTCACCATATGAATAATTTGTATGTGTATAATCAATCAACATATTACGATAAACAAGTATTGTAATATCTATTTTAATGTCTGTGTTTACTATTTACTATCAAAATGTGAACGATATTTATGAATTACGTTGAAAAAGGTGCAAATATGCTAGGGCCATGTGACAATTTTATTTATTCTCACTACAATATGGCTGTCGTGTTTTTTTGCTATCACACATGTTTATGGACCAATTTCGCGCGATAGCTGGGGGTTGAGTGTACATTACAAAATTATAAACTATAACTATTCCAAAAAATTATTTGCAATATAACTAATATGTGACTCAGAGTACAGTCCCACTACCAATTTTTACTATCCTGTTTTCTCTGGGAAAGGGAAAAGAACTTTACAATATTCTGTACCTTTTAGGAACTGTTGTTATGCCCAAGCACAACATAATGTACATCACTATTTTGGAACTGCACACCAGCATATGTCTGGTATGAAATGAGTGGTCATCACCAGTGGACTCAATGTTTTCATGTGACATCATAAACTGGGTATTGTGGGTAAAACAAATGCTTGGTGAAGTAACTTTACTGTCTGTGAACCTTGGGTGATAATACTGTGTTAAATTTTCTCCTTAGGTTGCAAGTGAAACCACCCATCCCATTTATCAGGTGGTGTCACATGATCATGGATACCTGAAGGCCTCTTCACCAGCCAAGTGGGAATACACAGAACAGAACTTGCCTCAAGAAGAGAGGTCTAGCAGTAGTGGCACTCATTATTTGCTTGGGCAGAATGCACCTCAGGTACCAATACAAACTTAAAATTCTTAACCTTATTTCATGTAGAAATACTAATTTTTGTCTGCAAACCATCACAGAAATGTCAGTACCATGTACACAGGTCACCTGAGTCATATATGTATTAGACACCTTGGCATTTTTGATGTCCTCAATAATGACTTAGTAATGTATTTGTACATCTGGATACTGTTAATTCTTGTGTAGTCCATATACATATTGTGTGTGTGCACATGTGTACGTGTGCATGGTTGTGTGCATAGATACTCTGTATATGGGTGTATGACTCTATCTCTTTGCTGCCCCATGTTGTTTGTATGCTATTATGTACTGCTCCATTATTTAAACATTCAGTCACCATTGCCAAGTTAGGTTATGACCACCAAGTGAGCCTCTCTAACAAGCTGGTCAAACTTAATGAAAACAATTTTGACTTCGCTCTCTGTCATTCAATTTTTGTTTGCTAGTGTCTGGTGGAGTAGGGTGTTTACAGTGGTCAGGTGATCAGAGGCTATTCACATTGTTTTTGTGGGTCCCATCTGGCTTGAGCAAAAAAAGCGAAGTCCAGCTTAAT
This sequence comes from Petrolisthes cinctipes, assembly GCA_033782935.1. Taxonomy (NCBI): domain Eukaryota; kingdom Metazoa; phylum Arthropoda; class Malacostraca; order Decapoda; family Porcellanidae; genus Petrolisthes; species Petrolisthes cinctipes. The sequence goes on along the minus strand of JAWQEG010000386.1, from coordinate 33,025 downwards.
CCGCAAAGTCATGCGAAAACGTGCCTTTATTGTGATCTTGGCAGTAAATCATTGTATGTTAAATGTTGGATATACTTACACCATATGACATGTTATTTTTTTGCTGTTTTTAATTCATCATGACCATTTGTCAAACAGTACGTTAGGCTACGGTACTAGTAAAACTGTATAAAATACGAATGATAAACTCCACATTCTATGCTGTTTCAGAATTGACATAAAGTTAAATCTCCTTTTCAACATCAAAATAAGCAATGAAATATTTATCCATTACTACTGTGTCATTTCAGTGGGGTGTTAAAATAGAGTTTGTGTAAATAATATTTACAGAATTTTTGACAAAACTAAATTTGTATAGTCCTGAGAATTTTTTTCAATGGGAATTTTCTTAAGAACTAATAATACTTCTTAATAATGAAAAGAATATTACTTGAAGGAAAAGTTCATATTTATTCTCTGATTGTAAACCGGGATAGGAGGAAGCAAATAGATTTTATTTTTTTAGTGGAAAATAAAGTATTTTTCTTTCTACTTTCCACTCAACAGGAACCAGAGCTGCAAGAGGAGAGTTCAGATTGTACAAGCGAATTAAATGCAGTTAAGGAGGTCCCTGTTGAAGACCAATCAACTCTCCTTCATCAACATATGAACCAGGAATTACAAGGAATGATGGTAAATAACTTAAGGTTCTACTTTATCTTTGTTTTATTTTTATTTTATATTAAATGAGATCTAGAACCACTGAAACAGATATATTAATAAAAATTCACTGCACAATTAGGAATATACATATTGAAGCTTATTTGATCTAAGAGATGTTATGTGCTGATTATTTTTGTTTATAGGAAAGAAATACCTACTAGTGCAATATTTTTATATGAAAAGTCAGTAATGAGAGGCTGGATCATGTCCTGAAGTGGAGATGGGGATTGTGAGTCTTGCCTCAATATTCCTTGGCTATTAAGAATTTTTCATCAATATATCTCATTCCATGCCTCCTTGAAACATCAATGATAATTATGAAAGTTATCATGAAGAGTTATGAAAGTTAGACTAAGAAGATGGTATGATATGGTGAGTGATTGTGTAACACCGTAGAATGAGTGTGATTGAAGCAAAAGAACTGGTGCATGGTAGGCAAAAATGGAAGAGATTCACAAGGTGGAGTGTATATTATGGCTGACAATCCAGTATATTTTGACTGTCCATGTATGGTTCCTTGTCACCAAGGTTGATTGAAATGGCTTTCATGAAAAGGGACCTGAGAATTTCATGGGCTTGAATGGAGGAGTAAATGTGAGTGTGACTCATTGAGTATTTCTATCTCACTTCTGTATTCTGATTTAATTTTTCCATCCCTGGCTCTCAAAATCCCCCACCCCTTGTGAAAGGGGAAATGGTTTAATGATGATGATTGTAATGGAAGAAAAAATTTTGACTGAGAAATGGTATAAATCTGCCACCAGACATATGCATAGACAAGGATATGAAATATGACAGAACATTCTAGAAGAGCTGCAGTGGAACTGAGCTACTTGAGAGGAGCATGTACAGACGGGTCTCGCACTTACGAGTTAATTGGGACATACAATACTGCTTGTTAAGTGAACTCTCTTTAAGTGAATTGAAGAACTTATGGGAAAAATTGGATCAATACTAAGGCCTTTGAACTTCCTCCCCCAAACAGCCAAAACTGACATCCTGCTCATTTTATGTTGATATAGGGATAATAAGAGCTGTAGATTGATATACAGTATCAACTTTTTCTATGATTTTAATGATAGAAAAATCTCCACAAGTAAGATTCTTTTATAGTAGTTGGAATTGTACATGTCTGAAAAGTAAACGATGTTATGTTAGATGTTTAAATATCAGTATGAAATAAGTAAAACTGATGAAAAAATTAGATGGAAAAAAAAAAATACTCTTTTGTCAGCATATATTGACATAAGAGAAATCAATGGGATCAATTTGGCATGGCAGCAATTATATGTAAGATATACCACAACAATAACCAAAATCTATTATGAAGTGGCCAAACTTAAATTCGAGATAAATATTTCTTTGTATTTCAGATGGCCCAAGATTGTGGCACCTTGAAAACGCCTTTGCCAGTAGTGGGATGTGAAGTTGAGTTTACGCCTGACCAACAGTATAAAGTCATGCGCTCTGGTATGCTAAATATCCTCTTTGATGTTATTTAATACTAGTTTATTGTGTACTCTACTCATGCAGTAAGTAGTTTTTGTTTGATATTGATACTCCTTCAGTAATCTCAGGAGAATGAGCTTAGTTTGTAAGCTGTATTTACCATACTATAATTTAAGATTTTTCTTGCAATTTTTGTTAAATATTTGTTGATATAAAGGGAGTCACTAGAAAGTGACGGCAACTTAAGATTTTAATGGCCACCGACCAGCTAAATAATTACGTTTTTTATGTTCAGTAGCAAATGTGGTTTAAATGATAACAATGGAATGGGTGGGGTAAAAGAGCAAGTTAAAGGCTTACTACTATATCATGCAATGGAAAAAATCATAACTTTAGTCAACCTCATATGTTAAGGTCGCTCTCGCTTGGTCACCAGTGGGCAAGGAACTTCCAGTGCGTTGCCACTTGTGTTGCTGACCACCTCAAGGAGGCCTATAAATAGCTTGACATGTCCCAACTCTCTCTCCCTACGTATCGAACGCACCACATCCCATCTTATCCCTATTTAACTCCGGTCCCCTTCCCCTCCATGCCAACTACACACTTGTTTCACTCTGAGCACATTGGTTGTCTCTCTCTCTCATGTGGCATACTATGTTTGTATATAATAATAATGATAATAATATTGTGTTCATAAAAATCGGAGTCACAGTTAATTCTCTCTCTGATATTTAATCAGATAATTCATTATCTGTACTGTCGTCTTTGATATGGATTACAGAGGACTCCACAAATCTCTCGACTGCAATATCTTGTTTGGCGTCCTGTTCCTGGAGATTCTCTGCATGTTATACTGCCTGCTTCCAGGTTTCTGGTATTGCAATGCCTAAATCTTCTTAAGTTCTGCAACTTTGAATGTGTTCCTCTTAGCAATGTATGTCTTTACTTGAGCCCATATAAGCTCAATCGGGTTATACTGGCAATGGTAGGTGGGTAGTCGTATAAATTTATGTCCTGCTTCTGCAGCCATTGCAAAGTTTCTTGGCTAGGTCATAGAGCTCTACTTTCATCATGCCGTCATGTAGTTGTACGCCCTTCCTTATCAGCCATTCCTTTATAGCTTCTTTTCTCCAAGATGAAGTTAGGTTTCTTTCAAGCAGTATTGAGTGGTAGGATGCATTGGCCATAACAATTACAGAGTTGAGGGGTATGTTTGGCATCAGCTGAGTCTTGAACCATGCTTCAAAGACTGCAGCATTCATCTGATGGTGATAATCACTATCATTTTTTGCCTGAAAAATCAGTGAAGCATTCTTGATAAAACCATTCTTCGTTCCTGAGTGAACAACAATAAATTGGCTTCCTTTTCCAGTTGTTGGATTGACTCCTGTTGCTTGTTTGGAGGACATATCAATCCAACGTTTTTCCACAGTATATTAATATTAGTGTAGGGTTGAGACAAGGGTGTGTTATGTCACCATGGCTGTTCAATATATATATGGATGGGTGTACGAGAGAGATGAAGGCCTAAGTGAATGGCCTGGGGAAGAAGCTGACAATAAATGGAGTAAATTGGTCCTTGGTAGCAAGCTTATTTGCGAATGACACTGTGTTGTTGGCTGAAAGTGAAAGGGAGTTACAGAAGGTGGTAGACGAGTTTCAGTCTGTGTGTAAATCAAGAAAACTGAAGGTGAATGTGGATAAAAGTAAGATGATGGTATTTGAGAGGGTAGATACTGGAGTGATTAACTTTGCCACACCTTACAGAGTGGAAGTACTAACTGGGACTGTACTTGCTTCTGTACTGGGACTAAATGTGAGATAACTCTTGGGGTTGAGATGATGGAGGAAGTGAAGGAGTGTAAAGCTCGTATCACATAGGGCGTTTCACCGGACTGTTTCACCCAACCAAATGGTCATTTGGTACAACTAGTTCGTCGGACTTGAAAACACCTTTAGCAGATGCCTTCGCTATCCGTGGCTACTCGTGATTCGTTGAACATTAACAATAATAACAAAGATGGAGCGAAGGCGGTGGGAGGCTCGGAGATTTGCTGCAAATATTGTAGCTCTTGGGGTCTGTGTTTTGGCGAGGAGAAGAGATGAAGAGATTGCCAGAAGACAACAGCGTCGACGTCGATGACTTTGGGTGAGGCACTGTTTGTTTAAGACTTGAGGAAGTACGTCAGTACAGAGGTTTGCTGCAAGAACTGGCCTTGGAAGACCATGCAAGCTTCCAGAATTACTTAAGATTGGACAGAAACCAGTTTTGTGAGATGTTGGAGCTAGTGACCCCTCATCGCAAAACAGGACACCCGCTGATTCTGCGATTTGTAAACAAATATCATATCAGAGTCATATGTCTGATATAAATATATCGCATAAATATTGATTATCATGTACACATTTTCTTGTAATAAATTGAGCATGATGGTCTACATTTTAATGTTTATTCAAGTGCGATCAATGTTTTAAATCAAGGGAAAAAGTTTAGACATATTTTGACTCCGGAGTAAGTTGGGTGAAATGGGCAACTCTTTGTAACATTTTATTAAACCTGGGGAGCATGGTTGGTCGGGCGAAATGTCCCTCAGGTTGGCTAAGTTGGGTGAAGAAGTCCGGTGAAATGCCCCGTGTGATAGGCACTTAAGTACATGAGAACAGTTCTAGGTAAAACATGGAAGTTTGGAAGGAGAAATTAGGGAGAGAGCAATGAGAGGTAGACAGGTCATAAGATCACGGAGGAGGATTATGAAGGGTAGGAGTGTGAGTATGCAAGTGAAAAGGGGACTAAGAAATAGTATAATCTTGCCAACACTGACATATGTGTCAGAGACATGGACATGGAGTAGGGCTCATCAGTCTTGAATAGGTGCAGTGGAAATGAGTTACTTGAGAGAAGCATGTTGACTGACCAGGTGGGATGGAGAAAGTAATGAGAGTGTGTATGAGATATGTGGTATGAGTGAAAAGGCAATTGGTATTGAGTTTGAATTGGTTGAGAGGGTGAAGCGTAATACATTTAGGTGGTTTGGACATATGGAGAGAATTCAAATTGAGGAGTTTGTAAAGAAAGTGTATGGAATGAAGTTGTGGGACCTGGTGTGAGAGGCAGACCTCCGGTTAGATGGCAGAACAGAGTGGAAGAGTATGTAAAGGAGAGAAACGGGAGGGGCAGAGTAGGGTTTAACCAAGTAAGTAGGGAGTGATGGCACAGGGAAAACTGGAGACACTTCTGCTGTGGCCACTCCCTTGGGAGGGGGGGGGGAGTTCCCGGAGGGAATGAGGCATCAGAGCTATAAATAGATAGATAGATAGATTCCCGGTATAATTTCGGTTAACCCAGGTCTTGTCGAGGTATACAAAGTTTTCAAATGACTGTTTGGCTTGCTGCATTTCTCTCAAAAACGGGTACGAGCCACAGCAACATCGTTTCGTTCCATAAGGAACTTGTGCCCATTAACCTTTGAAAACATGAATCCAATCTGCAGCAGAACTCTGCGAATGGACTCTACGCTACCTTGGTCAGGTATTTTTTTCCCCGAATTCATCCGTGACTTTGTAGACTGTAGGGACTTCATGTCTTTCGTAGAACTCCAAAACAGTTCTTTTCAGGACACATTTATCAAATTTGTCGAAATTTGTAACTGTTTCAGGCCTCTGAGCTTTCTTTGGTGATGAGAATACAGGCTGTTGTCTTTTCCTCTAAGAAGTACTGATTTACATTGTAAATCATTTCCTCTACTGGCTGTATAGGTGGGAGCAGCGAGACGAGGAAAGAGATGTGCCCATGGTTGATGAAGAACGAGGAATGAATGACATTTGTTGGAATCGACAAGTCTGTGGTGAGGTCAGTGACTCAGTGTCGCTGTGCTCATTGTACACTTGGCAAAGCAGCAATGCTGTGAAAAATATAGTCAATAATTGATTTCCCAGCAAATACTTTGTTGGTAATAAATGTAAATAAATAGCTTTATTACATAGGCTAACTGAATAAGTACAAAATATTCAGTTAACACTTAACAGGAGAGAGAGTTCATTTTAGGCCTTCTCATGGTGTTCAGCAATAAAAGGTGCAAAGCACTGGAAATTCCTTTCCCACTGGTGACCAAGCCAGAGCTAGCTACCTTAACATATGAGGTTGACTTAAATATTTTGTTTTATTTCCAGCGGATCTGCCCATAGTTTATGATCAGAACAATCAGGCAGGTGATTCACAGTCTGTTGGAAAGATGGTTGAGAGGGATGAGTACAAAGTGCGGAAAAAACCAAAAGGACGTGCCAAGTTCATTGGGCAAAGCAAGGTTGGTTTTAGAATGTAATTGTACTGTAGATATTTACACAGTGCTGCACATTCATGAAAGTACCACCTATACAAGATATATCTTTACCCAAGAATACCTTCTCAACACAACACATTGAAGTATGCTATACAGACTGCCTAGGGTTGCCTGGGGGCATGGAATGAATAGCACTTTTGTGTTGAGTAGACAATCTTCATTAAAAATTTGCCAAACCTGCCCATACCTTAACCCTTTGAGGGCAGTCTGATAAGATATGCTTATGGTGAGTGCATATTCTGACAGCTGTGTTTTCAACCATTAGCAGTCTAACAAGAACAGAATGAGCTTGATAGAAAAATTGATTGAGGTACAGGGATATTGGGAAGTGAAGTGTTTTGGAGGGCACTTTGAACTGGGAGTGTGGTAAACACGGTGGAGGAGAGTACGGTAGGGAGTTGGCAGCGGGGTGGTGCATCACCTAACCTAGCCAACGAGTGTAATCTTGTTCAGTTATAGCCAATATTCCTTAATGATATTTTAGTATGCACCTATTTTCTAATTTGTATTCCTTTTTTTTTGGGGTGATTTCTCTTACAATCACTTCAGAGTCACTTTTTCCTGTACAATCACTTTACAGAGTCACTTTCTCTTACAATAAATACATGGAGTCACTTTCTCTTACAAGAACTACATAATTGAGTCACATTTTCATGTTCTAGGTCACTTTCTCTTTCAATAAGTGACTGAGGTAGAAGGGAGCATGAGATCCATTGTAGACGCAAGCTGGAGACATACATGACTGAGGCGAGTGTAGGTGGCTGAGAGATGCCTCACTAACCCTAATGTTACTCCGGTTGCTATAAAAACAATCGGCATGCCAATTAATGTAAATCAGTGGCAGGAGTATTTGTGTGCCACATGATGTCACTCACCCTCATCTACGCTTGCACCATATGGCATCGTCTGCCCGCTATGGGTTAAGAAAGTCTCCTTGAAGGAACAAGGTGTCATTCATTATGAAGGATGTTTTCTTATTTTTCTTCAGGTGATCAGTAGAATATTGTTAACTGGTTATATAAATTAAGTTTAAAATATCTGTAAATTTAACATAATGGGCTGTTGGTGATCAGGTGCTTTGTCTTTGTCAAATTTTAATTTTCTAAGAGAAATTTTTCATTTGATTAATGAAAAGACTTAGTGTAATCTATTGTTGTTATATTTGTTGATGTTTTTCAACTGCCTGGGGAAACTGAACTACATCCTTGCAGGTCAAGATTAGAACGAAATTTTCCCACAGGGCCCTCGTGGAATGTATGAAATGCTGTTGGCACGTGTAGTTGTCGCAGTGCAGTCTTTCATAATGTGTTTAGTTGTGTGAGGTGGTGTGGTGCATCCTGGCCATGTCTGTAATTGCTCTAACCAGCCTCTTTTGATAGCTCAGAAGCACCTGGTGATCACCACATTGCAGCCAAGCCAGGTGGACTCAGTCATTACATGCAAAGGAGGACTCAGAAGGGTGAATGTCAGGGGGGCCTTGATAACAGCTAAGTATAGTTGAGTGGCTGGATGGAGCAGTGAATGATCTGGGTATGGATATGCTTCTGGAAGCCTATTTGGGGTAGGGTATTTTTTCACGGGAAGCGTACAGTAAAAGCACTATGAACAGCTTCAGCTATGAAAAAATGCAATGTATATCCTCCCCTGATATTTTAAATTAATTTCCTGAAAAAATGAGCGAATTTGTGAATGAAAACTTGTTACTAGTGGTGGTCGACTATATCAGTAATAATTTAATATTTGAGTTTATATTTATATATTGACTCCCTTACATGGTATTAAATATTTCAGGCTGAAAAGGAAATGGCTTTGAAATTGATTACTGAGATAAGATCACAATCACTCATGGCCTTGGACACACTGGAGTGCAAAATATGTAACCCTCCACGTCTCTTCACTGCCCCCTCTACTCTTCTCTCCCACTATCGCAGCCATGCAGGTAATTTATGTCTGAATCAATCTGTTGGTTGTGCCATTAAGTTCAGTTTTATGACTGGTATTAAAAGTTTGTATTGCGATATCAATGGTATTATTATAACAAGTTTTGTAGCATAAAATATTTATTATATTCTTAATAATTTTGTAGATTTTTATTAATCAATGAAGGAAACCCAGTTATTACTGTAAATCTTTGGCTTTGATTTATTTCTTTAGCTGCACAGAAAAATATGAAAATGGCTGTGTTGTGTTGATTGCAGTGTCAGGCTTGATGATTACCCTCACTAACTCAAAAATATGATTTTTATTATTGTGTTTCTAATTTTTTGCTGTAATGGCAATCAAGATAAACATAACCACTGGGTGAAAGCCATTGCTCGGAGAGAATGATATAGAAATAAGTAACAAAATAAGGTGATAGAAGTTGAATAAGTGGGAATAGTCCAACTGTCATGCATAGGTAAAGTTAAGGTAAGTATAAAAGTAAGGGATATAATGAATTACAGTAAACCCTCATTAAGCCAAACTTTTTAGAGGGGAAGGTTGTTGTTGTTGTTGTTGAAGTTCCTCAAGCTGTCTGGCCGAGAGGGGAAGGTCAAAGGGCTTACCATAAATTTCAGGATAAAAGACGGCTGAACAGAATTCATCTTATAAGAGCATAGGTGTTCAAAGTTTACTGTGTATTATTGTATGGTGTGTGGATGGTGTTACTGTACACTGTAATGTGAATAAAATACAGTAATACTGCATGCATGCAAAGTAGAGTAAAATATTATTATGTACAGTACGAGTACTGTACAAAGCCAAATTAGAGTTTGGTTTAACAGTAGCTAATTCAAATTGAATAAGGCATTCAGCAATTATGAAAATTGGGTAAATGAGGTACAGTTTATCGAGGGTTTCCTGTACAAGATAAATGATTGATAAAAGTTTGCAGCAAAGTTATATTGGAAGGTATAAACATTATTGCAAACCCCTGAGACAGGAACTCTTGGAAATAACGAGGTGTCTATCTATCTATCTATTTATAGGTCTGATGCCTCGTTCCCTCCCGGAACTCCCCCAAAGGGACTGGCCACTGCAGAAGTGTCTCCAGTTTTCCCTGTTCCAACACTCCCTCCTTACTTGGTCAAACCCTACTCTGCCCCTCGCATTTCTCTCCCTTACATACTCTTCCACTCTGTTCTGCGATCTAACCGGAGGTCTGCCTCTCACACCAGGTCCCACAACTTCATTCCATACACCTTTTTTACAAACTCCTTGCCTTTGCATTCTCTCCACATGTCCAAACCACCTAAATGTATTGCACATCACCCTCTCAACCACTCCACACTCAATACCAATTACCCTCTCACTCATACCACATCTCTCATACACACTCATTACTTTCTCCATCCCACCTGGTAAGTTCACATGCTCCTCTCAAGTAACTCATTTCCACTGCACCTATTCTAGACTGATGAGCCCTACTCCATCTCCATGTCTCTGATGCATAGGTCAGTGTTGGCAGGATTGCATTTCTACCCTTCATAGTCCTCCCCAGTGATCCTATGACCTGTCTACCCCTCATTGCTCTCCACCTAATTTCTCCTTCCATACTTACATGTTTACACAGAACTGTTCCCAAATACTTAAACTTCTTCACTTCCTCCATCATCTCACCCACCTAGACTTACCGTTTCTCACATTTAGTCCCAATTGGTACTAGTGACACGAGATGCCATAGTCAAAATATGGGAAACTTACTGGTAATACTTTTGTAGAATATCCATTTTTCATCTCGTTGCAGGTATCCGCCCATATGAATGCCGAATATGCGAGGCAGTGTTCACCAGACAGCATTCCCTTAATTATCATATGTTGATACACACCAACCAGACACGTTTTACCTGTGTGGACTGTGGCCGTAAGTTCCGCCACCCTTCACACTTCAAGGAACACCGCCGTCGCCATACTGGGGAGTCACCTTATGAGTGCTCTGATTGCCTCATGCGGTATGTTGCTCTGTTTTTTTACAATCCCATTTGTATTATGGTACAGTGCTCCCTTGTTATCGAAGGTTTTATTATCGACGGATTTACTCTACCGTACTCTCTTGTGACTAAAAATAATTCTAAACTTGAGCCAAAAGTATGGAAAATGTATGTTTTGAATGGTTGTTTATTCTAAAAGGGTAGGCCTAAAAGCGCGAGTGTAGTAAGTGAAGAGTGAGGGTGATGGTTGACAAGTTCTGTTATCACCAATAATTCATGAGTTTCTACTCATACAAATACATTTCCTTAGTCTATATTCATTATTCTTGGTCACTTTCTCTTACAATCACTTGCACTTTAAACCATATCAAATGTATGTACCGGGATATGTGTTAAAAGTATGAAAAATGCCCGTTTTGAGTTGTTCACTATAAAGGGGTTAGGCTTATCGCAAGTGTAACAAGCGAGCAGGAGGGTGAAAAGTTGTTCACTATAAAGGGGTTAGGCTTATCGGGAGTGTAACAAGGGAGCGATAGGGTGAAAGTTGTTCATTATAAAGGGGTTAGGCTTATCACGAGTGTAACGAGGGATCGGGAGGGTGAAAAGTTGTTCACTATAAAGGGGTTAGGCTTATCACAAGTGTATCAACCGAGCGTGGGGTTGATAGTGGGGTGGTAAGTTTAGTTATCACCAAACCTCATTGAATTTTTATTCGTGCACACACATTCCTTGGTTTGTATGCATAAATTTTGGTAATTTTCTCTTAAAATCACCCACTCTTCTTGGAAATTGTCTAGTTAGGGACCGCCTACTTGGGGGGAGCACTGTACATTTAATTAACATACCATAATGCGGTATCGACGGTTTTGTTATCGATGGCCATCTTAAGAACGTAACCCCTGTCGATAACGAGGGAGTACTGTATTTGATGTTGAGTTTAATGCAGTGGATTGTTACTATAGAACGTCATGCATCTAACTATTATCTCAAATTAAAAAAGAAATAACTGTATATTTATAGCTCTGATTCCTAGTTTCCTCCATTCTTGTACAGCAAGTTCTTCCCTCCCACTCACCTTGTTCTCCCTGATGTTCTCTTCATTCTAGTCACCCATATTACTGTCGGTTTCCTTATAGCAGGCTCCTCAATCTCACTCGTATACACTCTGTAAACTCTCCATCATGAATTTTCTCTGTGTATCCACACCACCGCATTCTCTGTGATTCACCATTTCGACCATTCTACACTGAAGACCACAAGACCTTTTACCCTCATACTTAGAGAATATCTCCCATACACAGTGTTGTGCACACACCATCTCACCTCTTCAATTCACATGCTTCTGTTCTCAGGTAGTTCACTTCCATTGCATTTTATTTCAACTGTTGTACTATTGGCCACAAAAATTCGTACACACATTGTTGTTCTCGAAGATTTACAACATCCAGAAAATGTAAGACTACGTAACTACAATACAACATTAATATTAGGTTTATTATTTTGATTTTGCTAATCACTGAGTCACTTCATAGAACATGCATTTAACAGCAACAGCAAAAAATTTCATGATTGAAAGTTTTATTTCCAAACAGAGTAAAGTAAATTGAAGATTGCAATGACCACCTCTATTCCTGTTGGAGAATTCGCAAGAGAGAACAAGGAGTCAAGAACATCCTTTAATTGATTCCAGTTGCCAAAAAAATGTCCTTATTTTTCAGGTTCAAAACACGGAATACGTATAAGCGTCATCTAAGAACACGGCATGGCAAGCTGCTGACGACTCAAGGGGCTATCATAATCCTATCCCAGGAAGAAGCTGATCGCATGAAGAAAAATCAGGGCCGGAAGCCTCGCAAGCCACGTCAGCCACTTAAAATTATCACTCCAGAGGCTGCAGCTCAGATGGAGGAGGAACAAGTGTGGACAGATTTTGAGGAAGGTGATCGTGAGGAGGAAGAGGAGGAGGAAGAGGAAGAGGAAGAGGAAAAAAGAGATGAGTCCAATGATGCCTTACAATTTAGTAAGCAGTGTGCAAATGTAGTTAGTACCCGAGTGCCTTCAGGCAATTCTGGAATGGTGGAAGGGATTCAGCAAAAAAACAATGGCAAAACTAGACTTCTTGTTAAGTCTAAAAAAGTTAATGTGATTAAAAGCAGTATTAACAAAGAGCATCATTTAGAAGATATGAAGATCTGGGACAATTCAGCAATAAATTGTGTGAATAGAGTAATTTCTAGTCCTGTACAAGTTCAGGAGAGGGTTGAAGAGGTTGTTACTGAAGAAATAGTTGAAAAGCTGCATACATATGTCTTCCAACCCCCACCAGACCATAGCGCATTACCCAAAGTGAACATGCAATCACCGTGGAACACTGTTACTATTGACCTGAAAAATTTAGAGATGGCCACAGATGCAGTGATTGTGAAAAGTGAAAGTGAAGTAAACAATCCAGTGGAAGATGCTGGTATGCTTAGTGTGACTGAAGAGTTGAAAGATGAAGTTGTTGATGCCTGTACTGAATATGTTGGTGATCACATGACTTCAGAAGTTATTACTATTTGTGCTGGCATGAACAAAGTAATACCAGAAACAAATCCAGTAGTAAAACATGACCATCCTGTAACAGGGAGCAGTTGTGATTGGTTTACGGTCAAGAAACCCTTGAAGTGCTATGGAAAATCAGGCAACATTTTAGACACTAATGATGCAAGTGCTGTTATTTCAGAAGTTCAGCCTGATGACAAGAGTGAGGTCAATAGCAGACGTGGCCTATATGTAGTAGAATATGTCCAAGGTCAGGATGGGCGTATGGCCAAAGTATATCGAGCAAGTGCTGCTTTGGTCAGTAAAGATAATCGATCTTTGCCGGATGAAATAATCACTGGAACTACTACTGCCTTATGCAGTGTGGCAAATAATGAAACTGGTCCTTTAACCACTGGTGCCGATGTTTGTAATACCACCAGACCAGTATCATGTACAGGTTCACCTGTACAATCAGTTACCATGACAAGGTTAGAATCCAATCCAGGTGGAGAGGCAAAGTTAGATTATCTAGAAGTATGCAATGCTATTAGTGGAGACACAATAGCAACAGCAGCCCAGACCAGTGCTCCTAACACTGATCAAAGTGATCATATGTTTGACAAGCCAGTACTCCATGAACAGGTTGTAAGAAATGTTGAATTAAGTAACCACTATATTAATAATGGTGATCTCCTTTGTGAAAGTTCAGGGGAAAACCAGGGTCCAACAGTAACCTTACACTCTTCACCATCTGTTATTGTCACCACAGTTCCTCATGTAACAGATGCTCAACAGTTGTCTGACAGTCCAAGTGATTTCCTTCCTTGGCCTTCACAGATGATGGGTGAAAATAGTCATACCGTTATTGCCTCACAGGTCATTGGTGGTAGATTGGAGGAAAAAAAATCAAAGGACATTACAGAAGTTGACACCAATGGACTGGGATATACTCTAATTAACCAGAATGTTGAGCAGTTTGTTGAGATGAGAGATGATTTGTTATTAGATAATGTTGAAATAGTTGATGTGGAAGACAGAGTTGTCTCCGTAGATTGTTGGTGAAGGAGAGCTTAACTTCATTTAAACCATCACATAAAAGAATCAAAATATAGCCAGAGGTTGAAGTTTTGGAACTGGGCTCGTTAAAAAAATGTAGCTCTGCTCCGTAATGCAAACATTGCTTTTGTTAATATTTCATGTGGATGCCATAACATATTTAAACTTAATGAAAAAATGGAGATGACTTTGAGGTTCTTTAAATTATATATGAATTTAAAATGTATCAAAATATTATTTAGTGTTTAATTTTATTGTCAAACCAGATGTTTCAGCTCTTGGAATTTTAAGTATTTAAAAGTTTTCCTATACAACACCAAAGTACAGTACAGCACTGTACAAGTTTATAAATAATTGTAAAATGATATAGTATTTACAGTAGAGTTAGATGTCTAACGTTAGGCTTAAATTGAACAGTATTACTCGATAAATCATGAAACCGTTATTCTTTTGGTTTCTAGTATTGTTTTTGATGCATAAAAGGATTGTCTTGTAATATTCTACAAAACTTTACTACACTATAATTGAGATCACACCTTAGTCTCTTTACTTTACTGTATTTAACTTTATATATTGAGCTGTAAATCAGTCACTGTATTAGATACCTAACAGATTGTTACTTGTATTCATAATGTGAAGTATACAAAATCATGAATGACCTTGCCATGACACAACAAGTGATACAATTTATAGAGGCCATCTGAAGAGATTTCAAAGCTAACTGTTACAGTAGGTTCGATCATTGCGCATGTTCTCAATGCGCGATTCACGTATTGCACGAAGAAATTGGCACCATTATATTTTATTATGCGCGATGCTTCCACCGCTCGCATTTTTGTGGCCAGGAGTGGCCCAAATCCGCGGCGGTTCCAAGAAGTGCGTCTATATGTGGTTTCCGCGTGAAATTAGCCGCTCTCCCAAATCCACACTACATCCAACCACTCCCCCCAGCTGGCTTCTCCCCCTCACTCAATCAGTCTCCTGCTCCCTCATGTCCTGTGTACCCCCTTCTCCATTGTTGCCAACTTGTTGCTCCCAATCAAACACCCTACCAACCAACACCATGCCAAAGGTTGAGCGTAAGAAGAAATTCCTGTCCCACGCTCTGAAGCTTCTGGTGATTGAGGAGGAGGAGGAGGAGGGAAGAGGAAACACGTCGATTGGCAAAGAGTTTGGGCTGGCAGGGTCTACCGTACGTACAATGTGGAAGAACAGGGAGGCCATTATGCAGACTGTGAGGAGGTATGGCGCTTTTGCTCTCGACGGGCGATGTTGTGCCAGTATCCCAGCAATCATTTTGATGGAGCAGTATCTCGCTATCTTCATAATGCGTAAAGAAAAAGAGGGAGTTGCATTATTTGCACTGAAATATTGTTTGGTCTTGACAAGCTGTTCCAATATTACAATGACAGGCACAATGCTGAAATAAGCAAGAGGAAACAATGCCTAATAACTCTTTACCTAGGCGGCAACTGGCAGAACAGGTAAGAATGGCAAGAACAATATGAGATCGATGATAATGCTTCAATTGTGTCCACCCTTGACACTGAAGGGTTTATGGACGAAGTGAAGGAGATCAACATTGAATGCAGTGCTATTGGGAGTGGTAGTGGGTGAGGGCAGTGGCGCAACCTTGGGAGGAGCAGCGGGAAGGCTGACATAGTGTCACGGCCAGCCTCGGAACTCCATCTCTCACTTTTAGTGTGCTTCTATACTGCTGTTTCTTTGGTAAGAACTTATATTTATTGCTACTGTGACTCAAAATCAAATCACAATTACCAAATACTGTATTGTACCCTGTAATTGTCTGTGTGAGGCAGTGGCAGCCCAAAAGTAATTTTACCCATATAAAGATGTACTCGTACTAAGCGATTTCTCTATACGAGAGTGCCTCTGCTGCCTAAATAGGCACGCAATAGGTGAACCTACTGTACCATGGTTGCAACTATTTGGAATTCTTGTATTTCATACAGTAATGTTATGTGATACTGTATGCCTCACCTATTTTAGAAATTTGTCTGTAATGGGAAAGATTGAATATTTTAGAACTATTTGTGACTATGATGTTTAATTATTTTAGCTGTAATTAGATGCAAGGTTTTCCCGTGGAAATCTTTGCATTAAATCCTCATATTACTGTACTTAAGGAAGCAGTTTTCCTGAAATCTAAGGTTAATATTGCATACCTATTGATCCAGTTATCACATCGCTTGACACTTTTGGACAGTGGCAGTTTTCGTGTGAAATTTTAATTATCTGGTATTAATCTGTTGTTATGGACATTAGGAGTGCTTCCAACTAGAACCAGATCTTTGCAGTTGCGGTTGTTTTCCCTCGTACCTGCTTGGCTTGAGTTTAAGGCTTTTTGTTGCATATAAACCAGGTTCGGGGGGATACCACTTTTCAAAGATGATAGTATTGTATGAGGTACATTTCCTGTATGGCCTAACTTAAGAGAAATTTACTTTTTTTTTTTTTCTGTAAAAAATATCATATTTAGTCAGTGAAAAATATATATTGCCATTTCATCGGCTGTTGTTTAGAAGCTAAATTGTTGCTATTCAGCAAAGAACAAAAAATCTGCTGTTTCTGTTTCAAAATGGGTCTTAGGTCTTGTCTTTTCAGACTTTTCTTCAGACGGTCAGTAAATCCTGGTACTGTATATTATTTTTCTAGTTTATATACATACTGGATTTCTTGGTATACACAGTGCAATATACTCATGTTTAATTGCAATATCTATTGTATGAAGAATCATTTAAATACTTTTATATTATGTTAAGAAACAGGTGTAACTATACAGTATTTTATATGGATCATGGAACATTTTTCTCTCAGCCACAAATGTTCAGGTGAACACTGACTGGTAATCTTGTGATTTGCAGAATACTATATGGAGGATTACCTATTTTTTTTTTTAACTACAGTATACAGTAATTTTTTATTTTACATCTGTGGCTTCCATTCACAAGGTTAAATGTTCAATGAGTCTGCCATTCTCCTGTCATTAGTTCTCTCTATTTAACCTGTATTGGCATAACAGTTACGTTTGCTAAATTTTACCCTTTCAAGCATTATCGGCGTAATAGCATTGCTGCCCAAATTATCATAGCAACATTGTATAACAACTGGTGCTAGGTGGACTGCTAGCTTCCCACACATGAAGATAAGTCCAGGCAACACTGCCCAGTTCTTGGGGCAGTGTTGATACTGTATATGAATTAATACCAATGAATTTGAACATTCTTGTTCAAAGTAATGGACTAGGGATGTGACAGCTGTTGGTTAATTGTGTTGCATTAACATTTGCCTGGGGCCTCCTTCCCTCTACTGTAGATAAAGGGGAATGGAGTCGTCATTATAATGATAAAATTTTTGACATGTTATTCCCTCCTGAAGGTAAGACATTACCAACACAACATATTATGAAATATTGACAGGAAATTATTCCATCATTTGAACATGGAGTACCTGAATAACCTTAAGGATTGTAATTGCCTAAGTAATTCATATGTAATCTGATAGTTTAATGACATAAACTGATAATTAAGTAACTATTTTTAAGAGTGAGTGAGGCAAAGAAAGTTTTTGATGTGTTCTAATAAAATTACTGCCACATTTTATTGAGCAAAAATTGTGCACTGTAAGAAAGTAATTTTATATTTGTACTTGTACGTATGATGTGTTGTAGCAGTGCTGTAAATTCTTACTTTAGATTGCCACTGGGATTACCAATCAGTGTCAAACCACGGATAAAAAAATACAGCATTAGATATACAGTATATATATATCTTTCTTGGCCTTACCCTATTTAAGTAGGTGGAATGAGAGTACTGTACAGTATTTTGTACAAAATGAGAAATTTACTATATCACAATTATAGTTAAGCAGTATATTCTTACAGTAAAACTTCACAGTCATAGACTTTAAAACATTTGCAGAAAAAATAGAAGGTTAAACAGTAGGTTACTGATAATATAGATGTATCTAGAATTTACTGTGTTGAGAAAGTATTAAGACGAAATATTAATGAATCTGCTTTTCCTCAATAACCAAGTTCAAAAGTACATTTACTGTATTCAGGATTATGCAGTATAACAGGATTTATAACATCATGCTGTGATGTGAAGAAAAAATGTAAACATAAAAATTTAATATCAGTAACAATGTAGTTTGACACAGGAATTCTCGGTACAACCCAGGTGGAATTGTTTGTCACTCACCAGAAACCAGTGACTCTTGTCCAGTACTGTACTTGCTTATTGTCACCATCCCACATCATGGTTTCTGCCCCTGGAATATTTTATTGGTCGCAAAGTAACCTGATACCACCTGTATGCAACTGTACATATATTGCAGTACAAAGATAGGAAATTAAAAAAAAATAAAAACCAAGGAGCCTCGCTTCCAATAACACTAAAAGATATACAGTACATCCTCCAATTTTGCAAGAATATGGTCAACAATAACCTAGCAAAGTTAAAAATTGCCAAATTTAAACCATTGATATGATTATTAGTTGCTGACCTCCCCTCCAGTAAGCACCATGGAGGTACAAAATCTTCCCCACATCCTTATTTATGAAACTAAGTACAAAAAAATTCATTTCCACCAAATGGTCAACACAAAAATGCATAGAATTACTTAATTATTCTCTTAGCAATAATAGTGCTTCCCCAGGATCCAAAAACAGAGCCTCCTCAACTTATTTGTTTAAACTGCACAGTTGTCTCAATCACTCAGTTTTGTGAAAAATTTTCAGCTTCATCACCCGCTGAGCTCTGAGCCAACTGAACGAAAAGTGGCCAATTCCTTCAGCTGGCACCATCGGTTTATCGTGTAATGATTGGTTGTATAATGGGACTCACCTGTAGGTATATAGGTATATTTTTATAACAAGAAGAGTTACTAAGAATCATAAGTATAGTGGCAGACCTGGTCACGTGATAACGTGTCACTCCTCCAACCAAAAATCATACATTAATGTGAGAAGACTTTTTTTCTTTTTTTTTCTTTTTTTTCTCTTCTCTCTTCTCTTATTACTGCAATTTTAGCAAAATATTTTATGGTGAAGTGTAGAAAATGCCCAATTTCAACAGGCCATGTTTTCAAGCTTAAGGATAGTTCTATGTACAGTACTGTATAAGGGTATTTTCAAAATTCGTATGGCTAAAGGGGACTTTGCAAAATAGATAGAATGCAAAACTGAAACTTACAAATTGGAGGATCTACTTTTTATCATGAATATTTTTATTGCATAAAATGTTATTGAAAACTTTAGAGTAAATGATTATGCTTTTCTTGTTAAGTTGATAATTTTTTTTCCATGTGAGTTAACTGATGTGAAATGGTACCAAGATGAAAAATGTAGATGAACAATAATACAACTTGACTTGGTGTCCACTTTTCATTAATGGATTATATACAAGTGCCTTTCTTTTGTTGTAGGATAAGCACAATGTGTAGTTAACTGAGGTAGATGAAGTGTGGTGAACAGACAGTTTGAAGAAAAAAACACCAGAATGTGACTGATCTGTAATGATGTTTCAGAGGGTACAAAAGTGAAACTAGTAAAGTAGTCTGATAAAGTAAGGTAAGGTGGAACCCCTGAACAAGAGGGGTCCCGGTTGGTACAACGGTTCCTCTCAAAGATCACGAGTTAAAGAATTGCCATCGTGGGAAAACCATTTTGGAAAGTGTAGTGCCTTTCTCTAACCTCAGTGCAGCTGCAGTGCTGGTTTGGCCTAGCTCTGTGTAATTCATCTTTTCCCAAGTGATATTTAATTCTAACAACGATTCTGATGATCTCTGTGGCCTAGGACTAAATCCTTAGTTGGTGTGTATATCTGTACATTTCCATTTCAGAAGTTTTGGATTAATTTCATAACTGATTTATATATCCTTATTCTGCAGCCGTCATATATTTGGAGTGGTTTGAGAGTGCAGAAGAAAGTGATACATTCATATCAAACTTTATATTTAAATTTTGTATACCCATACATACCATACAATGTTACTTAGTGTGCATGATGTACAGTACTGGAATCTGTACAAAATCAGGTGCCAAGATATTGTTTACTGTAAAAAAGTACTGTACTGTATACCTGCATAAGCAACAATATTGGGCTACTGCCGAGGTATTTCTCTGAGAATTGAATATAAAAATTCCCTAATTTTCCATACATCACTTGTACGAGTTGGCTCTTTGTGGAGAATGCAATAGTGTCATAATGTTTGTCTGCTACTAGGTATAAAGTCCATTTGGAATACATTTGATGATATTGGAGAGCATCTCTTCTCACCAAAATAGAGGTTATTGTCATTCTTACAGTTTATTAGTTGGTTCCAGTTGACTATTACCCACTTTCTATTTGGTGCCTGTGCTTTCCCATTCCTGACTCAGGCCCAACAATCATATTGATGAAAGGATGAGCTGTAAGTGTCACAGATGTTTATGTCAGCCATCCAATATCCTTTCTGCAGTATACCACTCTGAAATTTATCCTACCACCTCCTCCATTATGCTCAAGCATAACACCTAGGTGACTGGCATCTGCTTTTTTCTTTGACTCCCTTTTCCCTCTGTATTATGTTGCAGGCTTTTTGACACCCCTTTGCTCCCGAGTACAGTATATCCCTTGTAGTTCAACTTTTCCTCCTCTCCTGTTCCAATGTCAATATCCTCCTGGAGACACTGCAGATCACCTTCATATTGATGGGGATGAATCATGGCAGTTAAATCTTATTGTATTGAAACATGTTGAACATCCTTTATTTGGCTGTTATAATGTCTAGTTTACAGTCTCCCACTTTCTACTTGACTGCTCTAGTTGATTACCATTCCAGATAATTCCTGGCATCACTAATTGAGGCAAAGTTGCCAGATTATCTAATTTTCAACCTTAAAGTTGGTCAACTCGCCTCATCCCCGCATCATTTCATCATCAAGCAATATAATTTTTTTATGCTGAAAAACTTTGCAGATTTCCTTTGGCATTTTCCAGGTTTTATATCATTCTATTAGAATCTATATGTTATGGGTTTCAAACCAAAGATGCAGCTAGGGACTTGTACTTATATGAATGCTGTCATACCCCAATGAGCATGATTTTATGGCTTCTAGTAACTTTTACTGAATTAATCAAACTATAACATATCTTGGATATTAATATTACTCCTATAGAATAGTAGCATGAAAATTTTGTAAGTTCAGTCACTGTAACGAGGGAGGTTTTAGAATCTATTGACACCAGGGATAGGCCAACTACCATCTTGAACTCTCAACTATCGAGTTAGTAATATCGGGAATTATTGCGTGAAGAATGTGCTCAAAGTCTGAACTTTTCTGACAAATGTCCTTTCTACAGAATATCAGTGTATTCAGACACCTTGGAAATGACTGCCACCGAGTCATATGCCTAATACTTAGACAACATTATGATATGCAGCATTGTATTTCATAAAGCACATTAATGTTTTATATTTATATGAATGGAGGAATATTTTCAAGCCTTAATTTATACATTTTTGCAGTATGCATCCCATAAAAGGGTATTGCCTGCAAAAGGTGTGGTTAATACTTAAAGCCCCGTCCACACGGGCGAACTTTGCATTGCAGTCTTTACCGGCTGTGACGTTAGTAATGGAGAAAACTTGTGGCTTTGCTTGCCTGTGTGGACTCTAGCTAATCCCTTTCCTCTGTCTCCTCCCGTGTGGTATAAGGTCTGTCTGTTCTGAGTTTTTTTCCTTCTTCCCCTTTATAATTTATTACCGTATGTAACCCTGTGCAGTTTTGCAATTTCTTTGAAAAAAAAAAAAAAAAAAAAAATCAAAGATTAACATGTAGCCACAGAACCACTATACATAGATAGATAGATTCGATTCTGGCAATAGCACCAGGAGTAAATGCATTGGCAATAAATAAAATTGATGCGAGACTAATATTGCAATAGTTGATATTGGAATAAATTGATCAATCACAGACTATTATACAAATGTTATCCTTCCATTCATTAACTTCTACAATTGTCATGTTT
The DNA here is from genome assembly GCA_033782935.1 of Petrolisthes cinctipes. Taxonomy (NCBI): domain Eukaryota; kingdom Metazoa; phylum Arthropoda; class Malacostraca; order Decapoda; family Porcellanidae; genus Petrolisthes; species Petrolisthes cinctipes. Next base: position 11,005 of record JAWQEG010000386.1, on the reverse strand, counting down.
GCTGATGGTACTGTTGCTAGAAACCACAAACAGTATTCAGATATTGTTTAATATTCTGTAATTGTTAGATCCTGGGTGCTGTAACGTACAAAATCTATAATTTTTTAAACTAAACTAAACTGTACTGTAATGTACTTTTGGACTAGAAGGTCGAGCAATTATAGATAGCAATAACGATATTATTGTAAGCTATATGTATAAAAATATATTTTATACTTTAATAAAACTCACAGAATACAAAATATTAATTTTTGTGAAAAACATCTACCAGCAACTCTCACAAGCTGCTTCTGGGAACCCTTCTTATGCCACGTCCACATGGGCGAGCTTTGCTTTGCAGTCTTTGCCCGCTGTGACGTCAGTAATGGAGAAAACTCACGACATATCAGAAGAAGCTGGATGGAGCCATTGTAGATACCTGTCCAGGATGCAACACAGCACCTCATTCTATTAAACACATTATGGAAGACTGTAATACACACAACCACACTCGCCAACAACACAACATACACTCTCTGAGGGCACTGAGGGAGAGCCGGGTTCAGGCCATGGCCTTCCTCAGGAGCTCGGGGCTGTTCGGCCAGACAGCTTGAGGAACTTCAACAACAACTCACGACTTCTCCATTTATGACGTCACTGGCAAAGTTTGCAGGGCAAAGCTCACCCGTGTGGACGTGGTATAAGAGAATAACTACACACAAAAGGACCTTACAAACATTAACCCCTCTTCTATTCAACTAATTTACCTGATTGGGTGTGAATGAAACGCACGGTACCGTATATGCACATGTCGTTCACTGTGATGGGCGTTTCATCATGAATATTTTGCCAATTCTGTACAGTTTTCAAATACTTGGGTGAAAACCTTAAGATTTCCAAGCATTCCGGGATGTTGGGTTCTGGATTTAGTCTTTTCTGTATAAACATGGTGAATGGGTTTGGGTAAAGCCCTTGGTTGTAAATGTAAACACAGTCGCCACTCGGGTGAAATCTTAAAGAAAAACAAAAATAATTGAAATTAATGGTGTATTATTCTGTAAATCCTGTACAATTCCAGGACTAGCACACTGTACATGTCCATTTAAAGCTACTATTGTATTGGAAAAATCCAACTGCAATTTGTTCACAGTAATAACATTCATTATGAATTAAGTGGTGTATGGTCCTTTATTACATTCACATCTAATTAGGAACTGACAATGCTAACAAATTAAAAAGCTATCATATATACAGAAATTACAGCATACTGTACATGTCTTGCTATTTTTTCAAAATAATTATACTGTATATCATTTATTAGGTTACTATTTACTGCACACAGTACATGAGTCCAAGTCCATACCTGTCCAGTATATATATATAATAATTAGGCTTTATTCCCAATTATCAAACTGAATTGCTATTAAAAAACAAAACAAAAAAACTATAATTTACTCCAGAAACCTACCAAACTGAATGATACTGGCTTGAGCAGTGACGTTGCTGCTTTCTCTCTTCTCGCAATCGTCGTGCGGCTTCCTTCTTACGAGCAATTTCATCCTGTGTGCACTGGACCAGTTGAGACTGAGAAGGTTGTGAGCTGGAAGGTCCACTATGAGGCTGCTGGCTCCCATACTGAGCTGTAAAACAAAGAAATCTTGCACAATCTGCAGTTTGGGTTGTCGAATACAGCAGAACAAAAAACAATTGTGTCAGCAGTGTTGTTGTTGTAGTAGTTCCCCAGACTATCTGGCAAAGCAGTCCCGAGTCTGGTTGACCGAAGCAGTGCAGATGCTCGGGCCCCCAACTGGGAGCCAGGGTGATAGTGAGATCTGTTTCTTCGAAGGCTACAGAAGAGGGGACTGCTGGCTCATGGGCATGTACCCCCGAACCAACAAACCCACCCTCTGTAGTCTTCCTTGTTGTGCCACCCAATCGGGTGATTTCGTCAGCTACCCAGAAGGAATGAGATATACTAAGAGAGAGAGAGAGAACAGGCCAGGGTGTGGTAGAGGATGCCAAATTCCTCTTTTCTGTCTACAGTGTCAACAATATTACTGTACAGGTACTCTAATTTCAGTGTTCCAAAATTAATGTTGATTTTTTTGTACTGTGGTGCAAGTTATCAACAAACACTCAATTATAAACAGACATAGAACAGAGACAGGGGCATGAAGACATATATTTAAAAAAAAACTGTACTACATGAATAACTTATGACAACAGTGAAGATGTTCAGAGGTACAGAGCAGCAATGTTTTCACGAAATAAGCTGGTCATTAAATTTTACTTCTTCCAAACTCAGGTTTGCACCCCAGGCCTCCCATTTTCACCTTTATCTCCCTCATACACCCATCCTTATAAAAAACTGAACAGCCTCACTGACATCAGACATCGCTACCTCTGCCCCACACTGACACCAAAGTTCTTGCCAAGATCCCTATCTGCACACATTTCTCATGCCCCTCTATAGAAGCCATCAGTCCTCTCCATCAATTGCCAACCAACACCAAGTCATGAGCTCATCCCTCAAAGCCTTCCTATCGATCCTGTTCTATGCCTTGGATAATTCTTGAAAGCAGCATAAAGCTTGTTACCGTTTCTTAGATATTTCTGGTCCATACTTCCCCTACTCTTAAAAAATCTGTCTATGGTAGCCCTTTCATTTAATTTTAGGGTAAAATTGGACAACACAATGCTTTTACTGATATTTGTTCCGAAAAAATACTATGGTTGATTTGATCTGGAAATGACTTACATTCAACTTCATCTATAAGCGTTAGGACATCATCTTCAAACAAGTCATCATCAAGCATGTCGCTGGTTTGTAATTGGGCCGGAGTTTCATCAATGTTACATGTCCGGCTGGCACAAGCTTGCTTCCCACCGTCTTCCTTCATACCTGATAAAATAGGTCAGCAATGTAAGGCTGGTGTTGGTAAGAATAAAAAGGTATGGATCTTGGGATGCTCAATCAAATGAACCTCTCTTATAAGGTGTCAGAAACGACTGTTCTATTACATTTTGAAAAAATATTATAATAACTAAAGTTTCCTCACTTATAAGGCACAGACAAAATTTAAAAAGGTACTTTTTCTCATACCTGATTTCAAACGTGGAGTCCAGTTGGATGTAGTATCTCTGTTTTCACGTTTCTGGTTCGTCCTGCCCCTGATGACCCCTGTGTATTCAAGGTTAGAAGACTTTCTGGTAACAATACCCAAAAGTTCTTTTTGATCTACTTGAATAGCATCTTTCTTTTCTGTTTCCATTGGTAAGTATAAACTAGATTTTTCAGTGAAAATGGTAGAGCTTTCTAAGTACTTGGCATTTTCCTTAACATTAGCTAGCTTATGGCTGGCCATAATTACTTGTGGTTGCAAGATTTGTCCCTCGAGTAACTTATCATCTTCAGGGAGAACTGACAACAGGGATTTGAAAATTTCATCATCTTCTTCAAACTCTCGTGTGGTATCTATTTCTGCACAACTATTACTGCGCCTGGCCTGTTCCACTGTATCTGTTATCTTGGCATTACCAGTAGACTGAGATCGAAGAATAGGTCCCTTACGTGACAGCGATTTACCACTACTTCCATCTTCCATGTACAGAGATGTTTTTGATAGTGAATTTCTTTTAGTTCCAATGCTTGATGAGTATGAAGTCTTCGTTGGTATTCTAACTATATTTTTCAGAGATCTTGTTTGTGCACATGTAGACTGTGCTTGCTGTTTGGATATTACAGGATTAATTTTTAAATTACTATTTATACTGTATCCAGTGTTAACGCTTATGTCATTGTTTGTTTTCTGACAGCTCTGAATTGAAAGCACATTTTCCTTCTGGTAACTGTGAACATACAAGCCTAAACGGAATGAATTTCTAACTTGTCTTTGCGGAGGCTTTTCTGAAGATGTTTGACATTTTCTGAGGACAGCACTTGTGTCACATGAACTAATGAAAAAATTATCTTTTAATTCACAATCATTTCTACAGGAAGTGGTAGGTTCCTCTGTGCACTGTTCACTAAGACGAGCATTAATTCTAACACTTGTCTGGGGCATAATGTTGTTCTTATCGAATTTATTATTTAATATACATTCACTAATCCCTTCTGATTTAATTGGATCTTGAAGCTCATTTAACTCAACAAGTGCTTCTTCTACAGCTTGTGTTGTTCTAATCACTGATTCATTAAACAAATCATCATCAAAAACATCACTTGACTCACAGATTATGTCAACTGCTGCATCTGTTGGTTCAAGCTTGTTGAAAGTAATCACAGAACTGTCTGTTTCTTTTACAAGGGTTTTCTTATTTTGATCAGATGCTAAATCAATGCCACTAATATCACAGATCCCAAGATTCAATTCATCATCCCAAACAGAATCATCCACTGATCCATGTACATCCAAAGCATCCTCCACTGGAGCAAAGTTGTTCCCTGATTTTACTGAACAGGGTTTTTCAAATACTGTAAAGGGCTGGGAGGAGGGAGCCAGAAGTAACTTTGGCAGTAGAGGGGAACTGGACAAAGTACTATTCTGGGTAGATGATGAATATTCATTGTGAGATTCTGGCAGTTCCATCAAATTCATACTATCTGGAGCCTTCGTTTCTTCATCTTTACCTGTTGAAAAGTAAAAGAAATATAAGAATTAAAAACAAGTTCAGTGAGATAGTGCTATAAATCAAATCTTACCCTTCCTGCACACAGGAGTGTTGTATCAAACCATTTATCTCATGATGAAGTGTCTAGCAAAAAATATGTATCTGGTATGGAACCAGAGCTGAGACATGACTGTCTGCAGGAGTGCAAATATATGAACAAGCAAGGGAAGGGGTCTGTCTTCTGATGAGTAATTATTTATTTTATAATTTGTACGATGCTGCATCATGGAAGTATATAATTCATACAGTTGAAATTAAAGTATATATCAGAGGTCACTAACCCAGGGCAAGTAAAGACCAAGGCAAAATTTTATCCCTTGGGATTCACTCTTGCTTGGGGTGCCAAAGGTTGACGAGTTGACTGTCATTGACTGGTGGTCTACTCCTCACATAAGGCCCCATAATCTTACTCTTATTAATAATTAACTATGCATTTTGGATTTTCTCCATGTCCAAGTGATCTCAATGTACACTATAAAACTAAAGTCATGTCCACTGCCACAGGGGTCAGTGTAATTGCTTGGTCTGTGGTGTAATCTACATAGACTTTTCATTGCCTTTACATGACTTTGGAGCAAAATCCCCTCTTAAGTTCTGAGAGGAGCCATGTTCTTTATGAAGCGTAAATAAAACCACCACAAACAACCCTTGTGAATACAGTGACATCTGGTGGTAACAGACACCACTTTAGTCCTAGAGTATACAATACAAAGTATTACAGTTCACCATTCACAAACCGTCAGACGAATCACAACATCCATAACCTCAAGCACTCATCTCCCTGTGGCCCTGACAACATCAGTAACATACACCTTAAACACTTTGGACCACAAGGCATACAAGCACTTACTAACATAGCAAGCTACAGCTACTCACACAACACAATACCCAACATCTGGAAGCAAGGATATATTATCACTATCTCCAAACCCAACAAAGATCCCACACTACCCTCATTTCACCATCCCATCACCCTCCTTTGCACCCCCTCCAAAGTTACTGAGCATTAGTTTAATCACACCACACACTCCCCTTGCATCCTCACAACATGGTTTCAGACCACTACACTCAACAAACACTCTTCTCACTGACCTCACACAAAGAATATATGATGGCATTAACTCAGATAGACCCCCACACAGAACACTCATCGTAACATTGGACATTGGCAAAGCATTCAATGCCATCCCCCGCCACAACCTCACAAACAAAATATACAACACAAAAAGATGGCTAGCCAACTTCTCACAATTATCAAAAACAAATCTATGCAGACATAATGCCCTCAGATCACTTGTGAGCACAACATTTTGACACAACAAAGAAACCACAACCACAGTGTATAAACAATATATCCAACCAGTGATGGATTATGCAAGCCCTGCCTGAGCCTCAAACCTCACTGAGACTCATCTCAACACCCTTCAGATCATACAGAATAGAGCCCTAAAGATAATCACAGGCTGCACAGCTACCACACCTACAGACCACTTACACCATGAAACCAAAGTCCTCAAGATCAAGGACCACCTAGACATGAGAGGCACACAAACATTTGCTGCAGCCTCCACAAACCCACACCACCCACTACACTACATGGCAGAACACCCACACATGCCAAGGAACATCAAAACAACACCCAGTACACAATATAATGCACAAATACCATACACAAGAGATGACTCGTACACCCTGCCCACCCCAAACCAGTCACCAGAAACATATCCATACTCAAATCACTCACAAATCCATCCAAACACTCAAGAACAACACTCAGCTGCATGCACGACCTCCTGACATCTACCCATCTGAATCCTTTCTTCCCTGCGAGGACAGAGTCCACCTGGCTAGGCTACACTGTGGCCACCACCCAGCCCTTCTGACATATCAGAAGCTGGATTGAGCCATTGTAGATGCTGTCCGGGATGCAACACAGCACCCCATCCTATTAAACTCATGGAACACTGCAATGCACACAACCACACTCGCCAACAACACACTGTGGGAAAGTCCGGTTCAGGCCATGGCCTTCCTCAGGAGCTCGGGGCTGCTCGACCAGACAGCTTGAGGAACTTCAACAACAACACTTCACCATATTAACCACTCTAAACTCAACACCAACTTGCACTTATCCCCTAACCAAATTTCTCATACACAGTTTTCATAATGGTTCTTGCCTCATTTTGCTTCAAGGCTTTTCTATCATGGGGGCCATTCCCTCTAAAAAATAAGCAACTGAGCTATGGATATACATACAGACTAATAGATGGATAAACAGACATTGCTGAAACACCTCAACTTACTTTTACAGAGTTGGTCTAGAAGTTGATTGAGCTGGGAGGTGGTTTTGCTGATACCCGCTGATGTTGTATTTGTGGGTTTGTTCCTGGCCCACGAGAAAAGTGCACGATTTGGGACCGAAGATGATTTCTCCAATGGAGACAGGCTACATCCACCTACATTACTTTCAGTCTGGTCACCATGCACTGAAATAGTAAGCAGGATTTCCATCAAACATTAAATTTTGCAGTTGGCTTTTAGTGAATCACTACTAATACCAATGTAACTGCTGTACCAGAGGTACAATTAGGGTATTTATAGGATAAGATTAAAATACACAATGAAGGCATTAAACTGGTAGAAATAGGAGTGGAATTGGCGGAGTTGGTGTGGCTGAGGCTGGCGTGTTGTTTATGCATGAGTCGTTGACAGATTCTGCTGACTTAACCAAAACAAGATGTCGCCCAGGATTGGAGGGAGATAGATAGTCAGCTACCAACAGCCCAACATTACGCATTTGAAATCATGTTGTATTACTGGATACATCTTTCAGCCCAGCACAGCCCCTTAATAGTGTGATTTAGATATGCAGGGATACATAGTGCAGAGTAGAGTAATGGAAATGAGAGTGAATCAAAACATAGCAGAAAGAGATAAGTGGGAGTAAGCCTGCACTGAGCAGAAAAGGTGTACCTGCTGTAATAAGTGTCATATACAAAGGCAAAAGAACGCGTGCTATAAAAATGAGCTGTAGTGCAAGTATTCTTGTAATTGTAATTTCAGGTTCACTGTACTCTAAATAAAGGGACAAGTTACACTATTGGGGTATTATTGCTCCCCCCCTCCTCTTTGGCTCTACTTGCTATTTCCCAGTCACTCTAATGGCGACTACAACCAAATTAACATGACCCAGTACAACTGGTAAGGCAGGCCTTGCAAAGACTACATCTGGAGGAGGCTATACATAGTAATTGTGAAGCTTAAACTGATGGCTGTCTAATATTTTGGTGGTAATGGGCTCTCTTTGATATAAATTATCTCTCATGGTATTTGCTACACTGCTGGCCTTCAGAAGGTGTCCCTCCCCTAGACAAACCCCTACAGGGCTCATGAGCTGGATACAAGAGGCTTTTCTTATCCTCCTACAATCCTCAATGGGATTAGTGTATCAGTGCTCCCTCCCTCCTCGCCATGTTTTCTCATACATGTGACATTAATCAAGCTATGTCTTTTTTTTTTTGGAGGGGTTTCTTGAGCCATTTTCCTTCATTTACTACATACAGAAATGTTTCTTATACGGTAATGTACATTTTTCGGTCATTCAACCAAGGACATGTGGCAAAGGATTTTATTCTTGCATCTTTACCACAATTACTTATACATTAGAAACATGTCATGTTACAGTATTTACATTTTCTTTAAATGAATAGTGTCAAAAATAATTCAATAATAATCAGTACGGTAAGTCAAAAGGTTATCTCTTGTGCATGCCAGATCCTGTTGTATAACCTTTCTTTCTGCAGTAGCATTTGTTCTCACACAGGCTTGTGCCTGCCTAGCTTAGAAAGCTGACAGTACCTAGTTTCCAAAGTGAATTCGTGCCAGGGTACATATGCACTATATGTCTATGGCCGTACATATGGACAGTGGGCCTGCTCTCTGTTTTCTGCTAAGCCATACCTCGTTCCCATCCAAGTAGTGCCAGATCAGTTGTTCAGAAACAAGATATCTTTTATCTACTAATAATCAACTGGCAGTGAAGTATTGATCTTAAGAGACAGAGCATACTAAAGTATACTCACAGCGCTTCAAGTCATCTTTTGAGAAGCCTGGGGAGTCACAGTTCCACACTACCTCACAATCTTGAGTGCTACACAGTTGACTACTCAGGAAAGGCATGTCAGGTGAGTGTTGCTGCAGAGATTCAGATGTTTCTTGTCGACGTTTTGCTCGAGGGGTTGCATGGCTACTATCCTGGTACCCCTTATTCTGAAATCATACATGTACTGTCCATTGATACTGAATATTTCTCATGAAACATTCTTACAATAAAATCAAGCAATTTCACCATAACTGGTAACCTTGCAATGAAGTGACCAATATGACAAAATTTAGTCTACACTGGAATAGTCCAGTTTCTTTCTATCTTGGCAAGTCTTCATGAACATTATAAAAAGAGGCAAAAGCTAGTATAAATGGTGCAGGGACAAAGATGTGGATACGTGATAATACTTAGAAATCTTGCTTGTGTGCTAATGATGAAAACGAACTACGATGGGCAGCAAATGAGTCTACAGGGTGTTTCAATCATGAGGGGCATAAGAGGGCTTGACCAAGTAAGGAGGAGATACTGGAACTGGGAAAACAGGAGACTCTTCTGCTGTGACCACCCCACTAGGGGAAGTTCCCGGAGGGAACGAGGCATCAGAGCTATAGATAGATAAATGTATAGATGTTCATAGATACGTGTATTGCTACATTTCATAACAGTCTTTTATCTCCTACATAATGCATTTTTAAAATACATTAAACACAATAAACTTTGTTTATTTTTGACTATACAACTTACCCTAAAAATTTGGTGAACTAATTTTGAAACACCCTGTAAATGTTTTGTGTACAAAGAGAACACCAACGGTAAATGCTGATAGAAGAGAAATTATTTTTACATGACAGATTTCGAACACAGTAAGGTATACAATACCAATCCTAGTAAACAAACAACAGCACATACCTTATGTCTATTGAGTAAGATCCAAAAGGAGCAGTGATGTGTAAGCATGGTATAATGAATGAAGATGAACAGAAAAAAAATAACTTGCAAGGAAAATGGGTGATAGATGACTTGGAGGATGGTATTTAGAAAAAAATAACAGTGGTTCCCTGCATCACACAAAATAATGAAATATGCATTTCTCTAACTTTCGGTGATTGTAGAAAATGCTGGGGGGATGCAAGTGGTGGTGGTTGTAGAGGCTGGGTGTGTGGGGTTCCGGACTGACTGCGTGTACGACGCGATGTGTATATCTGAGAGCTCAAGGTGTGCCCTGTTTCGCCATCACTCACAGTATCCAAAGATGGAGAACTTTTCTTACTAGCTGGGATTCCTGGAAAAGAATTTCTTATTACTTTTCCATTTTAACACCCCAGAAGATGGGTGGCCCACAGCCTGCCATGCATATTCTTTAATGTACTGTACAGGTATTCATAATAATGTACTATTGCGGACAAAAGTTTCTACTCTGGGTGATAAGTCCTCACGATTGCTGCCCCCTTTCTGGCCGGCAGGTTGATGTTGGCTCGTGAACTACACCACCACAAACCAGCAACCGAACAGTTGACTGACTCGGATTCGGATAGGAAGTAATCGTAATCAATCAATCAATCTATCTATCTATCTATCTATCTATCTATCTATCTATCTATCTATCTATCTATCTATCTATCTATCTATCTATCTATCTATCTATCTATCTATCTATCTATCTATCTATCTATCTATCTATCTATCTATCTATCTCTCTCTCTCTCTCTCTCTCTCTCTCTCTCTCTCTCTCTCTCTCTCTCTCTCTCTCTCTCTCTCTCTCTCTCTCTCTCTCTCTCTCTCTCTCTCTCTCTCTCATGTGTATAGCATATAAATAGATACATTAGTTGATAGGTAATATCAGGTGCAAAACAAGTGATTATTGCACAAGAAGAGAACCCCAGTACTACTATTTGTCAGAAATCACATAAAAGCTGAAATATTACAAGAATAAACTGAATCATAGTTCTTACTAAAAATAGTATAATTTTAAATCCACAGAAAGCATGTAGTAAAATAAAGAATTAAATACCTCATTTAAAATCCAATGGGAGTAATGATCCTTTAAAAGTAATGTTATCTGTGCTCACTATTTTGGTATCTTTTCAAGAACTCACTGGTCTGTAGTAGGCTATATGGCTGTCTCATGATTGCACCACTGTTCGATTCATGCACTTAGATTTACTCTATATAACCTGTAGTTCTGTATTTGCAGCACCTATATGTAATATATCCATTTATATATGTTTATTTATTTTCTTTTCCACTAGT
>JAWQEG010000385.1:0-13140 GCA_033782935.1 Petrolisthes cinctipes | reverse complement strand
GTCAACACTCAACCTTCGGCTATGGTGGAGTGAATGAGAGAATAGCAATGAGTGAAGGAGAGAGGGGAAGAGATGAAAAGAAAGAGAGAATTGAGAGGAGGGAGAAAAAGAACGGAAAATGAAGAGAGAGGGAGAGATCAGAGGAAAACGAAAGATATGAAAGGAGAGTAGGTGACGAGGAAGCAATAAACACACACACACACACACACACACACACACACACACACACACACAGAGAGAGAGAGAGAGAGAGAGAGAGAGAGAGAGAGAGAGAGAGAGAGAGAGAGAGAGAGTTAGCTATTCCAACATGAGCAACATAGTCACGTGGTGTTTATTACTGTTACAGATGTGAGTTGAGTTATGACAGACAGACATGCAGACAGACACACCCATGTACACACAAATATACAGACAGAGGAAGAAAGCATAGAAGACATAATAAAAATTGATTGAAATGTAGAGACAGAGAGACAGAGTGTAATGAATGTAGGAGAAATTGGTGACACGTAGAGAGGAGAGAGATATACTGTACACTCCTATTACGGATAAACTTTTCTTTCCACTCAAGGGTGACTCACTCATAAAGTTATCTCACCTTTTTTCACGTACACTTATGAGGATAGTGCTTTAATTTATGTGTGACAATTTATAGGAAAAATGTAAGAAATATGTACAGCTCAGATAGGTTGAACTATAGATGGGATGACAAACTGATATAGACAGATAGATTGACAGACAGACACAGATAGATTGACAGACAGACACAGATAGATATTTATTCATACAAAAATAGACGGAATGACTTAAGATACAGAAAACAAAATGGGGATAGCGACAGAAAAAGGTGACAAACAAGTCTAGCCAAAAACATCAACACCACTCCTCAGAATTACCTCCTTTAATACCCCATGGGAAGGTGTTTTCCAATGTTACTCAGGGTACAGGGAAGGAAGGTGCGCTGTGCCGGTTTCTCTTTCCCTGGGAGATGTTTACTACTGTCCTTTAATTAACTATGTCTAGCTTGGAGATTAATGTACAAGAAAGAAGCTATAATATAAAATGGAGATTAATGTTCAAGAAGCTGTAACATAAACTGGAGATTAATGTTCAAGAAGCTATAATATAAACTGAAGATTAATGTTCAAGAAGCTATGATATAAAATGGAGATTAATGTTCAAGAAGCTATAATATAAACTGGAGATTAATGTTCAAGAAGCTATAATATAAACTGGAGATTAATGTTCAAGAAGCTGTAATATAAAATGGACTCAATTGATCTAAAGTAACCCAGTGTAATCAACCCATTTTTCAGTAATTAAATCATGACGTAGCAATTCTATAACCTACAGTAACTTTGCCACACAGTATCTAACCTAAGCTACATCTAACCATAAACATAACTCAACCAAACCTTATCTAACCTTACATCTAACAACTTAACCTATGCTATTCAGACCCAACTAAGCCGTTTTATCCTTTTTTTCGGTTTTTATAGTTCCCTGTAGCGAAAGATACTTGGGAGTAACGCCCTCGGGGAATCCTCTTACTATGCTGACAAAATTAACACTCATGCACACGCCTGTCCTCCTCTACCTCAATAAAACCATCCACCGTTAACCAAATTAAACCATGCATCCCTTATCTGGCAGCCTTGAAATCTGTATGTGTGTGTGTGTTTGTTTGTTTGTGTGTGTGTGTGTGTGTGCTTGTGTGCGCTTGTGTTTGTGTGTGTGTGTGTGTGTGTGTGTGTGTGTGTTTGTTTGTGTGTCTGTGTGTGTGTGTGTGTGTGTGTGTGTGTGTGTGTGTGTGTGTGTGTGTGTGTGTGTGTGTGTGTGTGTGTGTGTGTGTGTGTGTGTGTGCGTGCGTGCGTGTGTGCATGCGTGCGTCCTGTCTTACTACCTCGCCCCTCGTACTATTTGGTCATCTAAGCCTAGCACGGTCTTGTTTCTTCCTCTGCAATTCAATTCTGTGCATATAAGATCATAGCGATGTTATACGAGTCTATCACTGGAGCATTTTGTGGAACTTAAGAAAATTTACGACTGTTCCATTTTCTCTTTTGGAGGAATATACAGACAGACGAAATTTACTGTCTCGAGCGTCAAAAAAAAAAAAAATATATATACATATATTAAGGGGAGGTTCTCTTGTTGGTGAATTGGAAGGTCTGTGATTCTTCCAAACTATGCCACGAAACAAATCCCCTATTAGTACCATTGAGGGCGTCTGTTTTCTGGCATAGTTAGGAGGAATCTGCAGTAGCCTTCCAATTCACCAACAAGAGAACCTCCCCTTAATGGTAATAAACTAGCAGTAAATAAAACTAACTTAAAAAAGAAAAGAAAGAAAGAAAGAAAAAAAAAAAATCCGTGTGTGTGATCCTCTCATCGCTGGAAAGACATGATGAATTTCCGAGGGAATTATAACTCCCACCATGACTGACTCCCTCCTACCCAGGCCTCGTGTTCCTCCCTTGACGTCACAACTTACATACATCGACCTGACCAAGCCTTAAGGGGAGAGTATATACTTTTGGTACATTGGAGTGTCATGATTCCTCCAAAGTATGCCAGGAAACAGGGACCAAATTAACAAAAATAATGGTGTCCTGTTGCTTGGAATAGTTTGGAGGAATCAGATGCTCCAGATATACCAACACTGTAGTCCCCCCTTAAGAATGACGTTACATTTTGAGTGTTGTTTAGTATTAATTGACTTCTATTTGCATTTAACTCGTTTACTTTTGTTATATATATTTACATACTGTATTGTCATATTTTGTTCTTCATGCCCGAATCATCCAACACTTTATTCTTATTATCCTCCCTCTCCTATTCATTCCCTCCTCCTCCTCCTTCTTTTCTTCTTCTTTCTCCTCCTCATCTTCTTCTTTCTCCTCTTCATCTACTTCTTTCTCCTCCTCATCTTCTTCTTTCTCCTCATCATCTTCTTCTTTCTCCTCTTCATCTTCTTCTTTCTCCTCCTCTTACTCTTCTTTTTTCTCCTCCTCTTACTCTTCTTTCTCCTCCTCTTACTCTTCTTTCTCCTCCCCGCTACATCTTTGGCGCCTCCATCTTGCCTCACCTTTCCTTCCCCTCCCGCCTCTCATCTTTCTCACGCTTCCTTGCCCATAAATAATTTGTCTCGCCTTCTCACCATCCCCCCCTACTCTCTCTCTCTCTCTCTCTCTCTCTCTCTCTCTCTCTCTCTCTCTCTCAGTCTTATTACACACTCACACACATTATGTTACAAATAGTAAATGCTGAAACTTAAGATGATTGATCAAGATGCAAATATTATATAATTATGTAAGATCGTTCAGGTTCCTGTTGTATTTACGGTAGCGGATAATGATATTTTACAGACCACCCTCAAATATCATTACTAATGGCAAACAGTATATTCCAAGTAAACATCCTTTTTCCAAACGCTTCAGTATCTATATATGAGTTTTATTAATGTCAATCCATAAAGTGGAAAGGAAGCATTGTCCGCTGCTGCAGTATATATTAAAGACTTTATAAATATGTATACAGTATATATATGTATAAATGTATGCACTCACACTGTTTTCTTTCTTTTTCAGGTATGTGTGAAATATCATTATTATAATTTCACTGTTACTTGTTGGTCCATCGGAGTTTTGAGTCATATATATCTCAAGGTAATGTATTAATAACTGTACTCTGGTGTTTTTGTCACTGTTGATGTTTTGGCTGAGGTCGAGTTTATATTGAAAGGATTAAATTGTATAAGGATGATATGGATAATATGATTTACTTTGTTTATTATGTATGCTCTGAATATAATGGACACTTGAATATTGTGGATGCTATGAAAACTGTGGATTATAAGATTATGGTGAACAAGGATTACTTTGGATACTACGATTTCTGTGGAGAGTTTGAGGCTGTTAGTAGGAATATATATACACGCTAAGACCTCCCAAGCCCTCATTCCTATATTTAAAGCGATAGTCAGTTAATAAAAAAAAACTATGGAAAAACTGAGCTACTTCTCCCTGATAAAAAAAAAAAAAAAAAAAAGTATGATGATATATTAAATAAGGAAACGCAGTGACAGAAACCTTACTAAGGGATTCTATGTAATTTGATCTCTGGTTCATGTTTGTATAATTCCTGAAGTGACGACCACATCAATCTAGTGTCATTGGTTTTTTATATTTATTCCGGAGTAACTGCAAACAATCAGAAAATACCCTTTGAGTATATGTGTGTATTTGCGTCGGTTTTGTCAGCTAAAATTTTATGTATATATCCGTTGCACAGTTCATTATACTTGCTTATTGTTAACGACTTTCGATTCCTAGATATTACCATCAGACCATCCCTAGATGATTTATGATCCTAGAAAACCTCTGTTGTTGTCCAAGAATTGATAAAGGTAATTAATACTCAGACTTAGATAACCCTAAGGCTTAAGGCAGTACCGACTCCATGAAGGTCATATCCACCAATTTTGTTCATCAAAATTGGATTCTCTTTCCTTCTAACACTACACACTGATTAGATTAGGCTAGACACTTTATTTGTCAGCAGGTGTAAAGGGAAGTAATTGCTACGAGGAATATATAACACAAATCTAATATTCATTTTTATTTTCTCCTCCCAAAACACTATTGGAAATATCTGGCCTGCGTAACGTATCTACTTTTTGGTTACGTGGGAAAATAATTTACATAATAAGTATTTTATGATAATCTGAGAGTTTTCTGAGTCTCTCTCCCTCGTCTCACTTGGAGTCAGGCAAGGTTACAGTGATGCTTTGGCGAGGAAATACACGCTAGCCACCAAATATTCTGTCGTCTCTCTTGTCCATTGATTAACTTTGAAATATGTCACGTTGAGAACAAAAGAAAATCTTTTATAAATCACAGGGATTACTCAGGCACAAGGGACAAACTATTATAAACACATTGGGACTTAGAGGTAACCCTACAACAGGAGAGAACTTAGGGACGTTTGATGCTGATGTAAGGTGTAATTTATCTAATCAATTATAATTCCAATTAGTTTATATTCCTACCTTATACTAGCCTTTTGTCGTGATATTACTCCCGTACAGAAGTTAGTTGATGGAGTTAGGAGACATGGTCAGATATTGGCAAGTTGGGATAAATCGTGGTGAGCCAGGCTTAGGATTCTTGTTACCTGACCTAAGGTATTACTGTGTGTGTGTGTGTGTGTGTGTGTGTGTGTGTGTGTGTGTGTGTGTGTGTGTGTGTGTGTGTGTGTGTGTGTGTGTGTGTGTGTGTGTGTGTGTGTGTGTGTGTGTGTGTGTGTGTGTGTGTGTGTGTGTGTGTGTGTGTGTGTGTGTGTGTGTGTGTGTGTGTAAGAAAAACAGAGACAGACAGGAATGCAGAACATTAACTTAAAGGGTGGCAGGGAAAGACGAATGTGGTGATATAAACTGTAAATAAGAGTAATGCCATGATGTGTGTGTGTCTATTCAGTCATCACGTGTGGCGCTTCCTTCCTTCATCTGTCTTCTCACTTTGTCATTCCATTTTGTTTTCAGATTTATTTCATCCTTGTCTATCTGTTTCTTATTCTGCTTGTACCTTTTTTAATTTATATATATATATATATTCCTCCTCCTCCTCCTCAATCGTTCCTTCCACCCCTATTTCCCATCCATTTCCTCCTCTCCCTTCCCCCATACTACAGTAGCCTATATCCTCCCTCTTTCTCTCTCTACCCAACATTCATCCACCATCGCCCCAACCTTTCACCAACCCACCCACCCATCCACTCCATCCTTCGCCCTTGACGTCCTTGAGAGGCCCTTTGGATCAACCACTTACCATATGTTCAGAGGCCTGGGTTCGATTCCCGATGGTCCTCTCTAAACATCCCAGTAACCCCCCCTCCCCTTCTCCCCCCCCTCCCACCCCCCTCTAGTTTATATTTCATTCTATTTTGAATTATTTAAAGTCTTATTATGAGGTAAAACAAAATATATGCAGATACTTGTTGAGTTCATGTTCATCTGTTCACCAGTGTGTTCGTCTAATGTTCACCTCTGTTCACTGAGTTGAAATACCCGTTCTATTCACCCTCCCTGTTCTTTCCTGTGTTCAAGTTATTCCATGTTCTTCACCTTCCCTGCATGTTCTTCACCTTCCCTTCATGTTCTTCACCCACCCTACATGTTCATCACCTTCCCTACATGTTCTTCACCTTCCCTACATGTTCTTCACCTTCCCTACATGTTCTTCACCTACCCTACATGTTCTTCACCTTCCCAGCATGTTCTTCACCGTATTCAATTTGTTCCCTGTATGTTCTTCACCCGTTCTCCTCATTGTGTTCAAGTTTTCTCTCTCTCGTTTCTATTCAACACAGCAGAGGATTGACTGGTAATTACTGAGGGGAAGGCTGAATCGTCCCCACCAACCCTGCCTCATTCACCACCGCTTCCTTTATCTCTTCTGCGGATATTATCTCGTTCGTTCTGTATAGTGTCTGCCTTCGATGTTCAAATGATGCTATTAATTCTTCCCTTTATATCACGTTCTTTCTTTAAATTAGTTACTATTAGTTACACTGGTTTTTTTTATCTCTCTCTTTTTTGGTGATCATTTATTTGTTTTTACTTTATTACATTATTCCATTTTTCATTCGCTTTTCATATATTTTCATTCTCACTGTCAGTATCCTTATGCTTATTGTCATCGGGTAAACGATGACTGTTACGATGGCTCCTTACACTGTACTATACATATATGGAGCCATTGAGCCAACCATCGTAATCGACCATCCCATCGTGACCTTTCTTGAATACGGCCCATATGTATCTATTATAATTATATGGCAAACCAACATAGATACAGTATGCCACATTTCCCTGTTCTTCGCCATGTTCAAGTTATTCTATGTTCTTCACCTTCCCTCCTCACCGTGTACACCAGTTACTTTAGCGTGTGTTTGTGTGTTCAAGTGTACATCCTCGACCTTCTCTCTCTCTCTCTCTCTCTCTCTCTCTCTCTCTCTCTCTCTCTCTCTCTCTATGTCTGTCTGTCTGTCTGTCTGTCTGTCTGTCTGTCTGTCTGTCTGTCTGTCTGTCTGTCCACCTCACTCCCCTGGCTGTCTTCTGGGTAATAATTCGGCCGATACTTGGGAACGTCTCCAGCACTGTACCGGGTTTATGGAGGTCCTCACACAGGGCTGTTTCGGACGTCGTAAAGCCTCCCTCCTTATGAGAGAATACCATCTGGCTAACCTCGTCTCAACTCTAACCAGGTACCCACAAGAGAACATATCCTGACAACATCAAGCACCACTGCACCGGCGTGATTCTATTCTGCCTTCCCACTCTTCTGCCTTCCCACTCTTCTGCCTTCCCACTCTTCTGCCTTCCCACTCTTCTGCCTTCCCACTCTTCTGCCTTCTCACTCTTCTGCCTTCCCACTCTTCTGCCTTCTCACTCTTCTGCCTTCCCACTCTTCTGCCTTCCCACTCTTCTGCCTTCTCACTCTTCTGCCTTCCCCCTCTTCTGCCTTCCCACTCTTCTCTTTTGTGTTTTCGCTTTTGCACTCCTTCTCCATCCATCATTTCTTTATCTCCCATCCCATGCACTACCTTCCTTTCCTCTCAGATCTGCCTGTCCTTTCTTCTCTCCATTCCCAAGTCTGCCCCATCCCTCATATGTGTATGTACTCGTGTGTACTTCTACTATCGTGTGCTACTGTATAGTGTCTGTATTTACCTCTATATTATACTTAGTTACATGTGCCTTTTTCCTCTGTGTGTCTGTTTTCTTCTATCGTCTTCAGTGCCCTTTGAGGTCTGGTACGTATCTCAGTATTATTATTTATCTTCTTCTTTCCCTCACTTCTCCTTACTCTCCTGTCACATCTTCATCTTTATTTCCCTCGTCAGTACCTTACCGACCCTTATATATTCTCCTATCTCACTTTCTTTCTCCATATTCCTTCCTCCTTCATTGCTCCTTTTTTTCCCTCTTTGTTTTCCACTTCTTCCTTTTCATCCTACTTCCTTCTCTGTGACCGTCATTCTCCTCCTTCTCCATCCTCCTCCCTCGCCTGCTTCATTTCTTCCTTCACCTTCATCATCTCTTCCTTCATCCCTCCCACTTCCTGCAGTTCCCGTGGGCTTGACATTTCTCACGCTGGGTCTCGGCATATCGGAAAACCTATTTTTATACCTCCAGTCTATTTTCGTTCACTTGTTTCGTGTTGATTATGTCCAACCCGGAGCGAAGTCGTCTGTCTGTTCGGGGAAGACACAACACGAGAGAAAATATCAGATAACTCCTCCCCTGCCTAATGGTGCACAAGTGAAGGAATTTTATGTCATTTCGTTACAGTGTAGATCTCAGTATATCTCATCTGATTTTAAGGCGACAGGACTTTTGGCCATGATTTTAATGTAGGGGATGAAAATTGCTATTGCCTGTGCGTCAGTATTACTAAAAGATAAATAATATATTCTGTTTAAAGATGTGGTAATGTATATATGCAGTTGTCGCTGTTGCTGACGACGCATTAGTGAAACGTTGTTGTAAATAAAGGCTCCTTCTTGGGTGGTTTACTTGTTCAGTCTCTGCATCTTCATCTTGTCTCTCTTCCCTGTATTCGTTTCTTTATTACATGTTGCAATAATCTCCTGACAACATTTCTGTCCTTCCTCCCACACACTAATTATCTACCTTGAATACCCGACACAAACACGCATTACGATAAATGAGGAAATCTGTGTGTGATAATTTTAAGAAGGCGATTAAGTCTTAACAGTTAGCTTACAAGACAAAGGACAAAGGTTAACATTCAAGATAACACAAATCCCTGGTCTTATATAAAGATAGTGAGACTCACTTTGTTTTAAGTCAAGTAAACATTTACAGTTTTAACACATTTTCATTGTCAAAGTTCATGGACAAGAAATTAGGATGAAGTTTTGTAGGTAACTGTACAACCAAAAATCCAGCGCGTGATCGTTTGAATATACAGTCGAGCACCACAATCCCTAGCCCACTTCAGTCGAAGCCCGAGATCTGAAGCAGGTGGTTTCTAGACGACAGCCCACTCAAAGCTTCCATTGGTTTGAAATGTGTGTGTCCTAGTGATGGTTTGTGTGAGCTGTCGTCCAGAAATTCCCTACTTCAGATCTCGGGCTTCGACTCAAGTGGGCTAGGGATTGTGGTGCGCGAGTGTACATTCGGTAAACCCAAATAGGGGAAGGAAGGTATTGATTTATTGATTTTTTTTTTTTTTTTTTTTTTTTCACCTTTTTCAGTGGGCTACAAATTATGATGAATGACTATGCATGTGGAATATTCAGAGTGTACAAGGAAAAGGTTATTAACTTCAGAAGGTATTTACTGAACATAATACTCAGCAAAAATTTTCTTTAAAGGATTCATATTTTTGCGAAGGTTATTATGGTACAATTATTGTCTATAGTTACTAACTTTAAGTCAGTAACATGTACGATTACGAAAGATCTTTTTAGAACATTTCCTGCTTATAATATGTTAAATAAGCACCAGAGGTTCTCCTAGTTATTCCTGGGACACCCCTTGTGTGAGGAACTCGTCCGCACTAAGCTGACCAATCGAGGGTTTCCAGGCTATAAGTCATAGTGATAATTTGAAGTTATAGTCCTGCTGTGGACTATTAAAAGATTCAGTATTCTTTTTCTCGCAGTCATGAATAACCAAACGGTAGAAGAGAATACTCAACAATAGCCTCAATCATTTGGCAGGCTAAGCATCGAAACTGGGCGTACTTTGTCCCTCGACTACATTTGTATACTATGCAATGTAATTATTGGTCATATGGCAAATTTTTGGAGCACAGGCATTTTCCTGTCATTGTATGTTGCCTTGTCCTACCAATAATATTATTTATAGAGTAAGCTGCTTTTTCTGTGTTATTAAAGATAATTGAACACCAGTAGTTCAACCCACCGAAAATAATGTCTGGCGGATGTAAATAGAAGTTATATAAATTAAAACAGATATAACATACCATTCTTACTACAGTCACCTTACAGTCATACAGTATATTTGCTTCAGATATGTGACGTTCGTGGAGTGAAAAACATGAGAAATGACAATACTTTTGCCGTGGATAGTACACAACAGTACCAGCAACGAGCATATCTCTGCAAGCAAGTCAGCAAGCAATTTATCACTGCCTGTCAGTTTGGTCTTGCCACTCCATTACCCCGAGGAGCAAGGACTGAAGGCAGTGTTAACACGACTACCACACCACCACATATTCTCCTGTCCTCTGAACTTGCTCTCGGGAGATTAGAAGAAGGACAGCCGAGTACAAATAAGAAGCAATTCTGGCACGAGAGTGAAGAAGGATGAAGGACGGAGGACGAAGGAAATGGGCTCTGTTATGATGGACTCCCTCAGCGCGCGTGTGCCAACTCGAGCATCACCACCACCACCACCACCACCGCCACCACTACTACTACTCCCAACCCAACCCAACTCAACCCAACCATAGTCTTGGGGGCCCTAGTGTGTGTAGTGTGTGGCGGTAACAGTGGCGGTGCGCGGATTCCCCCTCTCTCCTTCCATACTCACTTGTCTTTTGATACACTTTCGGTACAGTGTGGTTGTGTTGTCGCTCGCTGCATGGTGATGATTTTAAAGTTAACATCGCGAAACTGAAAAATGATGTGTTTGTGTTTACTCTGTACGGCACCTTCTTCTCGTTAATCTTTTTCCGGGAGAGAGTGATTAAGTTCATAATATTTCTCTTCCATCTGGCACATACTGGAAGTGTTAATAAAGTTTACGATACTTTTATTTCAGTTACCCGGCGAAAATGTTAGAGAAAGAATGTGCCCCAATAGCTGTTCTTCACTTCATTTGTTGTTTATAGTATTGATTCAAGGGATTTCACGGTCAGTCCCGAACAGGATATATTGCCATGTGTAAGCTGTTGGGAGTGTTGATCAACTTCAAGAAATTATTGCATTAGTTACCACACGAAAACGAGAAATGAGTCTGTTGTTCATCTTTAATATCTTGAATAAAAAAAAAAAAAGTTTTCAAGGATGCATTATTTTTTAACTTCTATGATTTTTTATTACCCCAAGAAACTGAAAACATTACGTATTGCTTCCTTACGATGTTTTACAGCAACATAAAAAAAATATAAGGAAGGTTATGGTCAGTCCTGGTATTGGTACATATAATTAATGACGTATCATTTTTTTCTTCATAATTGTAAGAGATTCTTGCCAATTTAAACTCCATAAAATTAAAGTTAACAACACAAATAGTCCTCATATCATATGGGCTTTAAAAAGTACTGTAGACACTGTTTACAGGAGTCAATAGACGGATAACAGAATGTGCAAACAACATTTTGCTTTTGAAATTTTAGTCCAGAGATGAAAATAATTACCCATTAAATGAATCCTGTCGTGCATGGTGACTTAGAACGTGTCGTGATGTAAAATATTATTATTTCGATGTTATAGTCACTTTCTGGTTCATGATTATTTATGCTGTAAGGACTTGTCTTTTTTTTTTTTTTTATCACGTCAGTAAGTTTTTGTATGCTAACACGCAAAGAATAATTTATCTGTGTAAGAGTGAGTAAACCACGAAGCAACTACGAGTTAGCCTTGGATGAAAGGGAAGTACGACGCAAATATGAGTCGCTGGAACATGAAAACAAGTGTATCGTGTTGATGGTTATATATTACTGTTTAAAAAAAGACGAGAAGCGGAGTTTGAAAACTTACTTAATAAATATACCATCATCCGTACTTCATTAGAAAAAAGAGAAGAGGCGATATTTTCAGACCTTAAAGAGATATCGCTAAAACAGAAGGAGAAAATGACTCATTGTTAACGAATCCAGTGTTTGAAAATACGTGTTTGTACGAGTAACATTTTAAGCTAAGAAGCACGTGATGTAGTTACTCTGTTTTTAAGATATGGCAATGCGACGGTAACATTAGAATACTGTTGTATAAAATATGTCCTACGGAACTTTTATCGAGTCTAACTTTGTGTCTCCAAAAGTTTTTATGTGGATAAAACGTTTTGTGGTGATTATACTTCCACGTCGGCTGGTAACAAGTGATGGCAATATTCTTTTATGAAACTACAGTATAATTATAGAACTTGAAAGAAATCTGACGAAAATTAATTTGCATCAGCTATATATTAACAATTGCCAGTGACTCTGTTTCCTATGATTATTATACATGTTGTGTCCTTGGGAACGTTTTGTTTTTAGCCGAATATTTTTGGTATGTATGTATGTTACTGTCTGGAGCTATAGAGAACATTAATCTGCTCTGCCTCACCGGTTCACGTGGCTGGAAACTAAGTGTATTCACGTGACTCAGAGACACAGCTGTTTATGGAAGGTGGTGAAGGTGTTACTCAGGAAAGTGTATGTAGTGAAAAAATGTGAATATTTTTCGATGCTTCCCCGGACGTTCTTTTTATTCATGTTCTTGGAAATATTTTGGAATGTACAGTCACGAGCACTAATAAGTATTCAGGTGTGCTTCGAATACCTAAAGACAGTAAATAAATGCATAAGATCTCCATTGGAATTAGTTCGTTGGTGAATTGGACTGTTCAAAGCTTCAACCAAACCTGTATACTTATTAGTGCTCGTGACTGTACATTGATTTAGCAAGGTAACACATATATTTATGGTAACATGTGGTATTATAATGATCGTATGTGTAGTTGGAAACGTATCACACTTTTTTATTTTTTTTTCAGGATATTCTTTATAAATAGTAGAAACCTTATTATGTACCAGTAAAAGTTATGCATTTACAGAGATTCGCGGGAACGGTTTTGAAGTTCAGTAAATGGAAACATTATTATTTACTGCTCTTTATATTATCTGGAAATGTGTTTGAATATTGGGGTGGAAGTTTATTAGATATATATGATATTTCATTTGAGTTTTCTGGGTAGAGGAGTACAGAAAAAATTTAATATGGCTACGATTTTGTACAGAACGTAACAATATGATAAAAACAATATGCTAAAAGTACAGGAAAAGGCAAGAACAAAATAAAAAAATAATGAATGACAGAAGGTGAATGCGAGAGAGAAAAGGTCAAAGTGAAATAGACACACACACACACACACACACACAC
>JAWQEG010000384.1:80000-115306 GCA_033782935.1 Petrolisthes cinctipes | reverse complement strand
AGGCGAAAAAAAGATCGGCTTTCCCCCCCTATTAGGAACATTACACATATGGAATACCGCTTTTTCCCTTAATTTATGTCATGGCGAAATATGCAAATGGACCCGGGCAGGTCAGGCCAACCCTATCCTCCTCAAGCACAAATTAGACATATCGACATTAGGCAGAGGGGGAGGGGATGCCGGAACGGGTTAGGCGAGGGGAGAAAAGGATCCGTTTGAATACATAACTTCATGGCACAGGGTCGTCGTGTGTTTAGGGTCCTCATATACTCCTTCCTCCCTCAAAAACCCATGGCCTGGCCCTGCATACACTCCCTTAATAACCTGTGAGCCAGAATAGTCCCTCCCTCAATCCCCATGGTTATACTCCCTCCCTCAATCCCCTTGGTTTCACTCCCTCCCTTTATCCCCTTGGTTTCACTCCCTCCCTCAATCCCCGTTGTTACTCTCCCTCCCTCAATCCCCTTGGTTTCACTCCTCCTCCCTTTATCCCCGTTGTTACTCTCCCTCCCTCAATTCCCATGGTCGCACTCCCTCCTTCAATCCCCGTTGTTACACTCCCTCCTTCAACTTTGGCCCTTGTACTCCATATGGCCCTGGCACTCCTTCAAAACGCTGGTCCTTGCTTACGTTCCCTCCCTATGAAACCCTGAGATTTTCACTCTTATAACTCCGGTCCTCACACTCACGCTCCAAGACTTAAAAAAAATTACACTATATATAGAAGTGAAACCTATTCCAAAGACGAGATAAAAAAGTCACAAAGATTGTAACAAACATCAAGGCACCCATTGTGAGAGATGTCAGGTCTAAGATTACTATTAGGTACTAAGAGGCATACGAAATTATTGTTAGGTATGTGAGAAGAGTGTAAGGAATGCTTGTAAAATGCTGAGGTGTGTGTAAAATGATGGTAAGGTGCTGAGAGGTATGCGAGATGATGGTAAGGTGCTGAGAGGTATGTGAGATGATACTAAGGTGTTGAAAGGTGTGTGAGATGATGGTAAGGTGCATGCTGAGAGGTATATGAAATGATGGTAAGGTGTTGAGAGGTGTGTGAGATGATAGTAAGGTGCTGAGAGGTGTGTGAGAAGATGGTAAGGTACTGAGAGGTACCGGTATGTGAGATGATGATAAGGTGCTGAGAGGTGTGTGAGATAATGGTAAGGTGCTGAGAGGTGTGTGGGGACGACTATACGGTACTGAGAGGAGAGTAATTTTTTGTGAGGTGTGTGAGGCTGTCATGACAACAAGGCAGGCAGGCAGGCACTGGGAGGGAAAGTGGTAGGGGGTGCATGCATGGCAGCCCTCTGGGTTGGGTCGCTTCACCTCAGTCGATATTTTCCTGTTAGAGCCAAAATGGAATTGTATGGGGGCGTGGGAGAGAGGGAGGGTGCTTGCGCGTGCATGTGCGTGTGTGTGCGTTTCTCTGAGTCTGTGTGTGTGTGTGTGTGTGTGTGTGTGTGTGTGTGTGTGTGTGTGTGTGTGTGTGTGTGTGTGTGTGTGTGTGTGTGTGTGTGTGTGTGTGTGTGTGTGTGTGTGTGTGTGTGTGTGTGTGTGTGTGTGTGTGTGTGTTCGAGTGGATTTGTGAGTTTATATGGGTGGTTGAGTATATGTGTTTGCATGAGTGCTTGAAAGAGTGAGCGTGCATGTGCAATTGTGCATATGCTGTTGTTGTGACTATTAGTGCACATGTGGATTCTGTATATAAACAGTCTATGTACGTGTACCCTATTTGTTCATGTTCTTCCATAACTTGCTTTGTCTGAGTGTGTGTATATGAGAGAGTGCAGATGGTCAGAGAGGTGCATGGGTTGTTGTGAAAGAAAGGGAGAACGGCTTCTAATGAATAATATTGACCACTACAGAGGCTGAGTGCAATTTTTCGATATGCAAAGTATGCCACCTGTACTGTAAAAAGTGCGAATCAACACGTGACTGGCAAATTGATATGTAGGTGAAATCTCATGTATGCGTCTGAATGTTGAATGATGATTGTGGTCAAATATTGATCCAAGACTAGAACAACTTTACACATTCAAATGCCAAGTACAAAAAATAATTAAGACACTGGTTACATTGATAAACGCTTAATGTTTTATATAACTATTACATAATTAAACGCTTGGGTACTGATTAAATTATCAAACAAGTTGTTCATACAGTAGCGAAAAGTTCTGGGTTGGTGGGACGAGAGCCAAGAAGTACTCTGGTGTTCCTCAGGCGTGTCCAACCTCTCACTCGAGCATCACATACACAAGACCACAAGCCATGAAAGGAAACAATCCCGTTCCCAAACCTTTTCTAAAAGATGTTTGCTATTCCAGAAAACATTTGGACACTGAAAAAAAAAAGTAAGACGTTAATAACTTTCCAGACCATTTCATTTCTGGTGAGACTCCACCGAACATTAAGGCGTCCGGAGCGAGGAAGAAATACCCTTAGATGAACAATGATCTAGATGCAAACAGAATGCAAACACTTAAATCTAATTATAATATTTTCTTTGTTATATGAAACAAAAATTATTACGAATGAGACGTTGACACATACACGAGGCGAGGGATGATAGACCGTCAGTTGGCTAGTGGCTTCAACCAAGCTAGCTGATGATCGACGAAAGAGGTTTTCCAGCGTCGACGTCGGCAGAGTAAGATTCCTCTGTGTGTCCCACGGAAATACACTCTAGTCCAGGCTAGGGCCAGGTGAGGATCAGACCGCCACACCGCCAACCAGACTCGAGGAAGCTAAACCCCGCAAAATGGTAAACTGCGCGCTGGAGATTGATTATGCGCGTGGGCCGTGAGTTCGTGTGGATGTCCGCCCCGTGCATGACCCTTGGTGCATGGCCGGTGCGCGCGGTGCATGGCCGGCCCAGACCAGGCCTAGCATGCACACACACAAATGTACGCACACACACACACATGCAGCCTCACAAACACTCACACACGTATACAAAACGAGTCTCCTGGGGACTTCTTGTAAACACACTCACATGTGCGCACACACTCTAACGAACAGATGCACACACACACACCCACATGGGGTTGTACTCTTCGTCAAACCCGATGGAATTTAGCGCAGTCGATAGTGTAAGGTTCCACAGGCCTGTCAGCACTTATTGTTAGTGAACCCGATGACAGGACATACAATAAGTACCCAAACACTAAGCTCATAATCTGAACCACTGACTCAAACCTTTACTGCTTCCCTGTTGTGTCAGAGTGAAGTCTCTCTCTCTCTCTCTCTCTCTCTCTCTCTCTCTCTCTCTCTCTCTCTCTCTAACCTGATTACAGTTACTCCACCAGATTATAGAGTTTTTAGGTGTGACTAGTAGTGCGATCCATAGACTTGAACACACTCTTAACACAATCCCAATCTATCATACATTATAATACCCTCCTTGAATATGTAAAACTGTATATACTTCAGCCAGAATCTACTATACAGTTGTTCCTTCTCTCTTGTATTCCTAGTCGCTTGGGGTCAGAAAGTTTAGGTCCTACAAACGATCTACAGGTTTAGAAATGGCCAACTAATTTATGGGATTTCTAGTACAGTACATCTTCACGGAAAGACTCGGGTAAGGAAATGATAGTATCGATCTACTGTTACATTCTGCAGCACATACCAACAGTCTCACTCTCTAATATATATATGTACTGTATATAAATGTGACTACTGACCACAAACTTCACGACCACAGCCAACGGCAAAGGAATTATATTATAGAAAAGGTGAGAATATATTTAGCCAACTTCCTCCTCGGCCTCCATTATATGATTACTGAGCCTGGATGTTTTAGGCTCGTATGTTAAAGACTGTAATACGGGAATCGGTGATCTCAGAACGAAAACACATGGACAACACAGTATTATGTTACAGGTTCAGTTCACCTCAGTTCCAATTTACAGTTACTGTTCTTGGTGTGTGAAGTGTTCGGCGCTAAATGGAGTTATTAGTAGTCAGCCATAGGTAAACTTGCAATAACATAAGGACCACAATATGGGATCTGTGTTATGATTCTGGATATATCTCTAACTATAAAAACTTGTTAAGTAGTTTTTTTTTTTTTTTTTTTTTTTACTGATAAGCAAATATAGGATTGTAATGATTAATACAGTTGGTGCTATGGAATCGTAAAGATATTATTGGTTGATTACAAAATGAAGAACATATTATTAGCAAGATTATCTTAATGCAAGTGTCAAACGGACTCTCATTTTTATATTGATAATCACTAATATTTTCCTACACCATTATTTCTTTAAAAGAAAAATAAATAAATAAATAAATATATCATAATTAATAAAAGGAGGAATAATATTGCCCAGGCCCAACGAAAAATAAGCTGAAATTCTGCCGCATAACACAGAAGGAAATAAAACTTAGCCCGACATTGGGAAGGGAAAAGCGAAAATATTCCGCCCCTGATGAACTGAAATATTAACCAAGCAACTGATGAGCTCACTAGTCTGTTTTCAAAGTGGACCCCCAAGCCACTCAACAGCCCCCCTCCCCCCACGGCTGTTCCCTATGTGATCACTCGACTTCTTCCAATGCTGTTATCTAAGAGTACCTCCCTATCATTATCGTAGCTCCCTCCTCTTCCTCCAAAGGGTATCGAAGTAATTATAAGCAATCACCCTCACTCGCCTCATTACTGAAATAATCTCCCAGAAATCGATAATCAGAAATTATTACCAACAGCACACGGCCTGATGGATGGACGAACTGACTGACGGACGGGGACACAGAGCAGCAGCTGGATGCCTTCTCGTCAGTCCCACAAAACAAAGCCTCTTATAACCCCGCCGGCGAACAGATATTAAGTACAAACAGCTACGGACGTGTGCCGTACTTCACAGCACTTGCTACTGTTAACAGAAATATACAGCTACAAAACTCCTTCGTCACTGAATCAGAGATCATATATATATTTGTGTGTCTTTTGTATCCACTTTACATAGCAGGCAAAATATGTATTATTTTGACAAAAAAATGTACTATACTTCGGGGAGGAATTACTAAGAGAAAATGTTAAATTCTGGTCGAGAAATTACTGCCAGCGACTGTACAATACTGAGCACATTTTAAGCACACGCCACCTGAGTGCACCAGAATCGAAGGGTGAAAAAATGATATGAAGACAGTTCTGCATACGGAAAATAAGCATAATGGAAGTTTGGGGTGGCGACATGGCCTGGGGACTGACAGCTGTGGGGGGCGGTGTGTGTTTGTGTTTGTGTGTGTGTGTGTGTGTGTGTGTGTGTGTGTGTGTGTGTGTGTGTGTGTGTGTGTGTGTGTGTGTGTGTGTGTGTGTGTGTGTGTGTGAGAGAGAGAGAGAGAGAGAGAGAAAGAGAGAGAGAGAGAATCAGTGTATATCTATGTGCATCTGCGTGTATATCTGTGTCTGTATCTGTGTGCATTATCTGCGTGTGTATCTGTGTGTGGTGTGTGTATGTATAGGGCAGTCACCGCCGACATTACAACCGCTGCTTTTGGTGGTGATCATGAAGTAAACACACACCTTGGTTAGATTGGTGTTAAAAAGCATCTTGCCCTGAGAGTCCTTACTTTTATGAGTCACTGTGAGAGAAATTGTCAATCCCTTCCCATCTTTACCTTCTGCTAATGAGGCTAAGCAACATTTGTTATTCTCGACTTCCCCTCCCCCTCATCCAAGGAGAAGTGACTTGTTGCTGTCCTATGGAATCTTTCTCTCCTGAACATCATTATCACCATAAGACCCACGAGTTGTTAATATAGGCATTAGCCCTGGATTCATATACACCATTCGGTAAATTCGAGAACAGAGAGTGTTCCGGACTGTATAATAAAAAAGCAAAGTTACTAGTAATTGTGCTTCGTGACGGAGTTTGAAGGAATCAATTTACTGAAGCAACTCGTCTACGCTACTCCTGCTGCAGTTTTGAAAGTCTGAAATGAAACATCAGTAACTGGGGACGAGTTAAACTATTGAATTGGGAAGCATGTGTGTCAGTTTTATGACGACATGGCAGCTCTTCCAGGACATTCAATTCAGAGATTCAAAACTGTGAAAAAGGTAACATAGAATAGTCTTGCTGGCTACCATACCCTTCAGTGCATGCTAAGAAACAGGCTACTTTAGTATGAGAGTAGGAAATCTGTTTTATAGCACTGTTTTTGCCCTAAACAATATGATACGACTAATAATACATATGAACCTTACATTAATATAACATGAATCACAATGTTTATATTAAAGTATATGGTACACGTATTCATTAAAAGGTAGATAAAATATGAAGATTGAAGCTGGCGATGTTTTTATTTTTTTATAAAATAAGAATGATGCTATAAGGTAGTGGTGTGTAAGGGAGTGGTGTGTAATGGACCTAATGTCTACAAGGAACCGAAAATTGCCAAATAAGTTGCATAAAGTAGCGGATAAAGCAACGTGATGTATGTACCTTCCTTATGTCTGTAAGTATTTTCCTGTCTGACATGAGAGGGATCGTACTGTACATAGCTAGAAAAAGAAAAAGTGTTTGCGGTTTGCAGGAAAGAAACTTGTACTGCTAGAAGCTGGGATAGATATCGTCGAGTGCAAAGTACAGAAAAGCACAGAAAACGAACTTGTACTGCAGGAAACTTTGACTGAATATAGATATTGCAGAGTACACCATTTGAGAAGGAGCCTGTATTGATAAAATATTGCTTCTGCTTCTTCGAATCAAAGGAGTGTACATCCATCACAATCGCACCTTTGACCTGAAGTACCAGCAGTGAAACGTTGTCTTATAATAATGGCTCCTCGAATGGTGTATATATTTTACAAAGCAGAAACCTGACAGACATTGATCACTGTTTGAATGCAAGTGGATAGTGTCGCAGACCAAAGTTCAGACTCATCTTCAAATCCATTTCAATAAGGTAATAATTATGTCTTCTTGATGCAACAATGGATATAAGTATTTTGCATTTAACTATTTCCATAATAATTCAAGTATCACGGTAAATATGAGGTATTTTCAACAGGTAAAGAGATGGAAGTAAAATTCGCTACTGTAAAATCACAAAAAAACAGTGATGGTTAAACCCATTACGCTTCCATAACAATATGAAAATGAGCAATTAGTCTCAGATTTGAATATTCTCACAAAGGTATACTTCATGTAATTGCAAATACAATCCAAGTATCACCGACAGAAATATGGGATCCTGTTCGAAGATTTGAGGGTACTGATTTACCCATGCTATTCCAATGAAATAAGCTTCCTCAGTGTAGGTTCTGCGTTTTTATAAGTTTTACAACATACAATTCGTCGACCATATTCCACACCCAGTTTGTGTTCGATATCTCCACTGATATTTGGGTCATTGTATACAGTAGCAGTTAGTAATCATGCACTCGCCAATCAAACTCACCAAAATACGCTCTTAAAAAGTCCAAAATTTATCGCATGAGTATAAGGATCAAGTTTCGACCCCCGCCTGGCTGGCCAATGAACACTTCCCATTCGTTGATGATGCTTTGAGAGATTTTCAACGCTCTGTGTGAAGTTGGTTTGTATCCTAAGTCTGTCGATAATATTACACAGTTTCTTCAGCAATGGCAAATGGATTGAATGCTGACAGCAGTGGTTAATGGAGGAAAGGAGAGAAACTGACAGAATAAGGTCATGGAGATTGACATAACTGTAAGCTTTTAGAACGCTGACAGAGCAAAGTAAACGAGGCGGAGAGAAAAGAGCCTTGGACACTGACTTGGTAGTGTTGTAAACATCATGATTCAGAATTGTGAAGTATAACTGAACTGATGGAATAGGTCTGAAAAAGGTCCTGAATCATATTTATGAAAGACTGATGAAACAGATCTTAAATGATGGTCAATCGGATGGTAGATAAATATATTTTTACAAACATCAGGGTTAAACCCACGATAATGAAAAGGCTTACAGATGACAAATGACGAGCGCCTCCTTAAACAAGCGCTGGACAGGTGTATGTAAGCGAACAAAATTAATGAAGTATAAGAATGAAAATCGAAAATACCAAAGTTTTGGTGGGTATGAAAGCTGGAAAAAAAAACCACACATATATAAACATGCGTACGAAAGTCTGAATTTTCAGCAAGTTACACGTTACGCAAGTGGGGAAAATTAGCGGCAGGAGACCCAACGAAAGATGCCGACGACGACAACAACAACGTCCACCAAACAACAACCCCGGAAGCTGCATGACCGAAATAGGCACCGAAGACCTCCCGTCGCCGATGACGACCCAGCAACAAGCCAAGGAGCTGACCGAAATAGGCACCACATCAAGGATCACAAACAAGGAAGCAGGTAGCAGACAGGTGGGTCAGGAAGGCGTTTGGTCAGCCAGTAACATGCAGTGTGAGCCAGGGGGCAGCGGACAGCCAGCCAGCACCTTCCTCCCCTCGGCTCAGCTCACTTGGGAGGAGTCGCCCTAGCTTAAGGGGGAGGGTAAGATGTTGTTGGCGTGTTGGGCGTTACTGATTCTCCCAAACTGTGCCAGGAAACGGGAGAGCGCAGTGTAGGTGGTCTCTCTTGTAGCACAGTTTTGGGGAGTTGGTAACCTCCAATTCCCCGACAACATCTTGCCCCCCCATAAGCACAGACCTCGTGCCTGTATTAGCCTGGCGAATCTTTAACACCAACAGCAGGAACATCGCTGGGGAGGGTGAGAAGCAGCATAATAATTCTGCAGCTGCTGAAACACAGGTTAGCCCTCCGCGTCTTATATCGTCGGAATAGGTAATTTGAGGTAGAATAATAGTGAGGGTAATCGTGGAGGAAAACCGAAAACCATGAAAACCTGATAGCAACTTGTAGGAGCGCTTTGCATGACAGAAAGACATTGGTAGACAAGCAGGTGAAACTTAGGAACAAGGTACTGTTTAGATACATGGGTGTGATGAGAAATGAGAGGGGTGGTGGATTTGGGTAGGAATGGTCACGATAGATAAGAGGGCCAACGTTTGACAAAGCCCTGATAGTTTTGCATAGTCATTTACGTTACTTTTTCAACGCTATGCCCAGGTTGAGATTGAGACCCATCTTTATCAATGGAGTTCCTTCTTAAACAATGTGGTGATGCAATAATCATCATATATAACGAGGGTATAAGCAGAAAAAGAATACGATGAAATGCGAAAAAGTGTGATGAACATGATCTATATAATTTATGATATACGAGAACCTTCAGTAGTTTGGGAATATGACATTATTATTCAGGAGGTAGTCAATACGAATACGGTACAAGTCCAAAATAGGCACCGGTTGTGTAGGAAAAGGAGAGAGAAAAGATGGAGAAAGCGAAAGAGAGGAAAGAGGAAGAACTAGGAAAGTGTTCACGTCCAGGAATAAAAGATGGGTAATGCCTTGTTTAGAACTCAAGCTGGAGGTCATATGAATTATAAGATCTCACCACCCAAGGATTATCTAAACCCTCGATAAGGTGCATTATTGGCTGACACGGGAGATACAGTCTAATACAATGACAACAAAACGTAAATAGATTGCTAAAAGAATATAGTGCATGATGTTATTAATCTAAAGATGTATATTTGTACTCTTGATGGATACCCCAACCTTCAGTACACCTTCTATGCGTCAGAATATGGACAGATGGGTACAACAACCTCAAGTGAACGTTACGTAAAGAAAAGATGAAATGTGTTCCGATAACGTCGAAGGAACATTATCGATATTATTTTATCAACAACGTTTCTGTTTGTATAAAGAAATAGGAAAAGCCAGGGAAAGTGACTTTAATTAACACCTAAGAAAGGCCACGATGCTATTCTTTATGTCACGAAAACACGAGAAACATTAATATTATAATAAGAGTCCACGATATTTCGCTTTGTAGAAAATAGCCATATTTCTACTACGTCTAAAAAAAGAGCTTAGTAAATTTGTCCTCATATCTAAAGAAATGGGTAGAAAATCATCAAATCGAACCTCAAAAGAAGGCCACAACCAATGAAATAAAAAAAAATAAAAAAATAAAAAGAGTCAAAATAACACCAAAAAAAAAAATGGCCATGACACAACCTTTTTCTTCCCCCCCCCCAAAAAAAAAGCGGAAGAAAAAGTCGAAATCTGACCAAAAGAAGGCTTGTGTGTGTGGCGAGGAGAACATTCGGTGGAGGGGAGCGAGAGGCGGGAGAGACAGCGGAGGTGCGGCAGGACAAGGCGCCTCGGGAGGGACGATCGAAGCGGCCACTAGGTAGGTCAGGTTGAGTCGGGTCGGGTCGGTTTGGTTTGGTTTAGTCGGGATGGGTCTGTCGGGTCGGTTTGGTTTGGTTTAGTCGGGTCGGTTTGGTTTGGTTTAGTCGGGATGGGTCTGTCGGTTTGGTTTGGTTTGGTTTAGTCGGGATGGGTCTGTCAGCTGTGTGGTTTCGGCCCGACTCGTTATTCACAGACTCAAAGAAGGTGATGAAATGGAATCGTATATTTTTGTTACCAAGAAAAATCCGGTTTGGGTAGCGTTTGGGTACCCTACTCGGCTTAAATATTATAAAATACCCATACAGACGTGAGAGAGGACACATTCAAAAGACGTCACTGTTGTCGGTTGATCTGTTCGGTTCGGATCAAAAGGAGTCTGGTAAAGTTCGGGACAGGTGTGGGTTGGCTCAAATGTTAAGTCCTACTCTCTCATCGGCTACTCCATGAAAACAGACAGAATGGAAACAGATGGGATACCAAACCTACTTAAAAAGAAAGGGAGGTATTGCTGACCGAATGAGAAGGAATGCTAATCTGATTCGGAATGACTACTTAGTTAACTGAGGTAGGACATAAAACAATCTCAACAAAAAGCCGACCCAGAAAAAATACAATACCGATTAGGAAAACATACATACACGCACAGAAAAGATATAACACTATGATATGAAAGATATAACACTATATTATGAATCAGACTAATAACGATAATTGAACTACAGTAGATAGTCTAAGGAATTCAAAATGGACCGAGGTGGATACAATGCCCACTTTCTGAGTTACTAAGTCAACACTGAATAGATACAACACAAGAATCAGAATGTAGACAGAACGATGAACAAAATTTAATATAGAAAGGATTCAGGAAGGATTCTTGAATGACTCATATATAAGGGTTGACTGAAACTACTGTTCAAGATGAGGATAATTTTTTTTTACTTATATTCTACAAAAATGATACCGTAGGAAGGATAAAAACCAATCCAATGAGGATACAGATCCTACTAAAAAAGATACAGAAATCAACTGAGAAACGAAAGAAACTTAACACACGCAAGGCTAAACCCGTAAATCATTCAAAACATTTTATTGGTTAACTTAAATCTTTTTAATTAACTGAAACGTTCGCCTGATCACTTGAACGCTGGAACTTATAAGACAACATTCTTACTAATATTAATAACAAGATAAAAAGAGGTTCCTCTACTCCTTAATTATTTCCATTCCGCTAATTATTTCCACGCGTAATTCTCAATATAAGGTGAGCTATACATACAAACAAAAAAGATTTACGAAAACAACTGACTCTTGTATAGATATCATCACTTCATATTATAACAGAAATCAACAAAACCTCATTGATTCAGAATTCCTTGAATCATTACGTCGTTTTATAGTTGACCATAATTATAGTACTCGGGAAAATCACTATAGGATACTAAATAAAGGAAATGCTTGCTCCGCTATGATACGTGACACAAATGGCTGAGAAGATCTGATATACTATCTTCAGAATTAAATAATAATGAATATGGCAAATAGGAGGTGACGTTCGAAAATTGATGTTTATATAAAAGAAGGGCAAGTCTGTCGCTTCCTGCCGCCAGCATTACTAAATCAAGGTAACAGGCGAGAATGTCTTGCGGCTCTCCTCCCCTTCTGTCACATTTCCACCCTCCTTGTGTAAGAAACCCTCCCAGGAGTGTCCACCCGCCTCGCCGACAAATACTTCATCCTCTAAGCAGGCGATTCCCCCACCGCTCCACGTCCTTTCCTTCCCTCCTCCGAATATTCCATCTGGGCGTGCAGACCCTCCCTCCCGACCTGTCACCTCACACCGCCGGCCTCCTCCCCTACACGGCAGCCTCACTCCACTTTTGATGTGGTTATGGCGGCATGCAGGTTTCACCAACTTAGGGTCACATGCTGAATCAAGAGGTCAACTTCAAGCCCCTCTGGAGGCGAATCACCTAAAAGCAACACTCGAAAAAGAGAAATCTCGAATGAAGAGTGACAGGGCGAGTTTGTCAGTTCATGAACACTGTCGAGGAAACTCGGAAAGCTTGTTTGTGACGGCAGGGCAGTGATTGGACAACTGACCAGGGAAATCAGGTCGAGCCTCACTTCAGGATCCCAGTATAAAAGATCAGTCACTAGGAACACATTTTTTATAGACACACTTGGAATACAATAAAAGGTGTGTGCTAGAAGCTGTACCGAAATCTGGACAAAATAATTATGCAAACACATCATAGATATCGGCTTCAGGTATATATCTCGACTCAACCACCAGGATAAACCATACAAAGACGAGACACATAACTGTCCCACCAGGTTAAATGAAGCTGTACTAAACATCTGACCTAAAGGAAAAAGATAATCATAGATGAAGATTCTAAAACTATTTTTTAATATCATATGACGTAAATTATATACAAGTTGTTATTCCATGAGTAATGCAATCGCCTGGTATCATACTAAGATTATCATCTAAATTCTAAAGTGTAAACAACTTTGAAAGTTAATTGAATTAGTTTTTAGGCCTAGGACGTCAGGTGGACTTTCCTCCAAACAAGGAATAACGTCTGGTGTTGGAGAAAAATGTCGAGTTCATTGGGAAGGGAAGGTAAAGAAATGAGATGCAATGAAAAGGAGAGGAATTGGAATAGAATGGAATGAAAAGGAAAGAACGGAAAGGAGGGGAGAGCTGTTGCGATGACGGAGGGAGCTACATGTATAAAGCTAAATTCAGATGGTGGACACATAGTGAAGGCAGCAAATGTCGGGGAATATTGCTATGATTGACAGTCTTTACCACACACGAGAGAACCTGCAACACACCCAAAGGAGACAACGCAGACTTTATTACAGTTTAGAAGCGGTTCGGGCTTCGGAGATTCATTTCACCGTCTGGGATTTCATTGGATTCCTAAATATCAAGCTAATATGAAACAATAACACAATGTGGGACAACAAAAGCTTCTCCTTGAATGGTACAGTTGCAGACACATTAAGCAGACACACTTTAAACGGGACCCTTATCAAGCATAGAAGAGGACTCGTCGCCTCTACACATAAACGTCTCATCCTACCCTATGCTCAATGAGGGGCCCAGTTTCAGGTGTGTCTGTTTCATATGTCCACAACTGTGCTTTCTTTCTCAGTGTTGGTTTTGTTTGGTGTGCACGATACTACGTCAGAATATAGAGCATACCAAGTACAGTACATTCTTCTACATCGTATTAAGCGTGATTAAACAGAGCTATAAGTGTTTAGGAATATTGGTCGAGAATTGCCATGTCTGGGTAATCCTACAGGAGCAACAGCAACTTTTCTATGTTATCGAAGAAGAGTACTGTTGTAGGTAAGTCTCATCTCTCTACTTAGCTACAGTCAGTTATATTTATTTTAGCAGATATGTATTGGTTTCCCCACAACTCATTTTTTTAATCTACTTGCTATATCTTCTTTAGAGCCATACATGATGATAATCTGAACGGGATAACTATTGACAAATATATTATATTCCTTGAATCTACTTGTAAGTCATTATAATAATTAACAGATGCAAAAAATATTCTGTGCAATTATTCTCGAAAGGATATAGAGAACGCATTACCGATTATACAGTATAGGTTCGAATCCCAGATAATTCAATATTATTTATAGGACATTTTCTCTGGGTTTTCGCCATGTGCAGAAAAAAGAAAAGAATAGATGAGCGAGATTGTATTGCGCTGATACAGTCACGGGCAGTATTAGTTTCTTTACCCCACTGCTAGAGTGAGAAAGAAAAAAGTCGCTGTTGGAGATGAGCCAGGCAAAGGAACAAAGACTGGATTGTAAATAGCCTATGCCGGATAAATTATGTTTCATGACGTCAGAGAGGATTATTCAGCTTAGGAATGAGTATTGAGGAAGAAAATGAGAAGGAAGAGGAAAAGGAAAAAGAGGAGGAAAGGTGAGTGGGAGTAAAGGCGAGTGGGAGTAAAGGCGAGTGGGAGTAAAGGCGAGTGGAAGGAGAAGGACGAAGGGAAAGCGAGTACTACGAAAGGGGAAAAATGGGGAGAGGAAGATGGAGGAAAGAAAGGGAAAGAGAAAGGGGGAGTATTAGGTAGAGGAGAGGGCGGAAGTGGCAATGGGAGAGGGAAGAAGAGAAAGGGGGAGAGGGAGGAAGAGGAAGGAGGAGAGGGAGGAAGAGGAAGGATAAAGAGGAGAGGAAGGAAGAGGAAAGATAAGGAGAAAAGGGAGGAAGAGGAAGGATAAGGAGAAGAGAGAGGAAGAGGAAGGATAAGGAGAAGATGGAGGAAGAGGAAGGATAAGGAGAAGATGGAGGAAGAGGAAGGATAAAGAGAAGAGAGAAGAAGGGGAAGGAGAAGAGGATGGAATAGGAAAAAAGGAAGGTAGGAAAATATTGAGTGGAAGAGAGAAAAAGTTGAAAATTATGTGTGGGAGAGAGAAAGTGGGCCTGCATGTTTCATCTTCTCTGACGCAGCTTCATTGTCGACAAGCTTCAGCCTCTTGATCGACGCTCGAATCAAACTGACTAGCACCATCATGTTATATAGAAACATTATATTTATTTTGCAAAATTCTTAAAAGCGGGTTCGTATTGTCTCGCTGGGAAAAGCTGTATACATTTACGGAAAGAATCGTTGTGCCGTGACAGAGACAGCTGAAGTAGGAAGGTGAAGCAATACATGGTTTGGGTAATGCTGGCCCACTCTTATGTCAAAAAAGATTAACATTTTACTGGTTATTGTCGTTATTTCCATTATTAATTTAATCTTATTCTGTTACCTCATTATTATTATTATTATTGTTATTATTATTATTATTATTATTATTATTATTATTATTATTATTATTATGCAAAAGTTACTAAATACGTTGTTCCAACAAAATTTACATGTTTAATTTTAAGGAGATATTAATGTTTAGATATACAGCATTGTCAAGAGATGAACAATATAGAATTCCTCACTTCCGAGGACTTCTCTTAGGTGAATGAGGTCATCTGACGTTAGTCACTATAAATATTTAAAATGCTTCACCGAACACCAGTTGTTGCACCAAGGAAAGATTAAGAAGTCTTTCTTAATTTTTAAACTCTCGTTAAGGATTAAGAAGATCTGCCCTTTCGAATTGCCACATTTAGTTGGAAACAGCAAAATATTGCAAGTATAGTCAGAGCATTTTATTTAGCCAGAAGTTAAGTGTGGAGATGAGGTGAGCGTCAGAGAGGCTGGGTGGGTGGGTGGCTGCTTGTGGTGGGTCTTGAGGCATGACACCAGCCCTCGTCACCCAACATAAACATGACCCATAAAGTGCTGATGCAACCCTCGCCAGCAGTAAGGTCATGCAGATTTTAGCAGGCTACGTTAACTTCATGTTGCTGTCAACGAACCGGTAACAGCACCACTGTACCCTCAAAAAACGGTGAAATAAAAAGATGTAAATAAAAACCGTGGGTGGAGAGCGCGGCTTGTGAGGTAATACAAGAATTAAGGCGGTGAGGCGGGGTCCACAAGCCCCTCCTCCCGCCGCCGAGCCAGGTTGGTGCTGCTGCCATCTACCGGCCCATGAAAGAACCCGCCCACAAACTTTTTACCGCCAAAACTTAATTGATCTTAGCTACCACGTGGCTGCAGCTCTCCGCGCGCTAGCCGACCCGAGCGCGCGCGTGTATGTGCCTGCGTGCGTGTGTGCGTGTTCGTGATGCGTTCCCACGTGACACTAGATTTTGTTCCTTCTTTGGTTGGCGGTGCGAACCTGGCACGCGGCGGGCCGGCCCACCCGCCTCGTGCCTGGGTTTGCTGGCATCACAAATACACGCGGGTTTTGCATGGATTGGATGTGTCACTGATAATCTACATCCTATCTAATTAAAACCCAAGATATTTGAACTAATAAACGATTACTCGATCATACACCTACCATTTCCAAAAGCCTCACGATATCAACCCCTTGACCCTCGAAGAACTTGTGCTAGATCTGCACTACAATCCCTGAAGCATAGGTAACAGATCTACTATATAATTATTGGGAAGCACTATATGATCTACTCTAATGTTTAATTCCTGAAACAAGAACAGAATCACCCCTGAAGCAGCAACATTAGAACCACCAAACGTCCTATGAAGCATTAGTGGTGCTGGAAAGACCCAATGAATCCCACTAAGAACCAAAAGGCCCTCTTGAAGGAATACTTAATCAATCCCTTACGCCTCAGAAACAACATTATTAGCATCACCTACTTATAACCCAAATAATTAGTTATTACCAGATCCTCACTAGAACATACTGAAGAACGATTGTTTTACCCCCTAGAGTCACTCAATCATTACCACCACCACCACCACCTGTTAATTGACAACTGAAGTGCTAGTCGATCCTCTATAGAACCAGTACACCCTTACATTACAACAAATTTATTCTCCCAACGTAGCAGCAATATTGATGATCCACCCATAACGACTGAAGCATTAATCTGATCTACCTTACTGTATACCGTATCTCCTAAGAAGAGCAAATTATATTAACCCTCTCACTAGAACACATCCATTAGTTTTCCTCTACTGCAGACCTCACTAAACTACTACTATATATATATATATATTTTTTTTTTATCAAATCATGATTCGATGATAACACTCTTAAGGGGAGAATCTCTTGTTGGTAAATTGTGAACCTACTAATTCCTCCTAACTATGACAAAAAAAACATACACCTTCAATGGTACTAATAGGGGATCTGTTTCTTGGCATAGTTTGGATGAATCAGAGACCTTATAAATCACCAACAAGAGAATCTCCCCTTAAGTAATGTATAAATTAAATGGCTCTAGACGCGCACGCACATGTGGCGTCTACTGTGTAAGGCCTACTAAAACAGTACTGAAAATAGCCAAGTGGGTCAATGTGGTTACAAGAGTGGGTTGGATGGCTATGGGGGTTGTAATGATGAGAGTGGGTAGTGAGAGTGGGTTGTGATGATGAGAGTGGGTTATGATGGTGAGAGTGGGTTATGATGGTGAGAGTGAATTGTGATAAAGAGTAGGTTATGATAGTGAGAGTAGGTTATGATAGTGAGAGTGGGTTGCGATAGTGAGAATGGGTAATGATGGTGAGAGTAGGTTGTGATAGTGAGAGTAGGTTATGATAGTGAGAGTGGGTTGTGAGAGTGGGTTATGATGGTGAGAGTAGGTTATGATAGTGAGAGTAGGTTATGATAGTGAGAGTAGGTTATGATAGTGAGAGTAGGTTATGATGGTGAGAGTAGGTTGTGATAGTGAGAGTAGGTTATGATGGTGAGAGTGGGTTATGATAGTGAGAGTAGGTTATGATAGTGAGAGTAGGTTATGATAGTGAGAGTGGGTTATGATAGTGAGAGTAGGTTATAATGGTGAGAGTAAGTTATGATAGTGAGAGTGGGTTGTGATAGTGAGAGTGGGTTGCGATAGTGAGAGTAGGTTATGATGGTGAGAGTAGGTTATAATAGTGAGAGTAGGTTATGATGGTGAGAGTAGGTTATGATGGTGAGAGTAGGTTGTGATAGTGAGAGTAGGTTATGATAGTGAGAGTAGGTTATGGTGGTGAGAGTAAATTGTGACAGTGAGAGTAGGTTATGATGGTGAGAGTAGATTGTAATAGTGAGAGTAGGATATGATGGTGAGAGTAGGTTATGATAGTGAGAGTAGGTTATGATAGTGAGAGTAGGTTATGATAGTGAGAGTAGGTTATGGTGGTGAGAGTAAATTGTGATAGTGAGAGTAGGTTATGATGGTGAGAGTAGGTTATAATAGTGAGAGTAGGTTATGATGGTGAGAGTAGGTTATGATAGTGAGAGTAGGTTATGATGGTGAGAGTAGGTTATGGTGGTGAGAGTAAATTGTGATAGTGAGAGTAGGTTATGATGGTGAGAGTGAATAGTGATAGTGAGAGTAGGTTATGATAGTGAGAGTAAATTGTGATAGTGAGAGTAGGTTGTGATAGTGAGAGTAGGTTATAATAGTGAGAGTGGGATATGGTTAACGGGAACCAATAAATCTACTGTGAACCTCAACTCAAATAGTTACACAAAGCCTTGAAAAATAATTATGAGCTTACTAAATTGGGTATAATTACTGTAATGGGTTGCAGAGTCAGAAACTTGTTATTATCTAGGTAAACGTCTAGTTAATGAAGTAATTATTGTTCTTTGTTTTAGTTAATTATAATTTCTAGAGTGGTTTGTTTATGAAAATCTCTCTCCTAGATTGTTAATTACCCTATGAGCGTGTATGATAATTGGATGCTACTGATTACTTCTAACTATGCCACGAAACAAGCTCCTACCATATTGATAGTGTTTCGTGGCAATATTTGAAGGACTCATTTACCTCCAATTTTCTGACAACATCACGGGTCCCTTAAATGCAGGATATTCTTATGGGAAATGGATTACTGTAAAACCAATGCTTTATATTTCTTTACTGCTGAAGAAGGATTTAAAAGTACATAAATACGCTGTAGAGTGGTTTTTCTAGACAAACCAGTAAATAGTATTATAATTGGGTTAGTGTTTTGTTAACTAACCTATGTTTATGGCTCTTATTTTTCTCTTCAGCATTTATGTATTAAATAAATCTGTTCTCAGGTTTTCCCGGCCAAGTTTTTCGCTGAAGAAAGTAATGAATACTGTAAACCTGAATCATCTGAGTTTAGTACACTCATTTCGTAAATACTATTTGTTTACTATGTATCTCAACTAGGTTACTATGTTATATGAGTTTTGGAAGTGAGTGCACAGTTAAGATGCATCTACCCTCAAACTCATTCTAAATAGACCGATCATTTGTTTGTCAGAGACGTCCGTCGATCGCCGTGTCCGTCAGAGAACCCGATCCCAGCTCCCTCGGAGAAAAAGCAGTGCGTAAGATTTTGTTTTTTCTCACTTTCTCATTATTTTAAACGTTTCAGCACTAATTAACTAACTACATATAATATTAAGCAATGTCAAGATGTACATATTTCCAGTCCTTAGTCTTAATATTCACGATTTTTTAACAAAGGCACGAAAAGAACTCATTCTAATATATACCCTATGGTTATGGTATGGTGGAAAGAATGATTTGGCACTGTCAATAAAACATGTATTTATGTTGTGGAAACGTTTGGAGGGACCGTGACCAGATCCGGACCCCAGGCGAAACAACTCCAAACTTGATCAAACAACTTCTCCGTAAGAATTTCTCTAATAAGATAAATCAAGGCTTAACTATCACCCAACGCCGAAGTTTCACAGCCTCACGGACGAGTTTCAAATCTTTTGGCTAAATTCAGCTCTCAATGACCCTCCAAACTTTGCTCGATTCCTTGATAATGTAAAAGTTCTCAAATTATGAATTTTTTGTCTGTTGGATGAGGGGGTTGAGAGGCAGACGAATTGACTCCTCTGAGAACAGAATAATGATGCATTATTCAAGACATTGTTGACGTCTTAAAGAAATAGGAAATTATGTTAATATAATTCCTGAAGTATCTTTTTGAAATTTACTCATAAATAATTGGGAAAGCAAATATACACAACTAGAAACAAGTTTTGATGCACTATGAAATAAAACATTCTCATCCACTTCCACAACAAAAGGAAACAATTTCTGAAGGACGAAGGCACCCAAGACACAAGCGACATTTCACCATCTTGATGCTGTATAAGACATCAATCAATAATACTATGATGAAATAATAAATAATCAACAAGCCAGAATATAGCAAAGTTTTGGCACATCTCCTCATGCCACTGTTTGGCACTCTTTCAACCTACTAAACACACTCCCTGAACGACGGTACAATCACTAATTAACAACCCAATTCAAGAGGGTAATATGGCACCCCTCCTACCCCCATTGACACTCCATGGCCCCACCCCATCTGCCCATGTAGGTGCCCCGGGCCGAGAGAAAGAGAGAGAGAGCAACAAAGAGAACGAGGGAGGAGCCTGTAATGAGCGAGGCATGGGGGAGCCGA
The DNA here is from genome assembly GCA_033782935.1 of Petrolisthes cinctipes. Classification (NCBI taxonomy): domain Eukaryota; kingdom Metazoa; phylum Arthropoda; class Malacostraca; order Decapoda; family Porcellanidae; genus Petrolisthes; species Petrolisthes cinctipes. The sequence goes on along the minus strand of JAWQEG010000384.1, from coordinate 95,052 downwards.
GCGCGTGGAAGTTGCATTAAAATTCCCTGGTTATGGCGGGGGGGAAAAATGTGTCCCTAATGCGGAGCCGAGCAGCCCGCCAGCAAGGCAGGAGCGGGCGGGCGAGCGAGCGAGAGAAAGAGACGGTGTGTGTGTGTGTGTGTGTGTGTGTGTGTGTGTGTGTGTGTGTGTGTGTGTACCCCCATCCCCACCACCACCACCTTCATCTTCACCAGATAATTACAACCATGAAACACACAAAAATAATCCTCAATGATGTTTAGAAAATATTGAAGGCTACGTTGCAGTAGGAAGAATATTTGATTAGTTCCTAGACCATCAGAAGAATGCTTTCATTTCATATGGAATAATGAAATTAAATACGATACATCATAAAATTATTACTTTCGTGTTCTCCCGGAAAGTCTTCACTTTCTTCAGAAGGTTTGCAGTTTGTCTAATAATTTTCTAATTGCCTGCAACAGCTTATAAGAAGTTCATGATAAACATATTTGGATGTAATTTATGACTCTGCTATATATATATCTGGTTATATATTCTGTTGGGCTTCAACACGCCAGAAAACGTTTACACGGTGTGAGAGGTTGTGTGTACTGGGTCCATCACGTACGCTGCCGGTGTGCTGCTAAGACATTAACTACACCAATCACGTCTTGCGCGGGTTGAGGAGGGAGCAAGTGAAAGGGTGGATGGATGGCTTGTCTGGGCTGGTTTAGTGAAGAGGTAGGAGATCAAGATCAACAGTGTCAACCAAGATGAGGACATTGAGCATGATGTTCGTATTTGCAAACTGGATGACAACTGCACTGTGACCGAATAATATAAGACAGAGTAAGAGAAAGCTCGCACTCTTTGATTTCTCTAGACATCATCTGTCACCAGTTACCATCATACATATCATGTAGGTAACTACATATATGTAGGTAACTGACTAAGAATTTTATCATGTAAAATGAGCAAATGAGAAAATACTCTGTACGTCTTTCACGTCTTTTCTTCCCTAAACAGAGAGATAAGATTCAGTGTATGTGGTGACGGTGGTGGTAGTAAGGTTGTCTGGTATATGAAGTGCTTAGTCTGGAGTGGGTTCTCTTAGTGGCTCCATGAGGGGGCCCTTTTTCTTATTTATTCATTATTGTTCTTTACTTTTATTTTCATTTATTTGGCAAACAGAGAGGCAATCCAAGTACATGGCGGAGAGGAAGGATCGGAGAGGTGGTCTGGTGCTAAGGCAAGAACTGAGGGATGGTAGAGGAATAGTGGAGGATAAGGGAGGGGGAGGGGGCAAGGAGAGGTGGGGACGAGCGATGGGGAAGGTGAAGATGAAGAGGTAAATGTGATGGGGTGGGATGAGACGTTGCAGGATAAAGGACAGTGGTGGAGGACGAAGGTAAGGAGTTAAGGAGGAGTTTGACGTAGGTGGAGACGTGGAGGTTGGTTGGAGTACAGCAAGAAGAGGATGAAGGAATGGTGATAGGGAAGGGACGGTAGTGTAAGGCGGAGGAGAGGGAATAAAGTTAGGGATAATGGTGGAGAGTGAAGGAAAGACGAAAGGTAATATATGATAAGGAAGGGCGGGGTGAGGTATGGTGGTGGAGGGTGAAGGAGAGAGGAAATGTAGGGTGAGTGAGGGATGGTGGTGGAGGGTGAAGGGGTGTGAATTAGAAGGGCGGTGGAGCGGAAAGAGGGTGTCGGCGCCAGCATGATTGGTTGTTATGCTGATCTGGAAGGGAGCGAAGCGGACAGTGGCACCAGGGAGCAACAACCCAACCAGCCCCTTTGGTCCCTCCTGGTGGATATGGATAGAGAGGTGGGGCTGGCGGGGGCTGCCACTGAGGTAGGTGGGTGGGTACTTGGGTAAATGGGGAGGTGAGTGGATGGGTGCGTGGCCATGACGGACGGGATAAGGATAGGGAAGCTGGAGGGTTAGATGGAAGGTGAAGAAGTGACGACGAAGACGACGACGACGGACAGAGCGGGGAGTAGAGGCGGCGGGCGGGAGATGAGGCCACGGCGGATGGGACGGGGCGAGCGGTGGTGGCAGTGGTGGTGGTGGTGGTGTTGGGAGTCCGTGTTGGGGGGGGAGGGGGAGCGGTGGCCAGTGTGGCATTAATTATGGTCGAGCGGCACCAAGATGAGCGCAACATTAAGGAGCGGCGGTCGGTAGTGCGGGGGGGGGGGGCTGGTGGAGAGGAGGGAGGGAGGTAGGGGAGGGGGGCGTCAACAGGTCTGGCGTGCCGAAAAAGAAGGGGAGGAGGAGGAGGAAGGGGGTGGAGGGGATGAGTAGGGAGGGAAGGGTGCTCATCAGAGTCTTTCCCAAGTTCTCCGATTATTATTGGAAGTTTTCGATAGAGTCTCTTCTTCGACACGAGAGCAGGAACAATACGAGGACAACCCTGGATCATTGGTCATATTGGTCGGATTTTTTCTGATATTATTTTCATTATTATTCCTGGCGAATGTTTTTATATATATATTTTTTTTTGTGTGTTAATAAGAGAAGCAGATGTGCGTGAGTGTGAGCGTTGGTTGGTTGCGGGCGTGAGGAATGCGGGGGACGGTCACTCACCCGCCAAAACAGCGAAGGTGGTGGACGGTCGGTCGGCCTGGCTGCGGTCCGTCCGTCCGGGTGTGGCGGGGAGAGGACGCGGTTGGTAGATTGGTCGGTCCGGTCAGACTCAGCTGCTGCAGTCGGTACTGGCGAAGGTTTCTACCGTCGTGTGAGTCGGTGGTGGAGGAGGAGGAGGTGTGGAGGAGGAGCACGTGGGGAGCGAGCTGCAGGCTGCGTGGAGGACTGGCCGCCGCGGTCTGAGTGATGGGGACGCGGGACCAGTTTAAACACACGCGGCACAAATCGAATATGAAAATGAGCGGCAGGGTGCTCTGACCGTGGAGGTGGTGGTGTGGTGGAGGTGGTGGCGAGTGTCCAGCACGCGCACGCTGCCTCCCTCGTGCGCGGGCATCGTGACGTCACTATGGCCAGCCTCCTAGATAGTGAGGCAGCCCAGCCAGGCAGCCGAGAGGGAGAAGAGGGGCGGTGCTCCTGCCTTACTCTTGCCACACACCTCCCGGACACCCGCGCCACCGCCACCACAACACTACAATACCTCCGCCACCACCACCACTCTCTTACGTCAACAATACAACACCCTCCCCTCCCCTCCCTCCTTCCCTTCCCACCACACACACTACTTACGATACTCGGCCACACATGCACTCTACTCACCACCATACAAATGCACTATAATGCTACTGTTGCACCTGTAGTAGGCAACTTTTGTTAAGGGTTTGAGGCAAGCACAAGTTACCAGACACGACGGATGGCTTTGGGAACAGCTGATCTCTTACCTCGCTATCTGACGGCGCAGCACCTGGCAAGGGAGCGGCGGTAGCGGTCAAGACGGCTGCCGGACTGCTGGGAGGAAGGAAGGCCCGCTGGACTCTTCACCACTAACCCCGCCTGGAGGAGAGATTCAGAGTCAGGCCTACCGGAGGACACACGTACGCTGGGATTGACGGGGAATGAACAGTTGTGGACATTAAACCGTATTTCACCTCACTCTTAAGGCTGCGACAAACCCAAATGAGATAACATAGGGAAACACATTTCTTAATTCAGTCCAGAGGTTCGATATCCTTAGAATAGAATGAAATACTGTCTGCAACTGACCACGATATACGATGAATACTTACCAGCCACGAATCATTATGAATAGGCCTACTCATAAACGTTCTGGCCTCGTAGTTTCATATATGAGTGGACAAATCTGATAATAAACACCAATCAGATTAGGCGTTCGTGAAATGTAATAATTGATGGGGTAATGAAGATGAAATAACTCACGACACACTCTAATATGTACTTACATTTTGGCCACTCTTTTAATTACTAGTGACCAACTATGAATAATTAGCTGACTAACCATGGCATACATAAATATCGATGATCATTTTCACTAAACACGAATCATTCTGACATCATAACTATACAAAATTAGGTTACGATTGGTTAATAGCTGCCATACAACTTCCTTAAGAAATAAAGATATACCTAAACTATATTAAAAAAGTTTGCAATAAATATTGGCATTCATGAGTTTTGACATTAGTTATGAGCCCCATTTGCTTATACTGGCGTTCTGGAGGGTACTGTTCTTCCAAATTAGGACACACCACAACATTTACAGCATAATTAAAGAGCTTGTTCTGTGTCATATTCTGTCCATTACGCTCGGTATGGACTATAATAATAAGAACATTTTCATGAATTGAAACCAGAACTTTAACGACAGGAATCCCAGAAATGACCATTGGAAATAACGACTTGTAAAAGCGGCCCAAAAATATTGTCAGAGTTGTAGTCAATTGAATACTTCATTTTGCAACAATCCAGACCATCCAAAGATATTATGGTGTCTTCCAACCACAGTTTAGAGGAATGATAAGCCCCCTGGATATTGACCAAATCTTAGCACACTGAAGGGGATAGTACACCTTTGGTACATTGGAGAGCCTAGATTCCTCCAAAGTAATCCAGGAAACAGAACCAAATTAACAAAAATAATGGTGACCTGTTGCTTGGAATAGTTTACAGGAATCAGTTGCTCCAGATTTACCAACACTCTATACTGCCCTCTTAGATGAAATAAAAATACGAGTTCTTAAGTGGTGTATCAACGAACTACTTGAACCTGGACTTAAATAATTACTTCTCATACCTTGTACTTCTTACTCATTCCAAAACAAATGATATTTAGAGAACTGGAACTTCATCTGTTTTGCTTACTGATTCACCAAGACACACGTCGGGTTTATGCCTGAAATTTTATGGGTCTAGGGATGATGATATCTGGCACGATGACTCCATAGACTTTATAGAGAGTCATTGTACCGATCATGGTCTTCGTCTAGCCTATCAGTTTTCATGCATATGGCCTCTATTCACAAATTCTTCACATTTTCTCGCACATGAGGCTGGTTGGCTGGCTGGGAATCTCACGCACACACCAACATTTTACAAGCGAGATCCTCAGGCATAAGACAAATGGAGTAACTTGAGCCAAGGACGGCAGTCTGGAGCAGCAACCAAAAATTGCCTACAAGGGGAGATTAAGTCAGGGAAAAATGTGGATCAAAACGCACCAACAACAAGGATGACAAGTGAGCGGCGTGCCTGACCTGACCTCACCTGTCCCGTCCTCGTATGGAAAACTGTCAAAACTACTTGGTCTTGGAAAAATGCCGGGAATACATATTTAGTCCCTTCTACAGCCCACCTTTCTGATACATATTGTAGAAAAATTAGTGTTAGTGCAGCACCTAACGTTTTTTGACACAAAAAATAGCTAATTACAAGTCGCTCTAAAATCTGAGAAGATTTGTGTGGTAACAAGCATTTCGACCACACTGACTCCTGGATATAGAACAGAAGACGACAGGAGTGCTGTCAGAATACAGAATCGTTACAATATTGTATCATGTTTCCACTGAATTTTCAAGCCGTTTATAAGATCAAAATATAAGGAAGGTGAAACACTTTCCTTTCATGCATATAAAGGGAAGAATATCTTTGACAAATATTACGTCCGTTTCCTCAGCTGCTGACCATTAAGCGATAAATAACCTCACTAATAAGAGATTTTGCAGTATTTAGTATTACTATACGAATATCAGTAGGTTTCATAAGCGTCTAGGCTAACCTTGTTGGGCCACCCTTCTATTAGTCTGTCCTCAACTGACTCCATTTAGTAGACATAATGAAAATATCAGTCCAAACACCTTAGACTTATACTGCCTTTCATGACCTGTTGGATACACTTAATTAAGATTCTACAGATTTTTAAAGCCATCAAAGGAAACTGGAAAAGGAGACAGATCTTCGGAATGGAGGCTCACTAGCTGAAATGATTACTTGGAAAAATATGCTTATAGATTAATCAAAAGCTTTAATGCTTCGAATCTGTGTTTGTCAGGGCATGGAATGATTATTGGGTGAATGGTCTACGATTTTGTGACAGACACTGGGATAGTAAGCAGATCTTTCATGAAAGTTTGAGGAAGACTGTATAGGTCGCTCGTCTTGTTAACTGTGCCATCCTGTAACATAAAAAAAAATATCTTACTTGCAGATTCTTGCTTAAAGGAACCTGTGGTGTATTCAGAAAACCGAAGTTAAATGAGTCCTTCAAATACTGCCACGAAACACCACCTATATGGAAGAAGCGTGTTTAGTGGCATAGTCAACAGGAATCAAAAGCCTCCAATTCCCATACACGATCACAGGGTCCTTAAAGTGCCACGTTTTTCCTCTGCTCTCACATATACTGATTACACACACGAAAAAAGTAAAAAACACACACACACATTCGGGTACACACGCAAACACACCTCCTCATAAACACAAATACGTTACTCACTCATAAAGAAGTATGAAAAATTTAGCAGCACTGACACAAAGACTCTTATCGCCGTAACCCAGAGGACACTATACTATAGGTTTGAATGAAAGGTACCTTGGGTCTAATGGGAATATATTTTTTGTCTTTAAAGATGCCCTGGTCCCAGCTAGTGTATGAAGGATTTGTTGATTTTGTCGATCATATCATATTATGTACTCTGAGATGTACAGTCAAATAACAAAGTAACTGAACACTATTGACGACCTCTGCCAGCAAGCCAAGGATAAACACATCACTGGGGTAGACAACAATCATGAGTGACTACATGACTATAACTAATATTAGAATACGTTGATTATTCACAGACTATGGTAAAAACGTCCCTGTCCATTCATGAAGTTTGACTACCACTGAGGTATGTACTTTTCGGGTGGCTGTAAGAAGTCGCCAGAGGTGTAGAGATACTTTGTTCCCTGACTGTACACATAAGGCATTGGACGAGTAAATGCCTTATTAGGAGGCGACACCAGGAGTACACAACAACACCCACCTTTAATCACAATCAGCCAAAGGTACAAGACTGAGGTTTGTCTTAAAATTTGACAAGGATTTCTGCTTCTCTAATCCTTCAGAGATATTGGCAGGAAGTAATATAATATGAGATGTGTGTAACCTTAAATGAAGATTAACTTCTTAGCGAATGCACTGAGTATTATAAACCATTCTGTCTGTTTGTCATATATATATATATATATATATATATATATATATATATATATATATATATATATATATATATATATATATATATATATATATATATATATATATATATATATATATATATGTCTATATCAGTCTGTCGATCTCTATGCCTCTTTTTCATACCCTCTATGTCCGTTTCTCTCGCTCCCTTTCTCATTTTTCCCCCACTTCCTAAGTCTCCCTATTCCATTTTCTCCCTCCTGTCTGTATATCTACCTGTCTACCCTCCCTGTACATCTACCTGTCTACCTTCCCTGTTGTTACTTTTATATCACCCTTTGAGCCTTCCCTGTATCTCACTTTCTCCCAACTTCTCTGTTTTCATGTCATCTTAACTATTACTCTAGCTAATTACCTCTCTCTCTCTCTCTCTCACTCTCACTCTCACTCTCACTCTCTCTCTCTCTCTCTCTCTCTCTCTCTCTCTCTCTCTCTCTCTCTCTCTCTCTCTCTCTCTCTCTCTCTCTCTCTCTCTCTCTCTCTCTCTCTCTCTCTCTCTCTCTGTTATCTTCTCTTTCGTCTTATTTTTTTGGCTTTTTTCAGTTCTATTAATCAGTTCTAATCTGCTGCTCTCTGCTATCCTGTCCAGTTCACCACGTTTGTATTCTCTCCTTATCATTCGTGTTCAACCCTTAAAAGATTCACCATAATCTCCCATCTTTACTCTGACCTACTCTCTTTCTTTCCTTGACCTACTCTGCACCTCCATATACTTTCTTAACCTACCCATGTCCTGCTCATCTCAATCACATTTTTGGCAAGAACCTGGAAGCATAGATTTGCTGTTTGGTTTTCCTCGATTCATCTGAGAAGCAAGACTACAAATAAATTCAGTTCAGTGGTGTTTTGCATTAATCAAAAAGAGGCTTATACACATATTATAATGAAAATATATATACCCTAGCCCCATACAACCATCTCCTTTCCACTTATTGTTACTATCTCTTTAACCTTTTCTCAACTGTTTTCTTCCTTCGCTTTCCATCCCTTCCTTTAAGAATTATTTCCTTTTCTTACCCTCCTTCCCTTCCCTTAACTATCCCATTCTACCTAGTGCACCTTTTCCTTCTTTTTCCCTTCCTCAAGCATCCTTTCCCAAGTTCCTGCATCCTTTCCTCTCTAATTCCAGGCCCCATGCAGCCTCAGACGGTCCTAGTCCACATAGTCTTGGCCCGCATAAGCTAAAACACGACACAAACACGAGGCACGATACCTCTGTTCCGGCCGACGCCTCGTGTACACCTCGCAGGTCTTCTCGAACTCTTCCCAAGGGGCTCAGAGATCGTTTGGTATTATTCAGTTCCGGCCGGCACGTGATATCGGAACTCTCCAATAAACAACTGGGTGCGAATGTGGTTATCCTGATGCTCTGAGGCGGCAATGGGCAAAAATATGAAGTTATGTGGAGTTGTTATGTGTTGGATGTGAAAGAAGAGGAGAGGAAGAAGATGGAGGAGGAAGAGAAAGGGCACGAGAGGGAAAGTTGGATTGTGGACTTCGAACGGTGGATTATCTTAAGAGTGCAGACTGTTTCAAGCCCCAAGAGATCTGTACCTTGGAACTAGGACGACAAAGCTATGAGATATAGGATAAATGCGGGCACTGAGCTCCGATTAATACAGTAATGAATGAAGACCAAAGGAACACACATAGATTATCATCTTTCCAGCAACTACTGACACACGTTGTCATGAATTAAGTGTGAAGACTTAATAAATACCCAGACACAACTACTAAAGGTCATGAACAAGCGCTGTATCTTTTCGTGACCTTCAATTAATAATTTTTAGCCATAGTGGTTTTACAATGCTGAGGAAAAAATTATTCTTGTATATTTTTGTGTTCTTAGAAAACTGTGAAGTTATGGTGTGGATAATGCCAAAATTTCTCTATATTATCACAGATAAAATAAAATAAAACTCCCTACAGTTTCTAATATTCGCCTTCTTCTCAAGGACATAAATATACACTCTAATCTATTATTTTGACCAGTTCATGACATGACTCGAGCCGAACCCTTGTGTTGATGTAGTCTAATAAATGCTTACTGGTTCATGTTTATAATAATATTCAACATATAATTAACATTTGGCCAGGATTGTCCTTCGAAACTAGGTCATATTTATACAGTCTGAAGGTTTGGACTAAAGTTGTGTTTTCATCTTGGTTGATGGTGCAGGTGAAAATCCCCTTCTATCACATGATTCATAATTTTGTGATGTATCAGCATAATTCCAATAGAAACTTTAACATTAGCTAAATCGTCACAGGGGACGTGGTCAAGTACCGTCAGCCAAAATAAGGAACACTGCTGAAGATAAATTAAGGGACCTTTGTCTTCCTATCATGATTATGGTTAATTTACTTTACGCAGGCTAAGCAGTAATGAAATCCTTCCATAGGTTTTATCGGAGTTTCCGTCATGTCCTTCGTTATTCCATTTTATTTTTTGTCCAGGTCACTCATCTGTGACTGTCTCTTACTCTAGCAATTTCTAAGGAACTTATCCTTCAGTGATACACTTCTCTACACATCTATTTCTACCCAGCCTAATAGTGCCGTACCCTGCCGTGCCGTGCCCTGCTCTGCCCTACCCTGTCTTGCCGACCCGTGCTGTGCCTTTCTCTGCTCTGCTCTGCTCTGCTATCCCTTCCAGCCCGATTCTGACCAAGTAAAGGAGGTGGGCTGTGAGGGAGAGCTTTCTATCTTACTGCCTGGAGCCTGGCCCTGCCTCCCGTGGCGCCCACGACTCGCTCCGCCTTTTCTGTTTACTCTCTCCATTTTTGCCCTCTATATGTCTGGTAATTCATGAGTCCTCTGTACACCTCTTTATTTAAAAATCTATGCTGTGTCTATATGCGCAAACACTGGCCACTGTTTTGCTACGAGTATTTCCCGTTCTCTTGTTACTGAAACTTTCCGTAGAACTCGACACCTGGCATTGTTTGTACGCCACTCTACTCATGACATAATCCTCATGTTTGATTTGTGGTGCCATCAGGATGGACGGCATACTAAAACAAAAATCTGCAAACGAAAACTGCAGTTTGTTCTGAGAACGTAGTTTGATTTTTGTGCACCATTTTTTTTTTTTTTTTTTTTTTTTTTTACGATATAAGTTAACAAAGTAATTTGAATTAATGTATGATAAATTTGCTGGTATCTATTACTAGCCTGAATATATTTGGTCATTAACACATGAATCACCATGAAAATAGACGAAATTAAGCGGAATTGCAAGTGCAAATCATCCAATTGATTATGCCATCCGATGGTCCAGTCATGTGTTTAAGAACCTTTAGATTTATAATAATGTTAATTTCAGTTAAAACCGATTTGTGATATATCCAGGAGATCACTATATGCAAATCGGAGGTTAATGATACTACCTAATTGCGGCAGAAAATTAAACAGATATATTAAATTAGTTCTTGTTACCGTGCAGTTGACGAAACCAGTAATCTCCAATCAGTTGGCAGTGATCTTATTTTCATTTAATATTATGAAAGGTTCACTTCCTCCAGAAAAGGTTATTATTCATTACCTAACAGCTTATAAAAAATGTATGCAAAAGTTTCGTCAAAATGTTGTTCGTTACGTAGCATTGTATGGTGAATGTGTTTTTTCAATGATTATCCATTATTTTCTCTTTCAAGAAGCACCCGGTGAAGCAACAGAGCTATTGTTGGAGAGCACACGCTGAACTGTCTCCCAATGAGAACATTAAAATGAATGTATTGTGTGTCATTTAGGTCACAGCATCGACACATACAGAATCACGCCTCACACCACTAAAGCCGGTGTAACACCTCCAACAACAGGCCTTATTTACCTTTCCTTTTACATTACCTTCCAATAATAGTTTAGACCCATTAATTATATCTTGGCTTACCCTTGTTCATGATCATTAATTAAACTACTGGCAATCCTTCTCGTCTGCCCTACCAAACCAAAAGAGAAATACACAAGTATGACTTACTATTAAAAACAGAGGAGGGATAGAGAGGACCCATTATCACCAATACTAGAGCGCTCCACAGACTGGTAGACACTCTCCAGAATAAGCAGGTCAGAGTCACTGCCACCATTAGTTAAGACTGAGATTTATTTTTATTTTTATGGGTGATCTTTACCTAAGGCATGTTCCTTAACTATATATATATATATATATATATATATATTAATGAAAAGTGCAATAGTTAGAAAGAAATAACAAGATTATGGTCATTTGCATGCTTTATAACATAAGCATTACTTACAAACAACACAGCTTGTTAAATGCTTTCACGATTTCTTACTGCACGTTATATATCTGAACAGTATTTTTCCATCCCCCTCTTACGTGTGTAGCCTGAACCCCCCCCCCCCCCCACCTCTCTCTCTCTCTCTCTCACTCTCACTCCCTTTCTCTCTTTATAGTTTACGATTACTGCCTGTATTTATATCCGTCATGTTTCATCATTTAGTTTTCTCTCTTCCTTATTTTTATAACGCCGTTTTGTTTAATCCCTGCGTGGGAATTTCACATAATTTCCAGTTTCGTTGGATTTAGCACTGAACAGTAATAGTTTCAGGGAGAATAATCATCGGACTGTTTTATCATCTGCCTCTACTTTTAATGGTGGCGTTTTCGTTTTTTCCGAGCTATTTTGTTTCAGTTCCCCCTCCTGTTTTTTTTATGTATGTATTTTTCGTCGTATTTGTGGTGGCGTTACGGCGCTCATGCACACCGGCGCCATGAAGCTGTTTTTGCCCTGTTTTTAGTGTTGATGTGCTGTGGGCCCGTGGGGGGGGGGGGATGTATGGGGGAGGCAAGAGGGGGGAATGTATGGGGGAGGCAAGAGGGGGGAATGTATGGGGGTTGTGCAAGAGGGGGGAATGTATGGGGGGTGCAAGAGGGGGAATGTAAGAGGAAGGCAAGAGAGGGGAATGTAAGGGGGAATAAAGAGGAAAAGAAGGGGGAATAAAAAGGGAAGGAAGGAGGAATAAAGAAGGAAGGAATGGGGGAATATAAAGAGGAAAGACAGAGGAGAGGGGATTGGGAGAAGGAGGGAAACAGGAAAGGATTAAGAGGAACATAGAAAGGGAAGGAGGTAGGTGGAGGTAATGAAGAAAGGGAAGGAGCAGGAAAAAGAAGGTAGGTGGTAGGAAAGAGAGGAGGGCTTGGTCGGGTCGGGTCGGGTCGGGTCGGATGTAAGGGTTGGGTTGGTTGGGTCGGGTCGGATGTAAGGGTTTGGTTGGTTGGGTCGGGTCGGATGTAAGGGTTCGGTTGGTCGGGTCGGGTCATGTTGGGGACATTGGTAGGTATTTACGACAACGCTTAGTACCTTATATCAAAAACTTTCGCGTTTGTTGGCAGCACCATGCGTGTATCACTCAGTTGTGGAAGCAAAACAAAGCGACACTTAATAAATGAAAATTCCTTTACTGTTTGACATGGAAATAAGAAATCATCCACTTCTATTTTCATTTGGTTAAGAAAGGATCGAAAATTTTATATATAAAAGGATGAAACAGGCACTACTTCCATGTAAAAAAATACAATAATTAGGGTTACGATTCATTCATTCTTTTCCCTAATTATATTAATAATCTTATTACTGTCACAGGTTACACTTCTCAGAACGGAAATTCATCAATCATTTATCATAGTCAATAATTCATCTTCAACGAGTCAACATCAAGGAGTCGAAAAATAGTCATCACCAATTCAGATGATTTGTACTACGACTCTCCACATCATAACATTTGATAACACCTATCATTTACACCAATCATTGCTATGCAACTGAATTAACATATCCGGCATCACCTGGTTAAAATCTCACCTCCATACCATCTGAATTACCTAAGAATTACTATTTCCATTACCGTGTACAGTTGGCGGCAAATGTTCTGTCTTCTCACTCTGCTGACCTTCATGCCTCGGTAGATATGACAATAGGATTTTTGCCGCCGACTGTACCTTAAATTACCACTAATATTCAGCAACAACGCATCATTCACTACCCATATTAAAAAATCTTTAAGAACTATAATTATATAGTATCTCTACCAATACACCCACCTTATATATAGGCCTACATAGCACAGTATTAACACCATCCTCATATATCCCACACCTCCCTCAACATCATCCTGAAACTCACCTTTACGTAACTTAAGAACCTCAACATCACCACCATCACCATGCAACTTAAACACCTCACATCTCCACCATCACCATTACGGAGCCTCTGCAACACTAACTCCCCTGTACAAAGGCACTAACGAACCAAGAGGGGTCGGTGTGTGTGTGTGTGTGTGTGTGTGTGTGTGTGTGTGTGTGTGTGTGTGTGTGTGTGTGTGTGTGTGTGTGTGTGTGTGTGTGGGGAGGGAGGGGGTGCCGTTGCATGGTAGGGGCGGGGGAAAGAGACGAAAACAATGCATCAACGATATTGCAAAACACAAGCGCCTTCCCCCTCACGATGGAAAAGAAAAAAAAGTCTTCGATTCTGTCCAAAAAATCACCCCCTCCAATTCAACGCCAAAGCAATATGACCAATGCAGGGGGGCTTGCTTCGCTCTCCCCGCTGGTGCTGGTGTTGCTGGTGCTGTTGGTGCTGGTGGTGATGTGTGTGTGTGTGTGTGTGTGTGTGTGTGTGTGCTGATGTATATGTTGGTGCTGCTAGGAGGAGTGTTGCTAGAGTATATAGGTGTTAAGTGCTTCACTCTCAAATTATGGGTGGTGCTGTTGTTAGTACTGCATGAGTCCTCTACCGCTTCTTACTGTCGGTGCTTGGTGTTGCTATCGATGCTTCTGTCTTGTTAATGTTGGTGCTGTTAGTGAGTGTTCCATCTCCTCCTCCTGTTAATTCTGGTGGTGCTGGTGGTGGTGGTGGTGTGAGTGCTTCTGTTGCTGATATCCCCCACTGATGCTGCTATGATGAAGTTGGTGCTAGAGCTGCTGGTGTTCTTTCTGCTTCTGCTGCTACTTCTTCTCCTCCTCCTCCTCCTCCTCCTCCTCCTCCTCCTCCTCAGTCTCGTGCTTCAGCGTTACCGTAAAAAATGTGTGACCGGGGGAAGGTGTTTGCTATCAGTGACGAGAAGGGGGCCAGGACAGCGGGGTGGGGGGATAAGGGGTGAAGGAGGGGGGGGGGAGAAGGAATGACGGTGGGTGAGTGGTTGGGTGGGGTTGGGGGTTTAGGAGAGGCTGGAGAGAGAGAGAGAGAGACAGAGAGAGAGAACGTGAGAGAAGAAAAAAAGCGAGGAAAGAAAAAAATAACACTAAAAGCCTTGCCAGCAGATCAGGGACACGACACCCAAAGCTTTATGTGAAGAAAATTTAGGGTAGAGATGTGTGGCGTGCCTTTGTGAGCAGGGTAACGAAGACAGACGAGGCGGCACCAACACTAGAAACAACAGTAGCTGACGACAACCTTGCAAGCACTTTCCATTTGCTTCCATCCTTCCCCCTTTCACTCTTAGGTCGCTTGATGTTATTTGTAGCGAATGTTTTTTTTTTTTCTATTTTTTTTTGGTATCCTACGAATGTCATCGGAAAATGTTCTTGACTGATCTGTCGTCTTTCCTCTCCTGTGTCACTACCTGGCCTGCTCCTCTCTGCCTTACCGTGAAACTCCCTCCCTGACTTGCTACGTTATGCCCTGATCCTCCCTGACCCACTGCGTTATGCCTTGATCCTCCCTCACTCACTCTGTTTCGTCTTGATCCTCCCTGACCTACCGCGTTATGCCTAATCCTCCTTGAAGTACCCTACCTTGCAATGTGGCTCCCTGGAATTCCCTAAACTGTTATTCGAAGCATAATTTGTACTGACGTGAATCACCTTCACATTATGAAAGGAATTTTCCAATGCAAATTCTCCTTTCTGGGACTTTAAAAGGAAG
>JAWQEG010000384.1:60000-70000 GCA_033782935.1 Petrolisthes cinctipes | reverse complement strand
TATTGGCTCCAGATTTACCAACACTGTACAACCCCTTTAAGGATGCTACTTACCCACCTATTCCAGTACGATAATGAGAGTGTGGAGTGCTAAGAAGGATGTTTTGTCTGGTTGTCCGGCTTCTTTCACCCCTGCAGGAATAAACATAGAGAGGGGTAAGAACAAAAGACCAAATATTTTTCCTTCATTAAGTTTTCTTTTGTCTTATCATAATTTCATATTCAAAAGTTCATATATATATCTGGCAAAATTGTCATAAATGTTACACTTGACTTGCGATGTAATATTTCGTGCTTTAAGCAGAACTGAAATAGCTTGCCTAATATCAAAGATGTGACTTCCAATTTCATAAATGAATATCACGTTTATAATACCGTGTTGCTGCCTACGTTCCCCTGCTCAATACTATCAACAAATCTTACCAGCCTTTGAACTAATGGCAGAGGTTGCATAATTATTTTGTTGTTTTCTGATACATAACTCATCTTTATAAATAAATCTTTATGAACAACGAGTAAATATGTTTTGAGAGTACGGCCACCTTCCCTCAGGCATCGACATCCTCCCTCCACCATCATTCTGCCTCCCTCCTCCCCCTCCTCTCTTCTTTACTCCCTAGCTGTCTACATCATCCTCCACCTCCTCTTCCACGATTCTCTCATAACCTCCTCACGCCACCTTTCTAATATCCCTCTCTCTCTACACACACACTCTCTAATCCACATAATATCGTTCACTTTTCTCACACTCCCACATCCACACAACCTCAAGAATCTATAGTACTGCATAATTCTTTACGAACTTCAAGATGCCCTTCAAGTATGATAACCTAATTTTATCATATGGTCTGTTTCAACGCAAACCATTTGTCATCATCAATGTAAAAATATGCCTTTCCTTCACCAAAGACAAGTAAGTAGGCCCCTCCACCTTGCCCACCCACATATACCCCCAAACCAGCACCACCCCTCCTCCCTCCCAAGCCGTCACGACACTGGCCCCAAGCAGGAGGAGGAACTTGCCTGCCATTCTTACTCCTGTCCTACATCAAAAGACGTCGTGCGTATCATCAAAACCCCTCCTAGTGAGGACGCCGGACTCCAACCCTCCTCCTCTGCCCACCCGCTCGCCCGGAAAATTCTCTAACGAGAGATTCTGACTTCCAAATCATTTTCAGTCCATTTCCTTTAATATAAACAATACATAAACAACTGTCACGAACAAATCGTTCCAAGTTTCAAATGGAGGCAAACCAACCCATTAGTCAACGGAACAGAAGGTCGCCTTTTAGAAAACAATGTACAGCTCCCTTCATTCACACTGCTCTAGGGAAGCGAAAGGCAAATATTCTATAAATTTTACTGTGCGAAAAGTCGAAAAAAAATTAGAACAACAAATCCACCATGATTAAAATGCAACCTAAATATTTTGTGTGTGTTTTGATCCCTACCTGAAGTGGGGATGGGTTGTGTTGTATTCTCTCAAGAGCGGCACAGGGGAGGTATAAAAAAAAGGTGCCATCACGGCTGGAGGAACAGAGAGTGACGGCAATTATTTCAGAGTGTTGGAGCACCGGTATCACCTGTGCCACCTCGCCCTGCCTCACTCACTCACTCTCTCTCTCTCTCTCTCTCTCTCACTCACATCAAGACGCAGCTTTCTCACTCGCCTTGCCACTGCTGCACATACACGGTTGAGTATAATATTTGAGGTCGGTTAGGATATGTCACTTGGTTCTTTCATTGTCGTTACTATTTCAGCTTTTCATAATGTTACATAGCTCATTGTATCCATAATGTGACACACACCAATTTCACTGTTTGTAATGTTCTATATACTGTTCATCTGTAAGCGTGATTTAAGTATCGATCAACTGAAGTACAGCAATAGCTTTTTTGCTATATATATATATATATATATATATATATATATATATATATATATATATATATATATATATATATATATATATATATATATATATATATATATATATATATATATATATATATATATACATACAAAAGTCATGTAAACTGTAACAACAAGCTATTCCCTTGTCTTCAATATGTAGCATTTCATGTACACAAGTTATTAATTAAGTGCGTGAAGTTACACTTATACTGGGCATAAAAATACTACTGTTTGCATCAATAACATTGGTTGCCATTCTGGAATAAAGTAGCTTTTACTCTCATGACGCTCCCAGTCTAATTAGCGCTTCTATAAACTGATGAAACACTTAAAAATTTGAGGAACTAAATTATGATGACATCATTCACCTAAGACTGATAAAATCTCCAAAGTGGTGAGACATTTCTTATTTTTGTCTATTACAAGGGCGTGGGAAAATAAAGTGCCGTGAATATAAAAATCAGGATGTGTAGGTGTGTTGTGTGTTTTATGGATCCATGTATGTATGTATGTATGTATATGTATATATATATATATATATATACTTATATATATATATATATATATATATATATATATATATATATATATATATATATATATATATATATATATATATATATATATATATATATATATATATATATATATATATATATAGATATGTATGTACGTATGTACGTATGTTTGTATGTGTAAGATTTGTATATCCTGGGTATACGTGATAGCATTTGCTTATGAATCCTGCCTAATTTAGTTTGAAATGAAATTCAAAACATGGTGTGCATGTATGATTATTAGGTACCAACTATATTATTATGAAAGCATTGCTAATGACATGCACAATAATACAAATTATAATTTATGATACAACTAGAACAACAATTTTGCAATTTTCAACACAGCATGAACACTAAATTGTAATAATAATAATTAAAGCCTCTAGCACATGAAAGTAAGAGAAAATAGTAATTATAAATATGCAATTTTAATGATACGGCTGTTATGCTTGAACAGTATATATAGCAAAACATGAGTAATTTAATGCGACGAAATTGAATTAAAAACGTATTTCAACGAGCAAATTCACCTCCTAGTCTAAATATCATTTCACCTTCCACGTCCCAAGACCTCAGCTTCTCTCAATCAGCCATCAGTTCATCCACGCACTGACCTACCTCACCACTACCTTTGATTGACACCTCTACTACCCCTAGCCATCCCTACCCGCATTTCCCTTATTTCATCTAATCCTATTTCAATACCCTATCTGACATTCTTTGCCAATACCCCTAATCAACCACAAACAACAACTCCCTACCATCCATATTCCTCTCCTCCTTTATCCCACTACACATTTTTATTGGTCCACCTCTCTTTACCCTTCAATACCTGTTACCTAATATATCACCTATTGTAACGAGTCTAGTACCATAACATCAAATTATAATACTCAACATGTTTGGAGAAAGATAATGAAATGTGATTCGTGAACACCGTAGAATTTATATGTATGGGATAATTTTAGTGTGACATCACATAACGTTACCGATATTGTCATTGTAGGCAAATTTGAGAAAGTAAAAGAATAAAAGTCACTGATTTCATATAGACAAACGTAAATTGGACTGCCTACTATGACGTCTAATAGGAAAGATATCTGTACTATTACTTTTTGAAGACTGGCAAGAAAAACAACACTTTTGTCCGTGACTATGCACACCTAAAGCACACCCCTATAGTCTTCACGCGATAAACTCCAGGCAACCTCTCTCTAACTAAGCTCCTCCTTCCCTTCCTCCTGCTCGTCTAAGGTCACACTTGAAAGGCAGGTGGAGGCGTGGCTGCATGAAGGGAGGGAGAGAAGGAGGGAGGGAGGGAGGCAGAGACTGAGGTGTGGTGCAGGTTGGATGAGTCTGCCGCCCATCACCACATTACAGGTACAAGATCAGCCCCATCACTTATGAACGCACCACACAAAACAGGGATGAAATTTTACCCAGCAATTGTTGTTATTCTCTTCTCCCTCTTGTCGCCACCCCATGTTCAAACAGCGTAAATATATTCACCAAATTTCCGATGATAATTTTATCTCGCCAACTCAGTGGCTAATTAAAATTCAAGTACAGATTGCAATATATTTATTTAGTCAAGAACGGTGTCTACATTTTTAGAAGTAAATTGGGCTTCCGATAGGTTTGTGGCAGGGGCGGGCGAGCAAATTGCGTCCATTACCATAACACACTGCGTTAAATGGGGTATCATGTTAATTTTAAATGGTAAGTGCTGATAGAAAAACCCGGGGATCGGCCGCTCTCCAGAGTAAATAGTCAGGGATTTTTTTTTTTACTCACACTGGACTGATTTTTCCGGTGTGAGGCAACAACGAGTGGCTCAGCGGCGATGTGGTAAAGCAGAGGGCCAACGTTGAGCCGGTTTTATGGGTTTGGGAACGTCAACAGCCTTCGTATATATCGTCATGTAACGTTCTTTCATAATCAAGCAAAGGCTTCACAGTACCTACTACTTAATTTTGTTATATATAATACCAAATTATTGTATTATTTAGTGATATAAAGTTCTACCTATTATGTGAAATGCATTGCAGTTAGTTATTCCTCCAAACTGTTACTGGAAACAGAGTATATCAGTGTATGTTGGTCTGTATTCCGGCACATGTAGGAGGAATCAATAGTCTCATTTTCGCCAACAATATCATAGTCCTAAAAATCCATCATATTCCACAGGTTCACCAGAATATAAGTAGTAAAAAACATGGCATGGAATGGGGCAAAAAAATAACAGCTACTCTGAGTAAAATAACAAAAAATTACTATTGTTTTGCAGAGTCGAGAGCATACATTCGATTTATATTCACACACATGATGACTGTGAGCTACGTGATCCACCACAGTTTCTGAATCTCCTCCTGTAACCTCAGTGGGCTACATGCTCTACGTGGGTTACCTCAGTCACAGCCATTTCTGAGTTTCCTTCGTTTGTTGTAAATATAGTTTTGCGAGAGAACATGACTTTTATCCGGTCCTTATTAACAAAATTAGTAATATATATAGCAATCCGCTGATACACATATATAGCTTCGATAGTATATACATTACTAATCATAGTACACTATTCATACATGTCGCATATGTAATGCCGACTACAGCTTAGATAAGATTAAGCGTAGAAGAAAGAAGACCGTACTAAACCAGGAAGATATTACACAATGAGAGAATGGAAAGGAGGAACAGCTGAAAGAGGAATATGAGTGCCTCGGGTCTGAAGGGGCGCCCAAACCCTTACAGTATTGTCCACATCTTTGCATTCAATACCCCACAACGGGGCTATTACCGCTTTAACGATTAATTACATAACATAAATATAACAGTTAATATTAAATGGAAAATGATACAGCACTGCGTTGACGAGTTGTGTTTGGGAGTGCCTCATTATTTTACCCAGAGTGCATCATTCCCATCAAGAACAAACCTCGTGTTGACATATGACGCTCGTGTTGTACCCTATACTTGATGGCACCAACCTCATCATCCAAACTCGTTCTCGGCCTCGGTAAATTAACTATGTCAAAATGTGTACTACGTGATGGCGGGGAATGGTGGTGTGTGTAGTGTGTACGTGAGGGTGTAGCGTGGTGTGTATAGTGTGTTAGTGGGGGGGGGGGGTGTATCGTAGTTTGTGTGTAGCATAGGGGGTGTAGCATATAATTTTTTGTAACAACAATCATGTTTATATTTGTGCAATTGCATTAAGGTGACCCTTACACAACTGTCAAGCTTTTCGCTTCAATGATTTAAAGTAGTTTTCGTAATAATTATCCATTTTATGAGATAACATATAGGACGAGTTCAGACGCCCTTATTTCATCATTATCTTAGAGAAAGTACTTCAGTTTTTTTATTGACATGTAGTCTGCACATGTAGTCTGCATAAATATTAACAATATGAATTAGTGATTGAAAATTTCCACCTCAAGGAGAGCTTAGTATAATAAAATACGCTGATATATGAATATATAGATTCTATAGTGAAAATAGAATTATATAGTTGTAGTTGTTATCTATATTAAAGCTGCACACCCGTCTCTGGAAAATATCCACTTTATCTTCAGTACAACACATCTCTATTCGCTATCCCCCTTCCGTACTACAGTGATGCAATGACATTCGACCAAGCTGACCTTTCAAAACATATGACCTCTCCCTGTGACATGTGACCTTTCCTTCTTGCTATGCTAAAAAATAATATAAAAATATTCACCAGTTTGGTTTTATACTTGAAATTTTCACTTGTTTTGGCACAAAACATAATATCATTGTAGAAATAAACACCAGCTTTCTCGAAGAGTAAGACAAATCTACCTTTAACATTTTTGCACCATAAGTTAAGGAAGACTTGTCAAAACTACATAGGAACAGTTTGTATCGGATTGTTTTTTAGAAAATTGACCTTTTATGGGTTAATCTACTGTGGTTAAATTGCAGGCCTACTGATTTTTCTAAACCTAGCCACGAAATAAGGCTACTTCAGTGCTCGAGTAAAAGGCCTGTTTTCTTGCATATTATGGAGAGGGGAGGAGCACTGTCGAAGTTTGCAGGCCAAAGGCATGCATAGGCAAGCCTTCACATAGGCCGGTCTACCGCACGTGGTGGTACAGCTTGTGTAACTGTCCTCGTCTGTCTGTCTGTCTGTCTATCAGTCCGTCTGTACCATTAACTATTCCTAGACTAGTTGATGGATATCTAGCAGACTTTCCAGAGATGTTATGCTGGCCTGTGTGAAGGTTTTCGGGTTGAGATCGTGTACTGTATTTGACCGCTGTCCCTCGTACTCTCAATTTTTGCCAACTCCAAAATTTTCAAGCTGAGGTTTGCTCAGTCTAAAACAAATTCATACTGAAAAGTAGCTTGCCAAGTCCTGGAGGTTACTTGGCCATATTTATACTAGATTTTCTCATTGGTTAAGATCAGCTTATAATTTTTCACAAAATTTCATTTACTATCAGCATGATTGTTATTATTGTTATCAGAAAGGTTATTAAAAAAAATTTCATGATTAATATTACTTTAGTGTTATCAACATAACTAACATGAGATTTTACCTAATAAAGTATTGGTGCTTACTAATACTACTGCCATGTTGTGCCAATGTTAATTTGTTTACATACCGTAGCCTCCAACTTTTCCTTTTCCTATCTTCCTACAGTTCCAGTAGTCCTTGTGGTGTCCTAAAATTGTCCTGGTTACTGTGTACAGTCTACGCCACATATTGGCACAAACCATTTCGTGTGGATAGTCGTAAGGGGCCATGGTGAAAAGGGGTTGAAGTGGTAGTAGTAGTAGTGGTAGTAGTGGTAGTAGTGGTGGTTGTGGTGGTGGTTGTGGTGGTGGTTGCGGTGGTGTCTGGAACAAAGACCTGGTTGGTGGTGGTGGTGCTGGTGGTGGTGTCTGGTGCTGCAGTAGTCCCAGTGCAGCCGAGGGGACAGGCGCTCAACAGGCTGTGCTTGAGCTGCCGTCCTCAATCTTTCATCGCCTTCTGCTGTACAATTCATCCAGGGCGGACTACACCGTTTATACATATATACATTGGCTTCGGGGTCTGGCCTGGGTATAGTGTGGTGGTGGCTAGGCGGGGGCTCAGTCGGCCATCCTCTTCCTACCTCCACATCTCTCTTTCATGGGTCAAGACTGTGTGGGTGTGTATAGGGTCGAGCCAAGGGTGAGGAGAAGGTGGTGCTGCAGGTGTTCAAGGAAGGTGTGACGACTGGGCGAGGTGTCCGCATTTTTCTCTACTTTTTTTTTCCCTCTCTTTTTCCCTTTCCTTTTATTGAAAGAGATTTTATACTCCATGTCTTATGTATAATTTTATATTTAGTTTGTGGTGCGAAATGTTGCAACGCGTACAAATGCATGTGATATAAATGTACAGTCACGAACATAAGTCATATAATTTCATCTGAAATCCTAAAACTTTGATGATTGGGAAATCCTGAAGCTATGACCACATATTTAGTTGTAATTTCATGTATCTACAAAAACACACACGGAGATACTATTTTTATGAATATAGCAACACACTCAAACTTGGAAGTAAGAAAAACGTTTTACTGCTGACTGTATATGAAGAATTTAGAGTTTCATACTGGTAACTTTGCTATGCTTTCCTGTGCTCTTCTTTGAATGGTCCTTCACTATTCACTTTAAAACTACAACAATGATAGAGAGAACGGGGAACATGTTTTATGATCATGCATTATCAATTATGCTACTGAGAATCATTAACTAAACAACACTCATATGCCCATTTTTTTCTTATGATGTTGGAGGTGTTGACGGCTTGTGTAGCGATGAATGACGCAATTTCGAGTCATCTGTAAAAGAAGATAAATGTACAGGTTGAACAAGTTTAGGACAATCCTGTAGGCGGCCGAGAGGAAGGAGTAACAGGTGGTAAATGGCTTAGAGGACAGACTGAAAATTGTATGACTCTCTTGGGAATGCCAAAGCTCAGTTGATGCCTGAGAATACAGTCATGACTCGTAGCTAGGATACCTGAACCTTGCTGCCTTCTAGGGCTTACGTCTATGTCCCAATAAGGGTAAAATAATGAGTAATATTTTTATGCACAACCAGGACTAATTAGTGTAAGTATAGCATGCTGTGTCTCTTTATATTAAGGCATAATATATTGTGAATATACTACAACAAACACATGTGTTGGACCTCACTGCCAGTGTGTAACTGTATAAACAATTTGTTAAGTTACCATACAGATGGGACAGCTTTTTTTTAACGACATTTACTCATTCTGTGTGTGGAGAAATTAATGCTTGTGGATGTTCACTTGTTAGTGTGGGTGCATAGATATCTCAAGAACATATATAATATTATATTATATTAATGCTAATGAGTGAGAGTTAAGTATATCCAATTATTAGCATGAAAAGGCTTAAAGAAACCCATCTAAATGGTAAAAGCAAAATAATGTTTAGGGAACACTTGGCAAATGTAAAAAACTAACTGTTTCCTAAAGATGAAAAGGGCTTAAAAAATTAATACTGGTGAAGCATTAGAGTAGTGGGGGATTTAAATATGACTATGTCCATAATATCGTAATGTATACAAGTATAGTACATTGCATTATACAAGTTGCTGTCAGAGTTCATGATTGAAAAAAATATCATAAAACACATAATTATAATAGTGAAGAAGGTCTGGAAATGGATGAAAATAATGGACAAAGCCTACAGACACAATAAAGGTTAAGTGTGTGTGTGTCCAGAATGCTAAGGCCTGGAATGTGATAGAAGGATGGCTTGTGTTGACTTCCACCTCCACTACCGCTATCCCGCCCCACTCTTCATCAATTATTCCCCACTCCACCCTCACACCTTCACTACCAATCTACCAAGTTGAACTCCTTGGAATGGGTGGTGATGGTACTGGTGGTGGTGGTGTGGTTTGCTGTATTTCAATTCCTGGTGATGGGATGACTACACAAAGCTCTAGCATTGTAGTTAGGCAAAAGTATTTTAGGAGTTGTGACACATCGGTTTCAATACATGGAAGAATATGTTTGCAAACAATGTGATACGCCGTCTGTACAGAGGTCAAAGAATGTTATTATTATTACATGGATAACATTCACTGACAACACGTAAATTACAAAATGCAATAATCAAGAAGCTGTGTGTCCAATCATACTTAATTATCCTAAAAATATCGTTACTCCTACTCACCAAAAATCATATTTGACCTGAGGAGTACTGTTACCAGTCGCGTCACAAACATGCCAGTCAGCCGTAAGAAGCAGTAAAGTTTCGCAATTTATGTTCCCACGGCTGAAGAAAATAAAAGCAGACAGACGTAAAGCTGTGTTCCAATTTGAGAGAGAGTAAAATTGCGTACCTTACCCCGCGGCACAATCTTTTTTCCTCTGGGTTTTGAAGGAGTAAAGGGGCGGACGTCGGGGCCAAAGGTTTCTGAAACTCTTGCTTCTTCCACCTTGAACAATCCAACACTAGCAATAATATACTAGAGATATAAAGCACCATAAGATAAATTAA
>JAWQEG010000384.1:45000-55000 GCA_033782935.1 Petrolisthes cinctipes | reverse complement strand
TACTACTACTACTACTACTACTACTACTACTACTACTACTACTACTACTACTACTACTACTACTACTACTACTACTACTACTACTACTACTGCTACTGTTGTTGTTTTTGTTGCTGATGGTGGTGGAGGTGGTTATAGCATAAATAATGACACTTCCGAGTTGCTGCTCAGGTCAACGTGCTGTGAATATGTGTGTGTAACTGTGTGTGCTTGCGTGAGTGTGCGTGTGTCTGTTTGTGCATGTGCCTGTTTGTGCGTATGCGTGTGTGTGTGTGTGTGTGTGTGTGTGTGTATGTAAATGAGTGTACATGCGTGTAAGTGAGTGTACGTATGAGTAAGTGAGTGTACGTGCGTGAGTGAGTGTGTGTGTGTGTGTGTGTGAGGCCCAGCAGCACCTCAGACATAAGACATACCCACTAAATGCCTCTAATTAAATCACGCCACGTAGCGAAAAAGTAATTACGCATAATTTTGCATAACCACATTTGGCCTAAGTTGGTGCTTAATTATAAAAGATGTAGAATTTTTTTAAACTGCTGCCTCATAATTAATTTTTTGGTAAGGTAATGTATCCCGGAGCCAGAGCTGGACGTGTGAGGCGGAGTGTTTATGTGGTAGAGTGTGTTGGTCTGTCTGTCTGTTGTTGCTGCAGGATGTGTGTGTTTGTCTGTTACTGTGTGTATGTGTTTGTCTGGTACTGTCTGTCTATTACTATGTGTGTGTGTGTGTGTTTGTTTGTTTGTCTGGTACTGTGTGTGTGTGTGTGTGTGTGTGTGTGTGTGTGTGTGTGTGTGTGTGTGTGTGTGTGTGTGTGTGTGTGTGTGTGTGTGTGTGTCTGGTAAGGTGTGTGTGTGTGTGTGTGTGTGTGTGTGTGTGTGTGTGTGTATTACTGTGTGTGTGTGTGTGTGTGTGTATTACTGTGTGTGTGTGTATTACTGTGTGTGTGTGTGTGTCTGGTAAGGTCTGTGTGTGTGTGTGTGTGTGTGTAAATATGTCAAGAGCATGTGCCTGTTTGCACTAGTTGGGGGTGTGGTTGTGTGATAATGATAAGGTTAATGGGTTTATATATGTGTTTTGTAACTTTGTGTTTGATTGTGAATGCATGTTTTTCAGTGAAGGTATTTGCTGGCGTGTGATTATATCTTTGTATTTAAGCGTCTGTAAGTAGGAATATAAATATGTATATTATGCATCACATGTTAATTAGTATGAGTACATATTTTTGTTTAGATTCCCAACACTGCCACTAACGATATATTACACGCAAATTTTTACTTCACACTTTACTCAGAGGAGGAGCCGAGTATATTGCAATCTTAATCCCTAATCTCTCTTGTTTCCACTGGTAAAGAGGTAAGGATAATACTGAAAAATAATAATGGCTGCTCAACAATAAATATTCTAGCAAAATTTTGGTCTGAACAAATACAAAAAAGTTCACTAACTGAACAACATATCATGACTCTTACAAGTTCAGAAATAATGTCAAGGAATTAAAGTTATCAGAAGAAAAATTATTATCTTTACGGACTGGGCATTACCATCCCTTCAAAACTCTTTACGGATACAATGTTCAATAATAAAAACAGGCAGCCTTTAGCGATGTCTGTGAATATATCGGTCGACTTGGAGGAATGGTGATTTCAGTTTCACCCTATTAAGGGATTACCTATGTTTGACGGGCAATTATCCTTCTAATCTCTAAGCAGCTTGAGGGAAGCCTAACTAGAAATGAATAATTAACTGGGAGGGAGGAGAGAAGGGTTGTAGTAACGAGAAGGAGCCAGCGGTAGTCAGCCTTAGTAGCTATTAATCTTTACAATATACCTGTTGTATTAATTAATTATTCTCAGGAAAAAAAAGATAATATTGATGCTTTAGTTTTTGTTCGTCATCGTAATTCAACTTTTCCTTCCGTTACTAATTTAGATAACATTAATTTTTCCTTTAGTTTCCCCCTTTTGTATATATTTTGTGTATGCAGTGAAATGTTTCGACCACTCCACCCACTTCTCCTTCTCCAACCATGTCCTTCTAATATTTATCTTTCCTCCTCAACCTCCAACTACTCCTACTGCTCCGCTCGCTTCAGGGTAAGGCAGCAGGATATGCGCAAGGTTGAGGAGCGCAGTAAACTAATTATTGCACCATCTGTAGTTTTCAGCACACAGATTACCAAGGAAGCCAAGCCAGGGAGATGTGTGTATGTATGTATGTATGTATGTATGTATGTATGTATGTGTGTGTGTGTGTGTGTGTGTGTGTGTGTGTGTGTGTGTGTGTGTGTGTGTGTTATAGCACTATGTTCACTCACTATCATCAGTCACTCTCACTCACTTTACCATCGTCAGTCACTCTTACTCACTCACTTCACCATCGTCAATCACTCTCCCTCACTCACCTCACCATCATCAGTCACTCTCACTCACTCACTTCACTATCATCATTCATCTTAACTGGGAGGGTTTTAACTTTCCTTCTGTCATCTAATACCCATCAATACACTCGGAAATTACACTCAACAGGAATAAAACATAGAGAAACGATAGGTGGGTAAGGCGGAAGTGGAGGGTAAGTCTTAATACAGAGGTAGCTGCAGGTATTCGTTTTCATTCCATTTAGTGCATTACTGAGGAGTCTATTTGGAAACACTGCCACATGAAGGTGTTTAATGATCACCAACTTTCTATCCTTGCTTTGACTAAGGAGCTGATGATAGAGTTAGGCTCAAATCGTACTCGGATTAAGGGGAGAGTCTTTTTTTTTTTATTGATTGGAGAGAGCTACTGATTCTTCCAAACTATCCCTGGAAACAAACTTTCTCAATGTTATTAATGGGGCCTCCGTTTCGTGACACAGTTTGGAGGACTTTGTAACCTTTCAATTTACCAGCAAAGGTTTCTCCCCTTGTGCAAGTAGAGCCTCTTTGTTGGTGATGGAAGCAAAGGCAGCTGTAGTCACATGACGAAAGATCTGATAAGCAACAAATATAATTATCAAAGAATTATTGTCGATTGTTACCCAGTACATTGCGGCAACCAAAGTGTAATTTCTTCACTGTAGTTAAATACTGGAAGATATTCATGGCACAGACAGCAACATATTTCTAGTTCATTACCTCCAAACGCCAGGGTACGGTAATATCAACATGGTTTATGGTGTTGTGTTCGTTTATCTTTCCTCATTTATATTGATGGCGTTTATGGATGCTGAACCAACACTACACACACACGTACCACAGCTTCTTTTCCTTCTATGACGAACTATAAGCAAGAGAATAAGGTATAATTCTAGGCATATCTCTATTGTCTTCAATTTCCCTCTAGCTTGAGATACGGAGAAGAGGAGTGTGACTTATAGTGTGGCTTTTTTTGTTTTTATTGATGAAACTAATTGTATATTTTGTTGTGTATTTTTGTCCCATACCGCATTACATTGACAGGAAAATGCCCAAAAATTGAATGAAGGAACCGTACATTGTCATCAGGTATAAGAAATTGAATATATATATATATAGAGTATGGACTGTGGCGCACCAGTACTTGACCAGACTCCAGCAGGCTCTAGTCTAGCGGGAAGGTGTCGTCCTGACGTGCCCTGCCCTTCTGGCTCTTGTGTTCCATCATAATCTCCAACACGACCATTCCCCTCTCTTACACAACGCGGCTTATTCTTACTTCTGAATACACATTTTGAAATACTTTTATGCTCTTTATTGAACAAAAATATATTGAATTTTTTTACGTCTTTTCAATAACAGCTTATAGGTAGGGTCAGACCTAGGATTATGCATGCATGTGAAAGCAAAAGTAGATTTATAACTGCGTGTGTATAAATATTCCATATCACGATAGGGAAGACGAGTCAAAGAGAGATTTTATAGGGGAGAAGGTACGGTGGAAAATTGATAACCAGCATAAACACATCAGTCATAAGTATGTGTCTGGCACTTGGACATAACATTAATTCAATATGGGACTCAATTTATAAGTCTATAATAAATTAAATTGCTTAAAACACTTGTTATTGCACTAACAAATAGTAGCAATTGAATTATCTAAAAAGAATTTGAAGCAGGTCATGTACTTCTATCTTGTTGTGAAAATTGAGATTTGATAAAGTGGTCTTAATGTGATTCCCGTTATCATGATTCAACATTTTCTCCTTTGCTAATTAACTTTTAATCAATCAAACCTCCATACACACACACGTTTGTAATATTCAGTGTAGTGACAGAATGGTGAAAATCGAACACCAACCAGCCAGGCGAGTTATCGAAGGGGCTGGATGAGGATCGCAACTTTTGCAGATATCTGTGCACTAGATCAGGTAAACCCTAATGGAAGGAAAGAATACGAGTTATATAACGAGGGTGGAAGGTTGTGGGGTTGGCAGGAGGAAGAGGAGGAGAGATGAGAGGGGCACTAGACAAAACCAAAAAAAAAAAAAAAAAAAAAGAATACACATACAAGCATTGGTTGGCTAGGATGTAAAGGGAATGAACAAATGGGAGGAGAACAAAAAGAGGGAAGTGAACACGGGGGAGAAAGAGGAAACTAAGAGAGTGGCGAGGGAGGGCAAAGCAAAACAGGAAGAAGATTTTGGAAAACAGCAAGAGTACGAAGTGGATGAACAGTAAAACAAACGGTGGAAGGAAAGGAAAGAATGAAAGGAGGGAGAGAGATAGAGAAAGAGAGGGGGGCGTGAGGGAGGGGGGGGGGAAGCTAGAGGTTGAGACTTAAGGTGGTAATTCGTTTTTGGTACATTGGAGTGCCTTAATTCCTCCAAAGTATGCTAGGAAACAGGACCAGAAGAGCAAAAATAATAGTGTTCTGTTGCCTGGAATAGATTGAAGGATTCAGTTGCTCCAGATTTACCAACACAAAATTTCCACCCTTAAGGAGGAAGGGAGGGAGGGAGGGAGAGTTGGAGGTGGTAAGGAGGGAGAGAAAGAGAGAGAGAGAGAGGAAAGGGGATGGGAGAGATAATCGGAGAAGGATTTGGGGAGTGAGGGAAGAGAGAGGAGTGAGCATGGATAGAAACGGAGATGGCAGAAAAGGGGAGAGGGGAAGAAGGATAAGAAGGAGAGAGAACGAAGGAAAGGAGGGAGGGATAGGAGGAAAAAAAAAAAAAAAAAGAGCTCGAAGGGACACAGGGGGAATGGAGGCACAAACAGAAAAAAAAAAAAAAAATACACGAGAGATGAGAAACATAATGGAAAGGAGAGAGTAAAGAATGAGGAAGTATGTAGGGAGAGATGGGCCGGGGAAATGGATATTGCATTTTACCGTACAAACAAAAATTATGAAAAAAAAAGAAGAGAAAAATGACAACGAGAGAGAATGAAGAAAGACAGCAATGGAAACGGAATGAGAAATAAAAGGGAGAGATGGAAAAACTGAAAGAAGTTGATATATTAGAAAAAAAAAATGCATATTGTTCATTAACTTAAATACAGATAGATAGATAAAAAGAGATAGACAGATATAGATAGAAAAGTAGATAGATGTATAGATGGATACTGACTGACAGATAAAGATGTAGGTAGACAGACAGATAGAGAAATATAGATGAAATTGACAGATAGATGAAAATGAAGAAGTAAGAAAACAGGCAAAGGATGAATAATAAAACACATACAAAAAAAAAAAAAAAAAAAAAAAAAAACACACACACACACACACACACACAGAAAACTCACAAACAGATAAAAGAACACACCTACATTTACACAAAATATGCACTCACGTACTTAACAAAATTTTGGCATTTACACGATTATTCGCGAAAACATTAGCTTTAATAATTTTAAAACATACATGCACTCAAGTACTCATTCACAGATACTTACACATGTACAGAAACTAGATCATTTACCGTGCGCCTATATGTTAATGCGCAGAATAAGTGCACACGCAAAATGCACCACGAAGTCACACACAAACACACACGCACGCACACACACATGGAGGCACACAGGTGAATACACGTACACTGGCAAATATTCACTAAAATGCAAATACACACACAAATACATATGCAAATACACACACCAACACAAACACAGTCACCCTGAAAACCCGCAGTGTCCAAATTATCTGTCCTAAGCTCCTGGATCAAGACATATGTTGTATCCGCTGCCCTACACCTTCATCTATTTCCCTGAGCCCACCCAAGCCTGCCCTCGCCACCCACACACACACACACACACTCGTATACACTCACGCACACATTGACACACACTCACACGTACACATTTATATGCATACACAAATAACCACTTACATACACACACACACACTCATACTTACGTATACTTACACGATTGCTTATATCTCAGGTACCATGCATAGTCATACTTACAAAAATGAATAAGCACTAACTAGTACGCAAAATAGATGTGTGTACAAGATTGCATACATCACAGTAACACCCATCGCTTGGACACACACACAAACAGACATGATTCTATCACCGCTCAGCCATCAGAAACAAAGATACTCACATGCATTCATTTTCACACAAACTCTCTCACTGATGCACAGACGCACGCATGGCTTCAATATCATACACAGAATATACTTTACTCCAGCATTGCAATATGCATTATACTGTATACACACAAGCATCCACGAACACACCAAATATCATATATATATATCACGAGTAAAAGACGTACCAGTATTAACATATAAAATATCTAAGTTAAAAGCATATACATTAAAACACTAATAGCCTATTCATGCCAGCAACACACACATACGGAGATGCACACACACACAAAATATATATACACTCGGTCTTTATATCTTGGCTTGGAGGTGATTCTATAGTAATAAGTGTCTGTGTCACAACATTATAATTAATGCACATTACAGAGGTGAACTGAGGTCATTATCAAATACTTGTGTTTGCTATTACTCACAACACTTCACACTTACAGAACCAAATAGGCTACTTTATATACATTCATGTAATCTCACACAACAACTCACATGCAGTATACTAACGCATGCGTATGGTTGACCAATTCCTGGTTATTTATTTTTTGTCACAAATGTTCTTCTGTCAAGTTCCAATTCCCCGGAGTGTTAACCCCAGGATATGGTGCAATGCCACTAGAGCAAGGAAGGTGTACTAGCGTCTTTATTTCAAGGGTGGAAACTGGACATACAGTGTGCACCTATATCTAACTATCCACTCATTTGGCATTTCACATCAGCACTTTTTAGCACCAAACATAATTATTTTTATTCACAATTAAACACAAACTTCTACTTGTAATCACATATAAATACACGGTGAAAAAAAAAAACACACACACGACAATCATAAGGGCTAAATAAAATAAAGTCCAAGCAATAGGAAAATCTATGGGGCCGATGCAGGAGTTAAGGACAAAGTGGATTGCCATAAAAACCCTCTGAAAGCCAAACTACAAAACCTAAGTAGAGACAAGGACGAGAAGGGGGACAGACTATATATAAACCCTCTGTCTCAATTTCCTGTTTTTTATATAGGCAGGAGGAGGGAGGTGTTCTCTTCCCTTCCCGTACTCTCGGCTCTTTCTCTAATCCTTGTTGTCATTTCCACCCAGCTCTGTCCTCGCCCTATCTGTATGTCTCTCCTCTTTTTTTTTTTTTTTTTTTTTGTGTGTGTGTGTATGTGATGTTTCGTCTGTGCCACCTTGAAGACTGACAGTATCACAAATCTTAGAGAAGTGAAACATATGGTACAGGGGAACATTTAACACTACATTTTGTTACTAATTAATCTAAATTTTATAGTATCTGACTTAGATGACTCCATACCTTGTAACTTGCTTATGCAAACATGATAGGAATGATAAGGCAATGCATTATTATTTTTATCTTCAACCCTTTCTAACCAACCCCTCTTATACTTCAACAAAAAACTTAGTGCCTTTGAATTAGTCACTCTTCCTTACATCTTCTCATGCCATTCTTTTCCATCCCTTTCCATTTTCACTCTAATGTAACGTAACCTAACCTAACATTATTTTATCATTATCATCTCAAATACACGCATTATTTCTAGCATATCGACAACTTTGGCCAAAATCATTGAGAAAACCTGTATAAATATGAATGGGAAACTATTGTGAGACTAAGGAGATAATACATTCACTACCAAGGGAGAAAATTCTTGGCAAATATGAAGTGAAATGAAAATAAACGATAAATGCAATATGATGCAGATAGACGTCTTTATTTGTATTGTATCTGTATGTGCTTCTTTGTATTGTATGTGATGGAATATGGAATTGTATATTTGTTTCCTCCTTTTTAACGGGATATCCTATTCTTTTCACGCATTTCCTTTCAGCCTTCACGTTCTGTTTGGTCTCAAGCAGCCTCCCTTCCCCCTCACGATACAGCCATCAATCGCCTGCACCATACTCTGAAACTTCTCTTGTTTCCTCCCTGCTCTTCCATCTCATTCTCTCTCCTTGGTCCCTCCCTCTTCTTACTCCGGCTGCACCCTCCCTCTCTTCCACCTCCTGCACCCTCCCTCTCTTCCACCCATTGCGCCCTCCCCGTCGTTTCCCCCCTCCACGCCCCTCTCTCCTTCCTCTTCGTAACCCCATTTCTTCACCCACACCAGTGACACTCATACCTTTTTTCCCTTTCCTCTCTTCTCCCTCGTCCCCTCTTCTCCCCCTTTCTTCTTACGCTTCAGCTTTCCTCCACTCTGCACTCCCCCCAAAATTTCCTCTCCACTCTCTTTACTTGCCCCTCCTCACCCTGCCTGTAGTCCATCATTCTTTACATCTTTCCTAATAATCATACCATGAAAGTACCTCCCTCCTCCTCCTCCTCGTCCTTCTTTCTCCTCGTCCTTCTTTCTCCTCGTCCTTCCTTCTCCTCCTCGTCCTTCTTCCTCCTCCACCTTTTCCTCCTCCTCCCCACCCTTCCTGCACTTCCTTCTTTACTTTCTCCTCCTCGTCTCTCCTCATTTCTTCGGCCGTACGATCACGACTGAAAATCCAGGACGGACCCAAAAAATATAAAACTAGGACATTCCCGAGCGAAGAAATCTGAGACGTCGACACCTCCCAGCGTTGCCAGCCACAGTGTCGCGCCCTGCTTCCCCCTCCTTACTCACTCCCTCCCTCCTATTTTCTCCCCTCTTTTTTTATCGTTCTCTCTACTGTATGCATCGGTACTTATAAACATACGGTACATATTAGGACAACGTCTGTACACCTACACTTAATTTTGACGCATTATTTATCACAATATGCTAAACCAGTCACTACATTAACCACAAGAATTAGAAAGAGTAGAGACGAGGGAATGGAACCAGCCAGGGAGTAAGAATGGAAGAGTAGGAGGTGGAAAAGTAGGAGGGAGGAAAGAAGGAGAAACAGGCTGGCTGGGGGGTGTCGTGATGTTGGCTACACTGTGGGAATATTTATTGGGTTGAAGGCAGACCCGGGCGCGGAATTTAGTGCATGTATTATATATTCTGATAGACATGTTGGCTTCCATTGAGAACGGCGGGGTATGAATAAGAAGAAGTAGGGCTCATCTGGACCTTAAGGCAGCTACAATTTCCGTTTTTGTATGTGTGTGTGTGTGTGTGTGTGTGTGTGTGTGTGTGTGTGTGTTAGGGGATACTTCTGGTGTACGTTTGTATGTGAGGGAAGAATGAGAAAGAGAAAGACTATGTGAATGTGTAAGGAAGTGATTGTTTATGTGTGTGTTTTTTTTTTCTTTTATGTGTGTGTGTGTGTGTGTGTGTGTGTGTGTGTGTGTGTGTGTGTGTGTGTGTGTGTGTGTGTGTGTGTGTGTGTGTGTGTGTGTGTGTGTGTTGATGAGCTGGTTTAACACGTTACCGTAAAACACAGACACGTCATTCAATGGTAACTTAAACTTCAATCCAGGTTTATGTTAATGGATGTGTTTAATTATAGTGTGTGTACTCGTAATAGTGATGCATTTGTGTATACGTGTGATGTGTGGGTGTACTTGTGTAT
>JAWQEG010000384.1:32500-40000 GCA_033782935.1 Petrolisthes cinctipes | reverse complement strand
AGAAGAGAGTTAAGAAAAGAGAAGATGAAAGAAATTTTATACAAGATAGAGGATACAGCAGAGAAGATAGCACAGATATGGTACACGATAATAAGAGAAGGTAATTGAGACATTATACGACAGAAGTCTAAACAAGAGACACTGAACAGGAAGCAGACCATAGTAAGTACCCATTTATATAGCAATATATATTTTGACACTTTAATTTTATCTTGACTCATGAAATAGTGCAAGACAAGTAAATATGTCTCACCCATTACCTGCTCTCGTTAATTAGTTGGTAAGTTCCCCAGATCTAAATTATAATAGTATGTATGATAATATCGACAAAACAAATTGCTACCTTTAAAGAAACTATACAATAATCTATCAACAAAGAGTTTTGTTATCATGGTATTAGTATTAACAATACAACTGGAAGAAGATAAATATAATAATATAATGCTAGGCTAGGTTAGGTTACATAAGAGTGAAAATGGGAAGGGAGGAAAAAGAATGGCATGAGATGATGTAGGAAAGAGTGACTAATTTAAAGGCACAAAGTTTTTTTATTTAAGTACAAAAGGGGTTGGTTAGAAGAGGTTTAATGATATAATGTTAGGTTACGTTACGTTACGTTAGGGTGAAAATGGGAAGGGATGGAAAAGAATGGCATGAGAAGATGTAGGAAAGAGTGACTAATTCAAAGGCACTAAGATTTTTTGTTGAAATATAGGAGGGGTTGGTTAAAAGTGGTTTAATGATATAATGTTAGGTTAGGTTAAGTTAGGTTAGGTTAGGTTAAGAGTGAAAATGGAAAAGGATGGATAAGAATGGCAGGAGATGATGCAGGGAAGAGGAGTGACTAATTCAAAGCCACCAAGTTTTTTTGTTTAAGTATAAGAGGGGTTGGTTAGAAGAGGTTTAATGATATAATGTTGGGTTACGTTACGCTAGGTTAGGGTGAAAATGAGAGGGGATGAAAAAGAATGGCATGAGAAGAGTAACTAATTCAAACTTATACTGTACAAGATAGGCACTACAAAAGCAGTCATAATGTATTTCTTCTCAAATATCGCTGACAAACAGTAGTCATTTACAGTATAATATAGGTTGCTTAACACACACACATACATACACACACTACCTTGCCATCAGTGCGACACAAGTCATGACCTACATAGACACACATTCCCTGGTTCTGGTTGTTTTTCGTGTTGATTTTTTCCCTTGTAGTCTTACCTGTATATGAAAGACTGGCTGGCGTCATCTACCGGCAAAACAAAAAATGCAACTGAAAAAGAACATTCCCACCATGCTTTCCTCCCCTCTTTCTTTCATTCTGTCTCTCTGTTTGTCTGGCTCCCTCCCCCACCCTCTCTCTCTCTCTCTCTCTCTCTGTGTTATTATATATATATATATATATATATATATATATATATATATATATATATATATATATATATATATATATATATATATATATATGTATACATATATATATATATATATATATATGTATACATATATATATATATATATGTATACATATATATATATATATATATATATATATATATATATATCTATACATATATATATATATATATATATATATATATATATATATATATATATATATATATATATATATATATATATTCCTTCCTTTACCATCCATCCTTGACCATATTCCTTGCTTCCTTCTTATCTTTCCTCCCTTTCCGTCTTCCTCGCCTCCCAGTTCAGTCATCTTTTTTCTCTCTTTTTCAATTTCCCATATTGTTTCCTCTTTGTCTTCTATCATTTTTTTCTATTTAAGTTTTTTATCGATTTTCCTTATCTCCTATTTTCCTCTTTTTCCCCTTTCCTTCCTGTTTTTCGAACCTGTGATTAATACTCTCGGCTGCAATATTGGGGACTAACTCCTTCCCGCCACCTCTTAAGCTACCTCCATCAAATTCAACGAACAAAAACGCAAGAGAACCTCAAAAATTCTCAACATACAAATCCTTCCGAGTTGTATTCAAACTATAGAAATCACAGGTGGGGAGGGAAAGCATTAAGGGTGTAATTCACTTTTGTTACATTGGAGTGCCTTGATTCCTCCAAAGTATGCTAGGAAACAGGACCAGATGAACAAAAATAATGGTGTTCTGTTGCATGAAATAGTTTGGAGGATTCAGATGCTCCAGATTTATTAAGCAAGAGGACAGTGTTATGTCAGGGAAACTGTCTCTAAAATATAAGTATGGAATATCAATGCTCTGATGTTGATAATCACAATCTTTCCTCCTTATCACTCCTCCTCCACCTCCTCCTCCTCCAGTTCACTTTCTTTCTTTCCAACATGCTTTCCCCCACCAACAGACAAACAAACAAACAAACAGACAGACAGATACCAGCAGGAGGCGACCCCAGAGCAAGGAGTGTGGTGGTGTTGGTGGGGAGGGGATGGGTGTGTGGCCGTGTGGGTGAAAGAGCCAGGAGGAGAGGGCGTGTGGTGGTGGTGGTGGTGGTGATGGTGGGGAAGGGAGATAGAGTAGCAGAGGGAGAGAGAGCGGGGGAAGGAGAGAGAGCTGGGGAGGGAGGGAGAGAGAGCTGGGGAGGGAGGGAGAGAGAGCTGGGGAGGGAGGGAGAGAGAGCTGGGGAGGGAGAGAGAGCTGGGGAGGGAGAGAGAGCTGGGGAGAGAGATCGGGGGAGGGAGAGAGAGCTGGGGAGGGAGGGAGAGAGAGCGGGGGAGGGAGAGAGAGCGGGGGAGAGAGACAAAGTAGGGGAGAGAGACAAAGTAGGGGAGAGAGAGCGGGGGAGGGAGACAAAGTGGGGGAGCCTGATGGTGGGGGGAGGGGTGATGATGGTGGGGGAGGGGGAGGGAGAGCCAGGGTGAGTTAGCATCCCTTCAGCTCAGCCGTCCCCTGTATGGCGTCCCACCTGACGTGTAATTAACTAGTTCACGTGAAGGTAAACAAAGGTGACATTGGCTTGACCAGGTCCAGTCCTACACCTGCTATAGTCAATTCTAATTCACCATCACCACCTCCACCTCCACCTCCACCTTCTCCTCCTCCTTCTCCTCCTATCATCATCAACTTCAGTAACGTCACATTCTAAATAGCCTTATTTTTTCTCCTCATCCTTAATAATGACATTAGTATCATCCTTATTATTTTCCCATCTATTTCCCCGGAGAGGAATGTTGTCTGTAGAGATATGGGCAATACTTTGAAGGTTTTGGAGCCCCTTCGGTCCCAGCAACTTCCTTACAGTTCTTCAGCTGTCACTCTTTTCCTCCTATTTCCTTCCTGCTTGCTGTCTCACCTCTCTATTACCTTCTTCTGGCGCTATATGACCTCCCTGGTGCGGCCCCTAATATCAATTAATCAATCAGTCAATCCTTGTATCTACTCCTCATCCTTTCTCTTCCTTTTCCTTCTCTTCTATATTTTTCTTCTATTGTTCGCCCCTGTTATATTAATTCACTTACTTCATCTCCTTATTATTAATCCATTTATTTTCTATATTATATCCACCCTCCATGTTACCCTCCTCATAGTTCGTACCTGTACATTCCTATTCACCACTGTATTCTTTTTCTTCTTCTTTTGCCTACACTAGTAATTATACCTTTTCATTAACTTAATCTTCATTCCTGCCATTTGTGTTGACTGGTCCACGTTTATTTCCATTACTCATATTGTACGGTACTTCTAGCATCAATTGTCTATATAATTGTTATGGGAACATCTATCGTCATAATGTCCAACCCTGGGAGAGAAAAATGTACTAGCATTCTATACTCTATAATTATCAATTCAGACTTGTTACATTTAAAAACGTCAGTGCTAGCTAGTGTTGTTACTTTGTGCGCGCTGTTTGACAAATTTAAGACAATTTTCTTAATATGCCCGAGAACAGCTGAGGGTACTTAAGGTTAACAGCTACCTTATTTGTCTCGCTTCGTAGTGGCTTCCAGTTTTAACTTCTATCTTGAATACCTCCAGACGAATGTATTCATCGTTACAGGACACTGT
This sequence comes from Petrolisthes cinctipes, assembly GCA_033782935.1. Classification (NCBI taxonomy): domain Eukaryota; kingdom Metazoa; phylum Arthropoda; class Malacostraca; order Decapoda; family Porcellanidae; genus Petrolisthes; species Petrolisthes cinctipes. Next base: position 35,990 of record JAWQEG010000384.1, on the reverse strand, counting down.
ATAATTTTGTGTTTATTCCGGGGAGTGGTAAAGGCCGATATAAAAATCTAACCAGAGTGCAAGACATTTATATCATATCCGAGGACTTTTTCCACTCCTATTAAGATCAAGTACCTTCCGTCCGGCCCAACAATGGTGTGCCAGCACATGAGGATGAATCGGCGTCCGGGTCCATCTCGCCCTCGACAGCAATAACCATTCAAACACGGCGTAATAAAAACCGGAATGGCAGATCAGTCGCGGGGACGTGAATAATTAAAATTATAATAAAAGAAGACACGAACCCAAAAAAATCCCTATGAGCGCAACTGACACAGATATGAAATGGATGTTGATTTATGGACCTAGTTTTTTTTTTTATGCCCCCGGCCCCTCATCCCTTCTCTCTTCTTTTGGAGTATCATCATCTGACTGGCGGGGCGGAAAAATGAAACTGTATTATAGCGCTGGGGAAGCAAAGGCACACTGAGGTTAGCAAGTGATCAGAGGGAATAGCCAATGATCCGCTCACACACACACACACACACACACACACACACACACACACAATCATGATCTATGTCTGCCTGCACCTAGTGTGTATTCAAGCCGGTCATCCCCGCCCCTCCTCCTCCTCCTCTCTCAGGGGCTCTCACGGTGAGCTATCCGGGACATGGATGGAGACCCAGTTTACTGTGTACCCCATACACACTACCTCCCTTCTTCCCTCTACACTCAACCTTTCCTCCCTTACATAACCCCACACCCATCATTTTACCTCTTTCTCTACACTTGCATACTCCTTCTCTCTATATAGACACACGAAATCATTTCACCCCTTTTTCTTGTATAGCCGAGAGCACTTTTGTTCTTTATGATGGTACAGTCAGGAAAAAACTTAAGTGGCACCGGTATATCTGTAACATTGGCAAGGTAATAAAAATGTTAATATGTTCAATCCTAAGCAATAGTTCCTACCTGTTCATTCCAGGATTCCAATTAGTAAGAATCAGTCCCCGAGTCGTATGATGATGAAGGATTTGCTTGCATTATCTCGTCTTTGAGTCTGATACAGTCATATGTTTCAGAACATTTGTGTTATAGTATTTCAGCAAATATTCATGATTAAATTAGCATACCAATATTTTTCCTCAAACTCAAGGGAATCATTCTCTCTTCATCGGAACTCAGAAGTGTGTATTTTAAAAGTTTTCGTTTAGAGACAATCCCAAGACTTTTACAATCCAAGCATCTGAGTAGCGCTATGATTCATTTGACGTAGCACCATATATTTTATTAAGAAAAAGTATTTACCCAACCACCAAACAACATTCGAGGACTGAAATGCCGAATTTTAGTGCATCAAAGGACTCACATATTACAAAGTTTACCGTTGATGAGGATGAGGAGTTGACGGAGGAGGAGGAAGAAGTAACTCTACTGTATAATTAAAAGGAGAAAGAGAAGAAGGGGGAGATGGAAAAGAAGTGAAGGAGGGGAAGTAAAATGAAATGGAGAAGGGGAAGAGGAGGATGAGGAAAACCTTTAACCCCAACTGTACCGTAGTTCAGTTATACAAACAAATCCACAATTTACACGTACACCCATACCCATTTATTCTTCAAACCTCCCATACCCATATCCCTGCAGGTGCCTTCACACAAGCATACAGCACAATCCCCACACACTCACTCATAACCACACTACTCTACTTCATCCTCTCTTCCCCTTCCCTGCACCTAGGACACAGAATCTCACAAAAGAGAGATACATACATATATGCACAAACACACACATACACACAAAACTCCCTCTTTCGGAGCAAAATGGAAAAAGCAGAGCACATAAAACAGGAGGCTTCCTACACGGGGGCCCTCACACGGGACGCATGTAATGAAGAACATAAAAAAGAACGGCAGGGAAGGGACCGGTCTTGGGCCCCAGGCGATCCGACCCCGGCTGTCGATACGCAGGAATAACAAACAGGCTCGAGTTACGACATAAGGCCGAATACAAATGCTAATGCCGGGGGATATTGAACCATAATGACGCTGTCACATTTACTACGCCCGGCGGAAGTCAATGGGTGAGGACCTCGTATATTTTCCGTGTGTGATGGATTTTTATTATTTTTACTTTATCTGATTTCCCTTTTTTGTTGGAGTTTCCAGCGGTAAAATATTTCTCTTTTTACTCACTTTTATACACATGAGGGACTGATGGATTAAATACCTATGAGTGGTAGACTGATAAGGTTCTAGTAAAAATGTCCATTCTTTTTAGTTAGAAATACATAAAAGAAATCTGTGGAGTATCACTTCCCACGGTAATGTATTGGACTGCAGGAAGGTCATACAGACAAACTAACAGAGAGTGGTAATGCTGTTGAAGATATTGTCTGTACAGATTATAGAAGTAAGTCTGTTCCTACATTAAGGGGAAATGATCTTTTTGGTAGTTTTTGGGGCTACTGATTCCTACAAACTATGCCAGGAAACAGACGCCTCAATGGTACTAATAGGGGATTTGTTTCATGGCATAGTTTGGAGGAATCAGAGACCTTCCAATTCACCAACAAGAGAATCTTCCCTTAACACTTTTTCCCTAGCCTCGATCACTCACTCATTCACCCTCCCACTCGAGCTCCTCCTCTCCTCCCCCATCCCTCACCACCTCACAGACAAATGACGTGAGCCATTTTTGTTTTAGATGCCAAAAATTAATGAAAAATTATGCTGCTAGGGGAATGCTGGCGAATGGTTAGTGGTATGTATGTATGTTGTTCTCTCCAATCCCAGCAATTAAACCCTATCCAAGCTACAGATGAAACACTGGAAATCGAGTAATGATACACGGTGACTCTGTGTGCGTCGACTAATGAACGCTTTTCAATCATGTTACGTCAGAGCGGTGGAGTTCTTCGAAATAAAGTGTAAAATTGGATTTCTATTATGCAGTACTTAGTAGGTCAGCAACTTTGATAAGGAAGCTATGTCTTTTTACATAAAATTTTGCTGGCATGTAATGAGAAATAGAGAGGAAAAGAGGAAGAACACAAGAGTAAAGCAGACGAGAAGGAATAGAGATAAAGAAAGAGGAATATAAACGAGAGAATTGAGGTAAGAGGGTAAGAAATAATAGTGTGTGTGTGTGTGTGTGTGTGTGTGTGTGTGTGTCTGTGTGTGTGTGTGTGTGTGTGTGTGTGTGTGTGTGTGTGTGTGTGTGTGTGTGTGTGTGTGTGTGTGTGTTGAGTGTGTGTGACGTATGTGTGTGTGTGTTTGAGTGTGTGTGACGTATGTGTGTGTGTGTGTGTGTGTGTGTGTGTGTGTGTGTGTGTGTGTGTGTGTGTGTGTGTGTGTGTGTGTGTGACGTGTGTGTGTTTGAGTGTGTGTGACGTCTCTGTGTGTGTGTGTGTGTGTGTGTCTGACGTCTGTGTTTGTGTGTGGCTGTGGTTGGCGTCTGTGTGTGTGTGTGTGTGTGTGTGTGTGTGTGTGTGTGTGTGTGTGTGTGT
>JAWQEG010000384.1:0-27500 GCA_033782935.1 Petrolisthes cinctipes | reverse complement strand
TTGCAATATTCTGAAATCTCTTAATAATAGCCTTTTGTACTGAATGTTTCGTATTTTGTTATATGGCTTTATCCTATCTAAACTTAAGGCATTTGAAGGTATCCTATATTACTTAATGTCATTCTCATCTCCATAATAAAATAATAGCCTCAAAAACAATACCAACAGCGTCAGAGTGTACTATTATTGTTCTTCCATGTAGGAATGGTTCTCCCACACAACAAAACACACACAACACTATTACCTTTTACCTATTGTTATACGCCTTATCGAAAGTGGTGCACAGATATTACATCAGTGCTGTTCCATTATGGTGTGTTCCCTTGGTCCATCACTTGCATGCAGGTGGTACCCATACTGACCCTTTTAACAGCACGTGACACTCGGCCAGCAGAAATGATGCGGAAAAAAACGTTTGATTCTGCCGAGTCTTATACACCATTAAAACATTTTGAATTCGGAATGCTTTACTGTAATGGAACTACCCACAGTAATGAATAAATGGATACACATTTCCTGAACAGATTGAAATGTCCGTTCGCTTGAAAATATCCCTATGCGCTATATATAAAAATTAATATGTGTTCATGTATTGTAGTAGTTGTATAGGAAGTATGCACTGAATGTTCTGCCTGGCTTGTCCTCTCTTCCCTTCTTCCCGTCCCTGATATACAAAGCCCCGACCTCTAAAATAGAAGTAAAATAATTGACGCCTCCAGCAAAACTTGATCATTATCTTTTGTAAAATGTCTTCAGCACAAATTAAACCAAACCAACCCAACCCAGCCAACTAACCAACCAAGAAGGTTAAGTTAAAGAAGCGTCAAGTAATATCACACAAACAAATAATTAAATATCTGTAGAATAGCAGCAACGAAAACAAAGCAAAATCCCACAAGTATCCAGCACAAACCAACCAACAACAACAAAACAGACAAAAGCCTCATCAGTCTTTAGTACAAACCAAGATATCAAAATCTCACCCAAGTCTTCAACACATATAAAAAAAGTCTCACCAAATCATACGCCATCAACACAAGCCAAAGTCTTTCACTAGACCATACAAACACAACCCCAGTAATCAAAATCTCTCACCAAATCATACCTCTTCAACGCAACTCAAAATCTCAAACCAAATCATACCTCTTCAACACAAACCAACGAACAAAACTCGCGTCGCCAGTCCCGGACACAACAAAACAAAGCAAAGTATGCATTCCCTCCCCGAACGCTTGAAATCCCAACACACTGTCGGAATCCACTCGTTCGTCCACCAGGAACCGACCACCGCCTCATACACACACACCTGACGCGGCCCAGCAGGTACAAAGGTCCGCGGGTGTATACGTCTGAAGGTGTTAAAGGATTAAAGGGTGTCCATACTCCCAGTCAGCGGCGCCCTAGTCTGTGTGTGTGTGTGTGTGTGTGTGTGTGTGTGTGTGTGTGTGTGTGTGATGGGCTGGCTTGACAGTCGTGTTCTTTCACCTGTTGGTATGTACAGTATGTATGCCTGTATCCCGAAGTCAATCAGTGTTTGGTGGGCATGGGGGGGGGGTGTACAGAATATAATTTTCACTCGTGAACTTTTGATGAAACCTATTGAGCGTTTCTGAAAGCCAACTGTACTGAATTTCATGAAAGAGTCTGTTAAAAACGTCAAGAAACTTTGGTTCAGGTAATTTGCTTTCAGTATCTAAAGCAATACCTAATTCAAACTACTTTTAAGCAAAAATTTCAATACATTTCGGTGGGCATGAGGAGTTTGGGAGTGGAAGGGTGGGGTTGAGTGAGAAGTTAGGCCTGTTAGGGGGTGGAGGTGAGGTAGTGGAGGCTGTGTGAGTTATTGCTATCTGGTGTGACACAGCCGCCAGACTTGTAAAGCAAACCCTGCTACTTCGAACTGTCTGTTCGATAATTTACGGGGCTCGGAACGAAGACACGACTTTTTTGGGCTGACAACAGAAGAACAACACCTGCCCTTCACCATAGAACACAGAAACCTGGACGTGACAAACAGAATGGGAATATGGGTCTCTATCACACTCTGACTACATGTGCTGGGGAGATCTACTTGTTGTCCCACCCGAGTGTCATTCAGGGCACTTTCGAAAATGTATCTAGCTCATGTGAGAAGATTTTTTTTTTTTAAGTGGACGGAATATAGATATACATTATGGGTTGAAATGTTGGAAGATTCAGTCAGTATATCAGAAATCCCTATGAGTGGGTAAGAACTATATTCCGCATCTGTACTTATTATCTAACACAAGTACAAATTTGATGACAAGGAAATTTAGCATTCATACGGATTGTAACACCAAACAATGCATGTCCAACAGCAGAGACTCAGCCACTTGCGTGTTGATAATTTTAGACATTGTAATTATAGTGTTTAAAAATAGGTATAAGATTGTAACACCTTGAACTACCCATCTCAGACATATCAATTGTTGTGCCATCAGATTGGACCTTTGACAGTGATTGCAACTGTTACATGTACGAACACATAACATTTATTTTACACATTATGTCAGAAAAACAAACATATAAGAATAACATCTTGGTCCGTACTTATTATACTCATACGTCTTTAGTTATTGTACTCATTAACAGACGAACCTGTGATGATGTGTATGGTGTACAGTCGCGGTCAAATATAATCATCCATATAGGGGTAACTCACGTAAGAGTTTGACAGCTTCCCTCTGTTCCTTACATGATAAACTTTCCATTAAATAGGTTAAGTACCATCTTTTAATTTAATACAAGCAGCTATGCACTACTTAAAACAATAACATCATATGTAAACGTGAAGACATTAGACAGTAAATTGTTTGAGATACCCATATGTAGATGATATTATTGACCGCGACTGTATGTATATAGTTCAAGTCAGCATCACCCGCAGGAAACAGTCCATACTCTTGACAAAATTTCGCCGGATAAACGGAATACATCACTAATCTCCGCGAACACACTCTTCACTCTCTCACCACTACTCAGTTACTGATGGACACGCTGATCCCCCTTCGTTGTCCCCAAGATCTACATCCAGGTTAGTGAGAGATACATGGAAACCTTGTGTGACGGGATAATAAAATGCCCAGCAATAATGCCTCCCCCGATTGATAGATGGCAACAGCATCGGTATAGCCTCGTCTGCATTGTTTTAAATTCTACCTTAGATAAAGACAAAACACCCTCACTACAACTATCCTGGATATATGTCTTCCATGTATGATCACTTCTATTCAGATAACATAAGATTTTTTATTTATCCTATCAATAAATAAGGAGTAATTAGTGAAAGCCATAACATTGGTTGCTGTGGTCGGCTGAAGAGGGCAGGGTATCGTGTATGGTAGGGTACATTTGACTTCTCTACGTTACTCACAAAATATCCAAACAGAAGCATCAATCATGCACAGAAGAGTTATCATTGGCTCTCTTGGCTGGCTACAGAGGGCAAGCAAAGATTGCAAACAGGTACGGTAAAACATTTCGGTCACAAGGACGATACTGAAATGGAAAACAAATCACAAAAACTGTAGCCCATCACATAATTACGAATTAACATGAAATACACCACTTGCCATTTATCAATTCCTTAAGGTGTTGTTCAATTTCTCTTTAACGATATCATAGATAATGTGTTCAGGAAGATGATGCTAATTGGCACCTCTACAACAAGTTAGTAGCCCCGCCCACCTCAAGCCGCCGTCACAGTCTGGGTGTGAGTGATGTTAACTCCACACTATTTGTTCCTCAGTATTCGAACTTCTGAACGAATTTCACTTTCACTGACGACCAAACACCAAGCATAATATTGAACACCGTGTAAGAGTTCAACCACATACTACAGTGCAGCTGAGATTTAAAAACAATAAAGCACACACACACACACACACACATTGGCCTTAATACGTCACACCGAGTCTCAACTGCATTGCGATATACCAAGAGCACTCATTAAATTTGTAATAATTACTCGTGTTAGGCTATTTGAAAGCGCACTAAATTTTGTACTTTTATTATCAATTCGCTGCATGTCAAAACAATTGCCAGTGTCTCACGAGTTGGAAAATAATATATGATGCCAGGGGTTAAAATGTGACAGGAATAAAATACAAAAATAAAAATAAAGGAAAATGAGAATGCAATGAGATAAATAAAGGATGTAGAGAATACAAAATAAATAGCGATGAAGAACAAGAAGTGGGAATCGATTGTGATGAGGAGAGAAGAAATAACTAAATATCGATTAAAAAAAAAAAAAAAGTTATCTAGAACACAGAACCAGATGAGATTGAAAGTGAAAGAAGGAATTGGAGAAATGGAACTGAAAAGAGAAGGGGGGAAACAACACAGTAAATACAACAGAATTGGAAAGGGAGAGAAGAAGAGGGGAAAGGTCACGTGAAGAGGAAGAGAAATCAAGTGAGATATGATAGTATGATAGTGAAGAGAGAGAGAGAGACAGAGAGGGAGAGACAGCTGATGATACGATGAGTGGGGAGGAGAGAAGGAGGATGAGGAGGAGGAGAGAGGAGCAAAAATAAAAGGAAGGAGAGAGATGAGAGAAAACAGAAGAGGTATGAAAGAGAGGGAGAGGAAGGGAAGAGGGAAACGAAAGAAGGGAGAGATGAGAGGTAGGGACTGGCTACACACACACACACACACACACACACACACACACACACACACACACACACACACACACACACACACACACACACACACACACACACACACACACTTCTTCTTCCCTTCACTCTCCTCCCCCCTCCCCCCCACCCAGCCCAACCTCAGCCTACATCTCTCGCTCCATCCCTCCTTATTTTCCTTCCATCCCCACCCCCCACTCCGGTACTACCCCGTTTCCCCTCTAGCAACCACTTTTCCCCCCAGTAATGCTCCATCTCCTTTCCTTTTCCCCCCTTTCTCCTCAGCCAAGCTCTCCCCTCCTCCCCCTACTTCTATACTCCCTCCCTTCCCCAGTACCCCTTCCCTCCTCCTCCCGCCCCCCTTTCCTCTCTAGTATTTCTCCCACCCTCCCTCCCTCTTCCCTCAGCTCTCCTCCTCCTCCTCCACCTCCTCTTCCCCCTTTCCTCTCTAGTATTTCTCCCACCCACCCTACCTCCCTCTTCCCTCAGCTCTCCTCCTCTTCCTCCTTTTCTCTCTAGCTCTTCTCCCTCCCTCCCTCCCTCCCTCTTCCCTCAGCGCTCCTCCTCCTCCTCCTCCTCCTCCTCCACCCCATCTCCTCCCTGAGTGTGCATGTACCGGGAAGGAGGAAATGAGGACTCCAGCAGGCAGATGACACACTGACCACTCAACCTTTCCTCGTATTCCCATCTTCACTATGCAACCACCAGAAAACCCACCACCTCCTTTTTTTTTTGTTATTTTTTTTTTATCTTACTACATTTTCATCTAACCCCGTCCACCATCGCTTTGTTTATTATTTTTTCTTTTTATATATATAATTATAATTCAACCCGTCAGCCCAGACTTCCTCATTATCTTTTAATTTTGTACCAACGAATTATTACCAATCCCATGCTTCTTGTTTTATAATATTTCTTCTTGTTTTATATTATTTATACTATTTGCATGTCAAACGTCAATCATCCCCTTCCTACTATATATATACTCTTTCACTGACACCAGCTAACTTCACTATATTTCAATGCCCTCTCTCTCTCTCTCTCTCTCTCTCTCTCTCTTAATGACGTGTTATTTTTTCACCCGTCTATCTTCGCAACACTTTCTAATCTATTTTTTTTGTCAGCATCCTGGCAAGACCTGCATGTCTGTATCTATGTGTCTGTCTGTTTGCCTGTCTGTCTCTCTGCTTGTGGTTGTGGTGAATCTACCTCTCTCTATCTATCATTCATCCCCCTCTCTCTCTCTCTCTCTCTCTCTCTCTCTCTCTCTCTCTCTCTCTCTCTCTCTCTCTCTCTCTCTCTCTCTCTCTCTCTCTCTCTCTCTCTCTCTCTCTCTCTCTCTCTCTCTCTCTTTTTCCTTCTCTCTCTCTCTCTCTAACTCACTCTCACCTTTTCCAATGCTTTTCCCTCCCCTACACTCTAATAATTTCTCACACCATTTCATTCCCTATCGGGTATCTATGAAGTCAACACCGATATCATCTTCTCTCTCATATCATCATTAATATAATTTTTCCCCTAATATAACGTTATATTCAATCATTTAAAACATTCGTATTATCTTCCCTCCTATCTCCAGTCTTCCCTTGGCTCGATCCGATTTTTCCTCTCTATCTTTATCTACTTTTTAACTATTTGTACAACTATCTATCTATTTGTACAACTATCTATCTAATTAATCCATATGTATCATTTAAATTCACTAGTTTCATTCGTTCATTCCTGCATTACCAGTTTCATGCTTCAGTTTCTTTCTCATTCTCCATTATTTATTTGTCTCTCACTTTTTCTTTGCATATTTTTCTTCTCTCTACTTTTCCTCCTACTCACCTACCAACCTACCTATATATTAATTAATGAACCCACCTACATGTTTGCCTGCGTATACCGTGCCTCCCAGCTTTCCTCTTTACGACTACCCAAGCTCAACTTACCAGGGGAACATCGCCCCCCTCCCCCCAAACCGACCCTCCGGAGGTCTAATCACGGCACCCACCAGCTGGAAAATTCGCCCATATCAGCAAGCAGGAGTGCTTGTGCCGGGGAGGGGGGGGGTGCAAGTTGAGGGAGGGGGGCGAGTTGAGGGGGGGGGGCGAGCTGAGGGAGGGGGGGGGCGAGTTGAGGGAGGGGGGGCGAGTTGAGGGAGGGGGGGGCGAGTTGAGGGAGGGGGGGGCGAGTTGAGGGAGGGGGGGGCGAGTTGAGGGAGGGGGGGGGGCGAGTTGAGGGAGAGGGACGGGCTGAGAGAGGGAGACGAGCTGAGAGTGGATGACGAGCTGAGGGAGAAGTGCGAACTGAGGGAGAGGAGTGAGTGAGGGAGGGGTGCGAACTGAGGGAGAGGAGTGAGTGAGGGAGGGGGTCGAACTGAGGGAGAGGAGGAATTATGGGTATGGGTGCACGTATTGGGGAATGTTGAAGGATTGGATTAGCTACACATGGGGAAGAAAGGAAGGAGAGTAGAGAGAGCTCGCATGGAAGGAATAGGACAAAGATAAACTAATGGGGTAAGGTTGAGGTGAAGAGAAGACAGAGAACAAGAATGAGAAGAGATGGAGGGGGAACTGGGTGGCAGAATTGGAAGAGTTGCAAGGAGGAAGAACAAGAGGAAAGAAGACAATGGAAGAGAGGGAGAGAAAGGAGAGAAGATAGATTGATATAAAGATGTAGATAGATAGATAGACAGATGTATAAATAGATAGAAAGAGATAGAAATATAGAGGAAGATAGTGATATAGAGATAAAGATAGAGAGGGAAAGAGAGGGAGATAGAAAGATAAAGGGAGAGATACACATAGATAGATAGAGAGAAGGAGAGAGACAGAGAAGACAAGTGAAGGAAGGTATACAGGAGGAGGACATGAATAAAGGAGACATAAGAAAAAGAACTGAGGGCAGAACTAAGACAAGGGAGGGACAGGTACAGAGAGACAGGTGAACGAGGGAAAAGATGGTGATAGTGATTTTGATGATGACGGTGATGGTAAAAATGATGGTTGGGACGGGGCCTATGTTATAATGATGATGATAATGATTAATGATGAACGATGATGATAATAGATGATAATGATGAAGAATGATGATGATGATGATGGATGATAATGATGAAGAATGATGATGATGATGATAATGATGAGGAATGATGATGATGATGATAATGGATGAAGATGATGATGATAATGGATAATAATGATGAGGAATGATGATGATGATATGGAGGAAGAAATTAGATGACGATTAAGCGGAAATTTAGATAACAAGATAAATATAAGATCATAGAATTACACGTACATGAAATAATTGTACAGTATAATGTTTTAGTATATATATAAAACAGATGCATATACTGTATAGATTATGTACACATCCATACATGCCTGCACACATAGGTCGAGAGATAGACGTATATACAGACATACAAAAGAAAGAAAACAGTCATAAGGAGAGAGAGAAAACAATGCATACTATACGATAACGTTAGGCATAATACTGGGAATGACGAAGATAAAGAAGAAGAGAAGGGTTGCAATGGAAAGGTGAGAGATGAAGAATATGGAAATGAGGCAGGGAAGGTAAAGGAAGATGGGGAGGAGTAGGAGGGAGACACACTGGGGGGAGGTGAGGGGGGGAGAGATTAAGAAGTGCAGGGAGAGGAGATTATGAAGGGAGAAGAAGGGGTGGATAGGGAAGGTGATAAATAAAATAAATCTGGTAGTACACGTGAGAGTGATGGTATAGGCAAGGAAGGAAGGAAGGCTACTCAGACAAACAGAAATATATACAGAGGGAGACAGGCCAGCACAGAATTTCATAAAGGAACAGGACCCAAAAGACGGAAAATAACACACAGAAAATTATATGCAAAGGATGGGGTGTGGGGGGAGAGTATTTCGACTGGATTATGTTCTGTTTGGATTGTGGTAAAAAGAAAAATTCTTCCATAATGATTGCAGTAAATTGTAGAAAAATATGAAGGTATTTCAGTGATAGGAAACGAGCATGTGATTATTATGATCAGCAATATGTTACACTCGGAACCATTCAGTGACAAAATGGAGAATGAGGAAACATGTTACTTGTTTGATTTTCGATGTTTGAAGTGACTAATATTGAAGGTCAAATTCCCATACAAATATACTGTACTTAGTTTGCTGCACAAAGTCCCCAAAGTAGGATATGTAACATAATTTATTATAGTTTAGATGAAAATTAATAATTAATGTGAATTTTATTTTAGTATTAAAATTTAGTCATGCCTGGAGGTATAGATTATTAGTTAAGTAGATCAATGCGTTGAGTAGTTCCGGTAATATTGATATCGATAAAATATATATCGAAGAATTTAAATAGATTTCGAACTGAGTAACTTGCTGTGTGGTTATTGTTTATTGTATTGTTCATTGTATTGTTCAGAGTATTGATAGTTGAGACTGAATCTGGAACTTATTCATAAAGTGTGTGTCTCAACCTTGTTCATAATGAGTATCTGATTCAGAGAGTCGGAACCGAGGTAAAATAGTCAGATAACTTGTTAGTCTAAAGTTAGATATCACCTGGCTGAGCCACTAGCAACAACCATTACATTCCGCTCTGTTCTCTTGTGTTACATTCTGCACTCTGTTAATAAACGCCTTCACCGACGTCTGTGTTTCTTCAACCGCCACTGTATATTTAACGACACATCACTTGCCAACAGAGTCCCAGGTACAACCACTGTGCCAGAAGCGTAAGAATTGAGGGTGAAAGAAATATAAATATCTATAAATACGACAACCCTACAAATTTTCCAGCAACATGTTGATATTTTTACCTGGAAATCACCTGTTACGTCCACTGAAACCTTGATACGTTGTTACGTTACTGAAGATGTACTCTCTACAGACAGACCAGACACACTGATGTACACTGACAATGACTGGACCAATTGTATTACTAGGGTGGTCATGACAACCTTCAGTGTGTAGGATGAAAATTATGAATTGAAATTAATTTAATAGAATAATGCTGAGACATTTTCCTTTCTGATGTACTAATACAGTATGAATATAAGCTACCTTTCTATTATAAAAGAATAAAATCAGGAAGGCAAACTCGGAAATACTGTCAATATAATTATGAATAATAAGTATGATATAATTAATAAATAATGCTTAAAACAGGGGACAAATTACGATCAAACGAAACAATATGAATAATGTAGAAGGAATAAAAGATGAGTAAAGTGAGAGAGATCAAGAGGAAGGAGGGAGGCGGAAAGTTGATGATGGCACGAGGAAATAAAGAAGATAAAGAGGGAGAGGAGAGAGGGAGAGAACTGGCGAGGGGAGCAAATAGAGGTGGAGGGAAATAGAAAGAGAGGGGACGTATGGTTGATGTAAGGAGGAGGAGGAGGAGGAGGAGGAGGAGGAGGAGGAGGAGGAGGAGGAGGAGGAGGAAGAAGAGGAGGAGGAGGAGGAGGAGCAGGAGGAGGAGTGTAGGTGAAGAAAATTATAAAAGGAATACAAAAGAATACAAAGGACATTTAATAAACAGCAACAGACCTACTCGTGTTTCAAATCTTTTTTATTAAACTATGCTAATTAATCTACTAGGGAGAGGGAAAGTACATTAAAGAAGCAGGAAGAAGAAAATAAAGAAAAAATGAGAAGCAAGAGGGAAGAGAAGAGGACCCTCCAGTGATGGTGACTGGAAAGAGGGGAGAGAGCCGTGTGTGGGAGAGTAAAGGCAGGATAGGAGGGGATATACCGGGCAAAATCTGACCCTAAACACATTATGAGGGCGAATTAGCAGCGCCAACCCTCCTAAAGGGATTCCGATTACCAAATTGGTGTCATTAGCCTTAACAGCATTACCTTTGATGAGACCACATGAGAGAGGCCATGACTTCTCTCTCCCCCTGGTGCCCTTCCTTCCTTCCTTCCTTCCTTCCTGCCTGCCGTCCCTGCTTTCCAATCGCTCCCTGTCTGTCTATCCCATCTGGTCTGTATCTCTCTTCCATCTTCTCCCATCTTCTTTCTATCTTCTATTATCTCCCTGTCTCTTTATCCCTTTTTCCATCACCCAAATTTCTCCCTTCTTTTTCTATCCTCTTTCCTTCTCCTTGCCCGTCCCCCGTTTCCAAATGTACCCTCTCCCTTTCTCCTTTTCCCGATCTGTCTAAATCTATACTGTCCTCCTTGTTTCTCTGTCTATCTGTATGTATGTATGTATGTATGTATGTATGTCTGTCTGTCTGTCTGTCAATCTGCCTTTTTGTCTGTCCCTTTATCTCTTCCAAGCTCCCTTCCTGTCAGCTAGTTTCTCCCAGTCTTCCTTTCCCTTTCTCATTCTTTCGTTCCTTTCTAGCTTCTTTCCTCTCCCATCCTTATCAACCATTCCTTTCTCTGTATCTGGTTCACTACCCTTTTCACCTCCTTTCTCTCCTCCTCTGTGGCCTTCTCTCTCCCTCCTATGTGCATGTTTCTCTCTCTCCTCCTGCTGCTGCTGCACCTCCCTTCCACCTAAGTAATACCGTTGGCAATGTGACCGCCTCAGATCACGTTAGCGTCGACCACACTCTCTTGCTGCTCCTGGTCCTCTTACAGTATATTACCCTCTGGGCGATCCTCCCCTCCACTACCGCTCATGATTACCCCACCCACAGTGACTGGCCGCCTGAGATACCCTTTCACTTCTTACTCACTCTCTGTGTGTGTGTGTGTGTGTGTGTGTGTGTGTGTGTATATATATGTGTGTGTGTGTGTGTGTGTGTGTGTGTGTGTGTGTGTGTGTGTGTGTGTTGACCATATGACTCTATTGAAATTAAAGTAGCTAATATAAATGATTGATCAAATTTTAACGATAGTAGGGAGTGCGGTGAAGGCAACTTTTATTCATGATTCAAGCTAACTGTGACTCACATACCTCCATAAATTCTGATGCATCCTTTGCAGTTATAAAGTAACCGAAACTGAATTACCGTAGCAGACTATAAACATGGATACATCTATTACCGTTCCCAGAATGAGTGACATAAAACGTAAAAATTCTGATCGATTCTCTCACAACACACACACACACACACACACACACACACACACACACACACACACACACACACACACACACACACACACACACACACACAACCTGCCTACTTACGCACAAATACACTACGCACCCCTCCACCTCACACACACACACACACACACACACACACACACACACACACACATCTCCCTTCGTCCAACACCTATGCATACTGTAGCAAACGCCGAGGGGCCAAACCACATCCTTGCAGCACTAGTTATGTACAGTCAGCCTCAGAAATTCGTACAAAGAGCATTGGCTAGAAGTGGTCATTATTCCTCACATACTGCAGGGAATGTTCTACTGACTGATTCAATTATTAGCCAATTAACAATACTAGAAAAAGTTTGGTGTTTGAAAATTACACCTTTGTATAGTTGTTACGAACCCTTGATGTCACAGTGGTGTTAACGAATTCCTGATGCCGACTGTACATACTCACACAGGAGGACTGGGGAGGTGGGTGGGTGTGTGTGTGTGTGTGTGTGTGTCTGATCTCACTATTACCCCCTCGTCACACATTCTCGACAAGAGGTCACCCCCGCCACCCTCCAAGTCACACCTAACCCCGACACTCCACAACACGCCACATTACATCCCACTAAACCACATTACATCACACTTGACCAGACCCCACCACCACCACCACCAAATACTCCTTCCACCTTTCCCTCTCCACTGCATCAAAACACTATGTAGCACACGACATTACTCCTCCCCTACTCACTACACTACACCACTACGTTACGCTATCCCTTCTTGCCAAATTAGAATCACACTTTCTCTTCACGCCACACTACAGCTCAACACACCACACTTCTCCCTTGCATAATCCCTCCTCCCTGCATCAAAACCCAATGTAGCACACGGCAGGCATCACCCCTTGTCCTTCACACTGCACAACACGCCACTACATTACACTATCCCTCGTTGCCACACCACATCAGTGCTCAACACCACACCATACCACTCCACAACACTTCACTCATCTTACCAGTTAACCACCACACCTCACCCCACACAACGCTACTACACCGCACACCATACCACACTGTACTTCCCCACATCCCAACACATCAGACCACACCACAATACACAATAATCTACACCGAAGTCCAACACACCACAACATATAACACCCCAGTACAATATACCACAACACTAACACCTAGCACACACTCAACCCCATCAAACCACTGCCAGCCAGCCCTCCAGCTTGCAGGTATCATGGTGGAGGTATTGTGCGCCACACATAATTCATCCCGAGGCAAGATCATTTGGCATGGATAATGGAATGAAAATGAGGTCTCGTGATGTCGAATGGTGGTCAGATGACTTCATAATCGCGGGCCATTGGTGTGACAGCGGCTGCCTGCGTGATAAACCAGTGGTGATGTGGCGGCTTCCCTGGGCTGCTCTTGTTAATTTGATGGCACTGCTCCTGGTTATGTTGGGGTGGCACTGGTTACCTGCTGACCTCGTGTTAAGTGACAGCCACCGTGCCATTATTTTAGGTTACCTCGTGTTAACTAAATGCCATTCTGTTTATGCTACATAGTGTGTTAACTGATAACCATATGCTAACTTTCAGTGCCAGACCACCAAGCGCCTTCCGCGTGTTTGCATTAGCTGAGTGTTATGCGTTTCGTAACTTCCATTTCCTCTACTATTTTCACATAGAACAAAAGATCATTGGTAAGCGATGTTGCAACCCACAGTGATCCTGATGGACAATCTAGAGCCTTATTACTTTCATTGAAATACTCTATTGATCATTAAGGTGGAATTTTAAATCTGAAGTCTGATGGGTACCTCATATTTCAACATGTGTTGAAGAATTATCCATTCATACTCAACCTGCACGTATTACAATACATACCTATGCACAATAACACTCCTGTTAGGTCACGTGAAGTAACTGCGTAATATTCACTATTTTACCACAAAGAAAAAAAATATTGCTTTTCTGACATTGTCAAGTATAATGAAAATATTACCAAAATTAAATCATGTAGGAAAAACTGGGTGACCACAATTGCATGTTGGAGAGACAATTGTGGAGACATCTGCATGGTCACAGTACTGCTGGCCTGGACCTGCATTATGGTCAGGGACAAGCCCAGCCCAGATGTACAGACAGCCAAATTAGAGGCCAGCATACGGCCATGACACACATCAGGAAGGTCTAATTTGTGGTAGAGTGAGGCTTTATTTGCCACAGCATCGGACATAAATTTAGTTTTTCCTCCAGTCTTTCAGTATCTCATAATGATATTTATTGTCGGTAGGAAAACGGACACAATGTAAATGCAATTATTGTTGTTTATCAATGCATTGTTGCATCTTGAATTCATATTAATATCTTCCAATCTTCTATTATTACTACAGATTAACACCAGACACTTTGTTGCCAACTTAGAGAGGCGTACTACTGTAGCCTCTAGAAATTTAACAACACTTTCTCTAGTCAATATTATAACTTCTACTGTAGATGCTTCGCTCGACAACATTTACAAACATAATATTATATTTTTTAGATACGTGTTGATACCTATCATACGCTTATAGGTAAAAATTTGATAGTATTCAGAGACGCAGTAACAACACCAAGAAGAGAAATTTGAAAGATCCCAAACGCATACTTTGATATATAACATTTAGAAGGGGGAAGGGAAGGGAAGGGAAGGGAAGGGAGGAAGGGGGGCGGCGTTCACTGAGCCCATGTTTTGCCATCCATCTCTGCAATTTACACCACTTTTAGCGATGGTGGGGATTCTGCCATACACCCTTACTTGCCTATGCAGCAGAGACAGGTATAAACACCATTTGAGCAGACTATCCCCCCAAATTTCTCGTTTATTCTCCATACTGGATTAGCGAAATTCTATTGTGCATGTTTCAACTTCAATTAAAAATCTGCAAATACATTCAGTGTTAGAGTGTTAAAACAATAATGGTAACAGGATTTGGCCACCGCCCCCCCCTCCCCCTTCCTCCCCCTCTCTCGCCCCCTATATAATTTATCCAAGTTAAATGTGTCCTCGCGGATGATCCCACTCACTCGCTACTCACTCACCAAACTCATCTCACTCACTCACTCGCTATTTACTCACTCATTCACTCGCTACTCACCATACTCATCTCCCTCCCTCCCCCACTCGCTACTCACTCACCAAACTCATCTCACTCACTCACTCACTCGCTATTTACTCACTCATTCACTCGCTACTCACCATACTCATCTCCCTCACTTACTCACTCGCTACTTACTTATCAAACTCATCTCCCTCACTCACTTACTCGCTACTCACTTATCAAACTCATCTCCCTCACGCATTCACTCGCTACTCACTTACCAAACTTATCTCCCTCATTCACTCACCAACCTCATCTCCCTTACTTACTCACTCACTCACCAAACTCATCTCTCTCCTTCACTCACTCACTCACTCCCTCGCTACTCACTCACCAAGCTCATCTCCCTCACTCACTCCCTACTCACTCACCAACCTCATCACCCTTACTTACTCACTCACTCACCAAACACAACTCCCTCCCTCACTCACTCACTCACTTGCAATTCACACCATAAACACCATCATTAGTCACTCATTCACTCACTATCTTTCATATCACTAACATCATCATCACCCACACTCACTCACTATTCACTCACCCTAACATTATTCATACCATTAACAAAACCACCACCATCAACATCACCACCGATATCGTGATCACTATTAAAATCATCACATTCATTATCATAATTATTTCTCACCATCATTATCCTCACTACCTTTTATCCATTTAATTTTATTTTATCATCATGTTATTTTCTTCCCTCTCCTATGCATTTGTTTTGTTTCTCTCATCAATTTTCCCATTACTGTATCTCCTCAAGCATCGTCAACATTTATCGTCTTCATCATTGTCAATAGTAAGAGAAAACCATCATTAATATCACCCATCCTCTTTATACTGTACAATCTCCATCACAATCTCCACCATCACCAACAACAACAACAACATTATTATCATCATATCGCCATCACAGCCTCATCATCTCCAACACTCTATCTTCTTCATCTCTGCCTTTCACAATTATTCTCCTTCATCTCATCCAACGCCACCCCTCCTACATCAAGATATTCCCTCATAAATTCTCTTCCCTTATTATTACCATTACTAACACCATTATTTGCTTCCAACATCAACTTCCCTTAAACATGACCATTCTTCCAATTCCAAACCTCATTCACTATAAAATTTTACTTACTGTCAAATTATATTCCAACTTTCTTATTTTTATTCCCTCGGCCCAAAAGATTAAAAGGAGATGATACTCGTGGATTAAAATGGCTTATTAAAACAATCTTATGAGAAACCGTTTTGTTTTGTTACTTTTTTTATGTAAGATACACGTTTCTTTTTTTTTTTTTTTTTTTTTTACTACATCGTCTTCTCCTTGTAAATGTTCGAATCTTTATTTTACAGAATCCAGGTAATTGCCATCGTATTAAATAAGAACTTTGAAAATATTATCATAAACAATTAGTAGGGGTTTCTGTTCTTGGCAATGATATCATTATTCAGAACATATTTAACATTTTATTTGGGTAGTAATGTTATTCTTCATCTTGGATCTAGTAAGTTACTCATCTGTTGTTAGCCGTTGTTGATGTACAGTACAGCTGGTGAGTCGTTAACCTCCCCACACTCAGCCTTATTTGCTAATCGCTTAACTAATCCTCTTTGTCGTTAATGACCACCCTACCTGCATCCCCGCACCGCAAGTTTAATTAGCTCTAATTGGTCTTGTTCGTCGTTAAGTTAATTGCTCTAATTTCAGTCGTTAAACAGGGGGTGGGGTTGTGCGTGCTGGCCCTGTACACCCCAAGGTCGATATCACACTCCTCGTTGAACACTCGTTAGACGTGTAGTACAAAGTTCGACTCTTATGTTGTTGTCTTTCCTGCTCATTTGCAGCTTGTGGATCGTTTATGGTTTTCACAATCGCTAAATGCGTGCTTGATACCTTTACTCTCATACTTAAGGACCCTGTGATCGTGTATAAGAAATGGAGGCTTCTGATTCCTCTTGACTATGCTACGAAACAAACTCCTTCCACATGGGTGGTGTTTCGTGGCAGTATTTGAAGGACTCATTTAACTCCAATTTTCTGCTTACATCACAGGGTCCCTTAATTAAACATTAACTCTGTACAGCTCCTCACTTTGTTCCCAGAATAACCACAATCACTGGTTAGCTATTCAAATGGAGATATTTTAAAGAATAAGAAAACCCAACGTTAAACAATTATCCCAAATGGATCCTAAAATATATACACTAACAAATACATATCTAATTAACACCTTCTACAATATCAGGTTTAGTGGTAATACAGTAGTACACTATCACTCGGATTGGAGGAAGTAAGAGTACATATAAACACCACTACACTACCCAGAGAATGAAGGCACCAACAGTGTTACACAGATGAGACTAACTAAGCTGGGTGGTGGCACGGCTTATGTTAACTCGGAATAAAACACGATGTGACTCGAGTTTGTGTTCCTTCTTCTTGTAGTGTGGTTGAGACCCGGCTGACTGGTCTCAAGGGAGGAGAGTAGTTAAGGAGAGATTCTCATGTTGGTATATTGGAAGGTCTCTGATTCCTCATAACTATACTTATAGGAAACACACAGACGCCTTCAATGATACTAATAGGGGATCTGTTTTGTGGCATCGTTTGGAGGAGTCACAGACCTTCCAATTCACCAACAAGAGAATCTAACCTTAAGTCGTGGTAAGAACCCAAGTTGAAGTTATCGTAGAGGCAGATATGACAGTGCGCATGTGTGTAAAAAGATCAGGAGTCATATTGGTGGGTGGGCGGTGTGGAGGTCCCAAAAGGGGATGGGTTGGGGGGACAGGGACCAAATTACCCTACACTTGCTACCCATACCTTCCCCTCCCCATATTACCCTGTCCTCTTGGGAATCCTGTGTTTATATTCAGGAGGACAGGTTTGTACAGATATATTTGCAGAAAATAACTTTCTTTCCCCTATGGTGCTTTTGAAACTCTGGTGTGAATCTTCGAGCCGCTAGATTTATGATAATTCCCAGTGATAATCCCGATTAGGTTTGGTAATGATTTATATATGATGTTAAACACTATTTTTTGCCAACACCACTCATTCATGTCATAGATAAAAAAGGTCATAAACTGTCCTAAGATTTTGAAAATATGGTAAAGTTTGGGATGGTATCATTTTAGTACTCCAGGTATTGTGAACAGATGTAATGTAATGTGTTAAAGTACTGCTGTCCGCAACTGTACATTAAATCACATATGGGAAGATCAAAGCACCTGAGAACAGATCAACGCGTACTCATTAACCAGTAGATCAGAGTATGGTTGAGTACATTTGAATATTAACGAGTAGATTACAGCAGAGAGGAGTATGGGTGTGCAGACGTGTGGTTATGTGCGGGTGTATCTCTGTGTGTAGATGTGTACGTGTTTTTCAAATTGCCTGAATTTTGGTTGTGAGTGTGGAATTATGTGTGTGTGTGTATGTGTGAGTTTTTGTGAAGCTTACGTGTGTGTATATGTGTACATACCGTATATGTATGTTCATGTGTAAATGCATGCGTGTTTATGTATGTACGCGTGTGTATATGTGCAAGCGTGTGTGCTTGGCTGTGCGTGTGTATGCGTATCTGCGTGTGTGTGTGTGTGTGTGTGTGTGTGCGCATATCCGTGTGCATACAGCATATACGATTGCATGTAAATATGCATGTGTGTGAACTTGTGTGTGCGTGTGTGAACATGTATGTGCGTGTGTGAACATGTGTGTGCGTGTGTGAACGTGTGTGTGAGTGTGTAAACGTGTGTGTGTGCGTGTGTGAACGTGTGTGTGCGTGTGTGAACATGTGTGTGCGTGTGTGAAGGTGTGTGTGCATGTGGTTAGGTGTGTGTGTGGTTAGGTGTGTGTGTGCGTGTGTGAACGTGGGTGTGCGTGTGTGAACCTGTGTGCGTGTGTGAACATGTGTGTGCGTGTGTGAAGGTGTGTGTGCGTGTGGTTAGGTGTGTGTGCGTGTGGTTAGGTGTGTGTGCGTGTGGTTAGGTGTGTGTGTGCGTGTGTGAACGTGTGTGTGAACGTGTGTGTGCGTGTGTGTGCGTGTGTGAACGTATGTGTGCGTGTGTGAACGTGTGTGTGCGTGGGTCTCCTCACATTATTACCGCCTCCGACTAATCTCCTTTCCTCATTACAATATATCATCCATTTCCTTCAGCGTCCCCCTTTCTCATTACGCATTCCCCTGATTCCTCTTTATCCTTCATTCTCCCCTCCTCCCCACCTCCAATTTTTTTCACATCCCTCTTCATTTCTCCCTTTCTACCTTGTCCTTCGCTTATACCCTTCTCCCCTAGCTAGCTCCCTTTCTTCATCTTCTCTTCTTGTATCTTATATGTATCTTCTCGCTGCTGTTCGTCTTTAGTTTAAGAGTCGATATCTGCCTTCTCCTTCTTTATAGTTTTTTTTTTTTTCATTTCTCTTTCCTTGTGTATTCCTTCCTTCGTTTGTTAGTTCAGCTACTTTATTTCCTTACTCTTCTTTTCTTTATTTCTCTTCCTACTCTCTCCTTGTCTACAGATTTAGAGATAGTCCTTATCCATGCTCGGCTGTTGTTGTTGTTATTGTTGTTGTTGTTTAGTTGTTTCTTGTCGTTCTTTGTATTCATTATTATCTTTTCACATCTGTCTTCCATCCACTCTTCTCTTCTCCTCCATCCTATTCTTCATCTTCATTCACCTTCCTCTTCATCTCGTGTTTTATTTTCTTCTCACGTCTCCCTTATTCCCATGTTCTCCAAATTTCTTTCCTTGATTCTCTCCCTTCTATTTTCCTATGCTTATTTTCGTATCATGATGCCTATTCTCTCTCTGTATCTGTCTCTATCTGTATTCATCTTCATATTCATTATCTTGTTTATCATTCACTTCTACTCCCGGTTTATCATTCACTTCTATTCCCGGTTCATCATTCACTTCTACTCCCGGTTTATCATTCACTTCTATTCCCGGTTCATCATTCACTTCTACTCCCGGTTGATCGTTCACTTCTACTCCCGGTTTATCGTTCACTTCTATATACTCCCGGTTCACATAGTAGCAATTAGACACCCGGTCGTAAACTGCTGCCGGTCATGTAAACTGGGGAAGAATTTTTACACAGATTCCTAACACATGTAAACAGAACACACTCCTACTGTAATTACCACAATCATAATTATACTTCACCCCTTCCTTACACACGATATATCCAATCCGTCCATAGCCAGTGTGGATCTATAGGCTTCACTGGCTGTCTATTTTTATTAATCTTCTCCTGCAGGTTATCATTTCTCAGTGACAATTTCTCCCTATTTTTCTGCCTTTTCATTCATTTTCTCCTTTATATTGTTTTTTTTTTTTTTTTTTTTTTTTTTCTGCTCGTGTTAAATTTGCTCCATCATTCATAATTTTGTTTTGCTCCCTCCCGACAATGCTCTGACCTCCTTGTCTCTCGTAACTAACTCCCTATTCATCTTCTCTCTACTTTCTTCCCTTTACTTGTTCGTTATTTCTCCAGTTCTCTTTCTCCACCTCGATTGATTCCCTTTCGCTTACTCTCTTTCCCACGTCTTCTCTTCCTCTCTTCTCTCTTTTGTAAATAACTATTTCTGTTTTCTCCTTCTCTCCTTCCTCTTTTATTTTCCTCCACTTCCCTTACACTCCCTTCGTCACCTACTCTCCTCCTTTACTTTCTTCCACTCTCTTTATATTCCTCTCTCCTTTTCCTACTGTCTTTTCCCTTCATTTACTCCATTTCTCTTACACGACCTTTACGTACACCTATTTCTTCCCTTCCTCCTCCTTTTCCATTTATGCTCAAGTATTTTCTTACCCCTCTCTCTGTCTCTGTCTGTCTGTCTGTCTGTCTGTCTGTCTCTCACAATCTGCCATAGCCTTAATATCATTCACTCCCTCATCCTTCCTCTTTCATTCTGCTTAATTTCTCTCCTCCTCGTGTTGCCCCTACCACTCTCATTCTAATCCTCTTCCCTCTTCCTTCCTCTCTCTCTCCTCTCTCTCTCTCTCTCTCTCTCTCTCTCTCTCTCTCTCTCTCTCTCTCTCTCTCTCTCTCTCTCTCTCTCTCTCTCTCTCTCTCTCTCTCTCTCTCTCCTTTTTACTTCACTCTGTTTTTATCATGCTTCTTACAAAGGCTCATTATTTTTCACCTTGTTCTCTCTCATCCTTAATTCCTCCCTTCCCCTTGCTTTCTCTCTCTACTTCTTCCCTTCTTCCATAATCTCCTTGCTTTTATTTTTTTTATTTCGTCTTGTTTTTTTATCTTGCATCTCTCAGGTTCCTATTTTTCATGTTCTTCCTTAATTCCTCTACTTTCTGTTTGTTCTCTCTCTCTCTCTCTCTCTCTCTCTCTCTCTCTCTCTCTCTCTCTCTCTCTCTCTCTCTCTCTGATCCTCTTCGTTTATCAACTTTCTTTCAGTTCATTTCATACCTTCGTTATTTCCCATTTTCTTTGACCAAATGTAAATCTACGTCTGTTATGTTCTCTCTTTCCTTTCCTTCTCTTTCATCCTCAACATATTTTCTTGTTTCCTGTGGCTTTCCTCTCTATTTTTTTTATCATCATGCTATTTTCTTCCCTCTCCTACGCATTTGTTTTGTTTCTCTCATCAATTCTCCCTTACTGTTTCTCCTCTATTCAGTTATTCCTCTATCTTTATGGCGGTCATGTGTTGCGAGCGAATAGAATTAATGTCTACTGAATCCTCCTCCAAACTATACCAGGAAACATATTAGTAATCCATGTAGTACGAGTGGACATCTGTTTATCAGCATAGTTTGAATGAGTCACCTAGTTTTCTCTTTATATAATTCGCTGACAATAGATTTCCCCCCTGTCACATGTTTGGCTCATTAAGCATATAATAATCAGTACTAGAAGTATATGATATGATGCATGATGATGTCTTTTAAATTTGCAACACAAACACATTCAGGAAATTTTCACACTGACCGTATTTCGTGCAACATTTAGGAATTATGTTGCAATAACAACTTAATCCCGACCTACACAGGAGTAAACACAAACTAATTAAGGAGTTACTTTCACTCTTACCTAATTTATATATTTTGAACTGGATTATTTATTTTAATTACATTTTTGTGTATTTTCGTCATTATTTTCTGATCCTTCCTGTTCACCATCATTAAATTTTCTTTGTTGTTCTTTACTTATCTTCGCTTGCGTCTTATTTATATATATTTTTTCTATTGTATTTTCTTTATCCCCGGAATTTCTGTGCTCTCTTTAGTCTGTATATCTGTCTATATGTGTATATGTTTAAATGCAGATCTTTGTGTCCTTAATACTTTTTTTTTTTCCTAACTATCTGTCTGTCAGTCTGGTCTGTATATCTGTGTATGTCTGTTTTTCTATTGCTTTGTCACTACCAATCTATTTGCTTCTATACCTCTCTATCTATTTACCCATCCATGTAAAGTATGTATTCTTGCATCTATCTATCTGTCTGTCTATCCGTTTTTCACTCCTGACTAACTAACTAACTAACTAACACTTCCCCTCACACCTTCACACCAACACTTCCCTCTAACTCTTCTCATCTCCCCTCACCTCCAACCCCTCCCTATCCTTCATCTCGTTGTCAGCACTCAACCACTGCTATAATCTGCACTAATGCCTTCTCTCTCTACCGATCTACCCCCTCCTTTGTCAACTCTTTTATTACACCCCTCTAATTTGCAAGTTATAACGCTAATTCCAACTTCCCTTCCTTCGCCTCGCCTCCGCCCACCTGTGTAACTCTCTTCTCCTTGCCCATGCCGACACTCCTATAAGCTTAACAACATACATTCTCTCGCAGCCCTCTCCCTCTCCCTCTCTCTCTCTCTCTTTCCTACCCTCCCTTCTCCTGTTGTTCATAATTACTAGTTCTCCCTTGCCCCTTTCTTATTTTCGTTCTTTTAACCAACCTGCTTCTTTTCCTTTCCCCCTTCCTCTCTAAAGCACTCCACGCATACTCTGATTGTTGTTGTTGCTGTTGTTGTTGGTCTTGTTGTTGGGGTTTGTGTGTTTCTTTCATGCCGCTTCCTCTAATTTTGTAGGAGTGGTAGTAACTGTTTTGTTATTACTACTCATGTTGATGTTCAGGTTCTTGTTGTTGTTTTCATTGTGGCTGGTGTGATTGTTATGGATGTTGTATGTTGTATGTTGTGTGGTAGACTGTAGTTGTTTTTTGTTGGTGTTGTAAATGCTAATGTTGTGAGTGTTACTGTTGTTGCCATTTGAGGTAAAAGTGACAAATAATCATTCTTCTGTTGACAAGTATATTTTGCTACTTGCGTTAATGATTTTATTCGTGTTGTTCTGGTCAATTTTATTTCCAGAACTATATATTACCGTTAATGGGTCCTACAGGCTGGTAAGAACCAATAATTATATTGTCTTTTTTATTTTTCTCTCTCTCCTTCTTCCTCCTCCTCCTCCTCTTGTTCTTGTTGTCTTCATCATCATCTCTTTTTTCTATTCCTCTTTCTCCTCCTCCTCCTCATCATCATTACTACCACAATTATGAGTAAAATCATCATTGTAAAAGTTACCATCATCAACACAATCCTCATCATCATCATCATCTCCCTTTCTCTTCTAACGTTCCCCTCCTCGTCATTCTCTTCTACTCCTCCTCCTCCTCCTCCTCCTCTCCTCCTCCTCCTCCTCCTCCTCCCTCCATCTGCAATACATTCAACCATCTTAATCCAACCCATCACTCATTTCTAATCCTCCTCGTCCCATTAAAGTTCACCCCATTGGAAGCTCCCCCATCAGCCATCACCAGCAGTCTGCCTCATCTCTCTCCCACTTACCTTTCCCCAGAGTTTCAATTATTCTCGCACTTCTCACTCTCATTTTTATCCCCTTCATGTCACTCCTTTTGCATCTGTATATCATTCTTTCCTATCCTTTTCCCCACACCAGAATCCTAGTTGGTATAGGACTCACAAATTGCCTGCCATGGAAGGAACAACAGAACAGACCCCTAGTTAACGCTGTGGCTTGCAATATCCTCTGCAATATTATGATTAGATAATGTCCTTCTGTTACAACACATTTAGTTATCCGATTTTTTGGATAATACTGTCAACCATTCCCTCCATTCGCCTTGTTTTAACACAATTTTTTTTTCTTCCGTTCCTTACCTGTCTTTCATTAATCCCGTTTTGTTTTTATGATTGTCTTGTTTTTCTTTCTTCTCGTCTATGTCTCACACCGTCCTTCATCCTCTTATCGTCCGTCACTAATCAACTTTTCAACTCCGACTGACTATCTGTATGTTGACGTATTCACAAATCTGTCATCTCTCATCCAGGTTTTATCCGTCCACTCCTCCTTCTCTCATCCATCGTTCATCCGTTTGTCACTGTTTTATCTGTCCCGTAATTAATGCATCCCTTAACTGTATTTTCTAATCTCCCTTATCTCTTACTCAACTCTTATCGTAACTCTCCCGCGACGAATTTCAAACGTTTCATACCTTAATTAAACTTCCCATATTTCCAGCATCGCGTCTTCCCACCTTCCCCTCCTCCTCCTCTCCAACCCGTCATGTCCCTTCTCTTAACCCAGCTGTCAATTAATTTATTTACGTTACCAAAACCTTTAAGCCTTATTTCCTTCCTCTTCTTCCTACTTCTACTCCCTGACCTACTAACCTCCTCATTACACGTGGGTCCTTTCCCCCTGACTTGGCCCCCTCCCTCCCTCCGGTCCGTGCTCTCAGTGTGTGGGTGGGTGTTATTTACTTTTTTTTATTCCTGTGTCTACATAGTTTTTTTCTGCTGTAGTTTTTGTTTACTTTGTGTTTGTCTGATTGTCTTGGTGTTTGTGCACTGTTCTTTTGGGATTACTGTATGATGTTCTACTTTACTGATTGCGTGTCTGTCTGTCTGTCTGTCTGTCTGTTTGTCTGCATTCTGTTAATCTGTTTGTTTGTATGGGTATCTTTCTGGTTGACAGTTTCTTCATAAGAGGTGTGTGTGTGTGTGTGTGTGTGTGTGTGTGTGTGTGTGTGTGTGTGTATGTGTGTGTGTGTGTGTGTATGTGTGTGTGTGTTTTACTCTACATTTCCGTCTTGGTGTTTGTCTGTTAGTGTGTCTCTTGCTGTCTTTCCTGAAAACATCATAATCCTCAAAAGCCCTCAGACCAATGATAAAGTTTTCTCTTTCCCTTTTCCATCTTTCTCCACTACTCCATGAAGGTCTGTCTGTCTGTCTGTCTGTCTGTCTCTGTCTGTCTGTGTGTGTGTGTGTGTGTGTGTGTGTGTGTGTGTGTGTATGTGTGTGTCTGTCTGTGTGTGTGTGTGTGTGTGTCTGTGTGTGTGTGTGTCTGTCTGTCTGTCTGTCTGTCTGTCTATTTGTTTATTTTCCTCTTTATTTCTGTCTTTGTCTATTGCGCCTCTTTCTAAGACTCACTCTGTCTCTCTTCTCTCTATATATGTGTCTTTCTCTTTCTGTTCGCTTTGCCTCTCTAGAGCTCTTTCGTTCCGTCGGTCACACTATGTCTCTCCCTCTCTATCTCACTCTGCCTGTCCTTCTCTTATTCTCTCTCTCTCTCTCTCTCTTTCTCCCACTATCTGTTTACATAACTTTCTCCTCTCCTTTCTCATCGTTATATACTTCTTTCCTCTCCCCCTTGGTCTCTCGTTCCCTTCCCTTCAACTCTCATTCCATCCGATACCCTTCATTCTACTTCCCTTTCACTCACGGCCCTTAGTTTTGCTTAGCCGGTTTCCTCTCTTTCGATACATCTTCGTTATCTCGCCTATCCCCTTCTATCACTTCTTTCTGTATCCTCCATGTGCACTGTTACCGTATACCATTATATCCTTATCATATTTCTGTCTATCGAAAGTCTATAATTTTATTTCTATCAGTTTCAATATGTCTGTTTTGTTTTTTTAATCTCTCCTATTATTCCCAATTCCATGTTTTCCTCTTTTCTTTTGTTACCAAAATTACTTTGTGTATTTTCTTTAACTTTATTTCTTTCAATTATTCCTATACTCCTTACGATAATTTCTATGTCCATTCTAGTGTTTCCTTATCCATTGACACAAATTCTATAATATATTTTCTAGCATTCTATCTCTTTCGTCATTTATTTCGGTCCAAACTTTGCCACCTCTCAGTAAAATTATACACACCATCCATTTATTTACAACTACACCTTATTCTACTTCCACGTGTTCAATAATCTACAACTAGTTCTTTACTCTTCACCCACAACTTCATCCTTAATACATATCCCTTCCATTCATCCCCATCCAGTCCTTACTCTGCCACAGCCTGCTCATTCACCTCGCGCATCACGACCCCTCCTTTCATTCACCACCGAGTCTTGTTTATTATATTCTTTTAAGGGCATAACCATAATTTTATCTCACATTCCAACCTCTCATTCCACTCCCTCTTTCAGCTTCCATTAAATTAACTCACCATTACATTCCCCAGATTTCTAGTCACTCACTCACTCACCTACAACTTATTCATTCACTAACTATTTGTCACCTCTCATTTTACACAGTCACACATCCTTACCACACCCTCCCATCCATTCATTCACTCATTCATTCACGTCCTCTACCTGAATTCCCTTACATTCACTAACTCCCCCATTAGCTCTCACTCCCCTTCCATTCTCTCCTTTAGCCAGCCTTTCCATTAATTCCCTTTCGCCCTCCCATACCAGCGTGCGTTTTCCCCCTCTCCACCCACCCAGTCCCCCTCTTATTCCACCCATTCTCATTATTCCGCAGACCATCCACCGATTTCCTTCTCCTTTCTCCCATTTTTTTAATCTTTTTTTTTTCGTTACCACCAGGTCTCTCGATTTCTCTCTTTCACGTTCTTTTTGTTGTCTCTTCTTATTCCCCTGCCTGCTGTCCCTTGCTTTCTATCTTTTTTCATATTATATTAATGCACATAATTTTCCATTTCAAATTCTGATATCCCTTTTACGTGTCTCATTCACACACTTTGTACTCGCTCGCAAGCTCACCGATTCTCTTCTCTCTCTCTTTAACTCTCTGGCACTCACTCACTTACTCACTCACTCTCACACATTCAACCTCTCACCCCTCTCTCTTCCACTCGAGCATATGTTTCACTTTCATCTCTGTTGCAATTAATAACTTTCTTTTACATTTTAATATTTTCCAATTCTCCAGCTTTCACTCACTCATCCCTTTTTGCACTTTCTCTCCAACAAGCTCACTTTCTCTCCATCTCTCTCTCTCTCTCTCTCTCTCTCTCTCTCTCTCTCTCTTCTCTCTCTCTCTCTCTCTCATCTCTCTCTCTCTCTCTCTCCACTTTGCTGCATATTCCTCTTTCTCTGCCCCCTTTCCCCAATACGCCGCGCTGCCTCCCTAATTTCACTCATACTTTTACTGAACTTTTCTATCACTCCCAATTTTCGCGCGTCAACCTCCCGCTCTGGCCAGGGCAAAATTCACCCTCTCTCCCTTTTCACCACCCTCCCCTCCCCTCCCCCTCCCTTCTCCCCTCTCCCTCCCTAATTTTCCTCTCTCACGTCCCCTCTCCCTCCCTAATTTCACTCTCTCCCCTCCTTAATTTTCTTCCACTCACTCACTCCCTACCCACCTCAACCCACCCACCCAC
>JAWQEG010000383.1:170000-184401 GCA_033782935.1 Petrolisthes cinctipes | reverse complement strand
CCAACACCACCTACACTACCGCCACCACCTATACCACCTACACAACCTCCACCACCTATACCACCTACACAACCTCCACCACCTACACTACCATTACCACCACTACCTCCAACACCACCTACACTACCTCCACCACCTATACCACCTACACTACCACTACCACCACCACCACTACCTCCAACACCAGATACACTACTACCACCACCTACAAAACAACAACACCGCCACCTACACAACCTCCACCACCTACACTACCACCACCACCTACACCACTAAGAACACCACTATATACCACCCCAACTACGACCATTACCCCCATCAAATACACTACAACAATAACACCAACACCACCACCAACATCATCACCATCACCACCACCACCACCACCACACTGGGCCCTTCACCTTCATCACTTGTCAACCCACAAACTAACCAACCAACCACCACCGTCACTTCATGCTCTGGTCTCTGATACAACCAACCTTTTTTTTTGTTTTTTCTTATAAGATGATGTAAGACTTGGACGGGATGGATAACTGATTGGATGGTGTGTGTGTGTGTGTGGAGGAGTTGATGAGGCTTTGTGGTCCCGTTTGTTCTCCTTCTTGATTCATCTTGTATATATCCTTCTCTCTTTTTTTTTTTTTTCTCCTCCCTGTTCCTCTTGTTGTATATTCGTCTCTTCTCTTTTATATACTCGTACAATATTCTCCTCATCATAATCATCAGTTTTTCTTTTTTCTATTCTCTTTCTCTTCCTTTCTTATTCTTCTCCGTCGTCTTCTCCTACTCTTCCTCATCTGCTCTTCTATAGTTTTCCTCTTTCTCCTCTGTTATTCTCTCCTACTTCTCCCCTTTCCTTTATATTCTCCTCCTCCTTCTCCCCTCAGCTAAATTTATCCTCCTCTTCCTCCTCCTCCTCCACTTCTCATAATTCTCCCAGCCAACTGATGTGATTCGGAGGAGTTGAATCCGAGGTTGGTAAAGATTTATGTTTGTGTCTCGGAACAGGACAGAATGATTATTGACCCCCAGTGTACAGTCAGAGTCATAATACATATCCAGGTCTTATTGAAGCTTCGAATCAATCACCTGACATACTGATGAACCAATTACAACGCTTATTCCGGCTTAAACTTGCAAGGATATAACGTTCAAAAAAGCTTATTTTAACAAGGCAATCCCCAAATAAGGGTGTTATAAAGATACGCATGTGTCGTGTGTTTGTGTGGACTCAGTTTTATATATTATTATGTGAGAAAACTATGTGGATTTAAGTCTGCACGAATGAGCTTACTCGAGTTGTGCTAATGTAAAAGGGGTTGATTTAAGTGAGAGAGAGAGAGAGAGAGAGAGAGAGAGAGAGAGAGAGAGAGAGAGAGAGAGAGAGAGAGAGAGAGAGAGAGAGAGAGAGAGAGAGAGAGAGAGAGAGAGAGAGAGAGAGAGAGAGTTTGTGTGTGTGTGTGTGTGTGTGTGTGTGTGTGTGTGTGTGTGTGTGTAAAATCATATGCATGTATGTACGGTAGTGTATATATCATTGGGGTGTTTACCTGTGTAGTAATGTATGTATGTTTGTGTTTATGTCGACTTAATGAAGCAGATAATGATTCGAACGACATTAACACAACAACAGTAATAAATCTGTCCCCTCGCCTCCACACCACACCACTCCAACACTCACGCCTCCACCACACCAACATTCACACCTCCACCACTCCAACACTCACACCACCACACCACTCCAACACTCACACCTCCACCACACCACACCAACACTCACACCTCCACCACTCCAACACTCACACCTCCACCACTCCCTCATTAACAGCAAGAGTCACACAGTTCAACTCTCCCCTCCTACTCAAAGACTTCAGTTCAAATATTTTTTCAGATTACCATTGCTGGATGAGAGTACCGTATTCCACTAAAACAACTAACGCCACCTGCTGACTCAAATGTTAACTCTTCAAGAAATTCGTGTGTATTTGAGATTCGTAATTAATTATATAATAACATATTTAACCCACATTTTTCTCTGAAGCATCAAAATACTTTCGTTGTTTCTTGGGAAAAATTACCACTATAACAATATTCAATACGTATGCCTCAGTATTTATATTTCGATATTATTACGATATTATTACTATAAAGAACACTAAACAGATATATATAAATTATCTGTCATTCTCAACCAGTCAACTGAAAATATTATGTTTATTATTATTCATTACGGAAGTTTTCACGACGCCCAACTTGGCATACATACATACATACATATTTTGCCTGACAATAATGAGGTGCTAAAAAAACTAAGTATATTTCTGCCGTGTTGTTGTATAAGAGTAACATTCATCAAGTAACTCCCGTATTACACATGTCAATGAGAGAGAGAGAGAGAGAGAGAGAGAGAGAGAGAGAGAGAGAGAGAGAGAGAGAGAGAGAGAGACACACACACACACACACACACCCACACACACACACACACATGCATTAAATCCATTACCTAACACATTCCTTCACTTCCCTACCTTCCCTCTCTCGCCACAACTTGTCAACCAACCTTCTCTTCCTCCTCCTCCTTACTCCTCACTTGTCACTCTTCCCTACTCCCACATGCTCTCCTCTCTCTCTCTCTCTCTCTCTCTCTCTCTCTCTCTCTCTCCTTAATCAGATGTATACGAGAAGTGAGTTAGTAAGTAAGTAGGGTTTAATGAAAGGGTCTAAAAGTTACATGTGCTTCCTGTTCGGTGATTAAGTTTGTTTATGTTATTGTTATGTTGTTGGTGTAGCGACTCATTTATCTCGTGGTCTCTCCAAGGTCTCATTCTTCCTCCTACGTATGTACACAGTAATAAGTCCCTAACCCAAACGACCCACAGAAATTTCCGGTATGATGTTACACGCACACAAAACAACCAGGTGTGTGTGTGTGTGTGTGTGTGTGTGTGTGTGTGTGGTCTCTCTCTCTCTCTCTCTCTCTCTCTCTCTCTCTCGCTCTCTCTCTCTCTCTCTCTCTCTCTCTCTCTCTCTCTCTCTCTCTCTCTCTCTCTCTCTCTCTCTCTCTGTGCTCTCTGTGGTGTGTGTGTGTGTGTGTGTGTGTGTGTGTGTGTGTGTGTGTGTGTGTGTGTGTGTGTGTGTGTGTGTGTGTGTGTGTGTGTGTGTGTGTGTCCATTGTGTCACAGACGGCCACAAAAAGTCATCGGTGTTAAAATAGGACCACAGTGCCATGCAGGAAAGGACCACAAAAGTTAGGTAGGGACAGTGTAATGACAAGAGAGCAGACAGGAAGGGTGACAGAAGAAGCCAGTGATGACAGGAAAAGACAGAAGGGTGACAGAAGAAGTGATAACAGGAGAGCAGACAGGAAGGGTGACAGAAGAAGTGATAACAGGAAAAGACTGGAAGGGTGACAGAAGAAGTGATAAAATTAATGTAGATAGAAGGGTGACAGAAGAAGTGATAAAATGAAAGTAGACAGAAGGGTGACAGAAGGTCGAGTGGTAGGACAGCAAACTGAAGAGTGACAGAAGGAAGAGAGTGACAGGAGAGCAGACAGGAAGGGTGATAGGAGAAGAGGTGACAGGACAGCAGACAGGACGGGTGACAGAAAGGGAAGGGGTGACAGAGGGGAGAGAGTGACAGAGAGGAGAGAGTGACAGAGAGCAGACAGGGGAGGGTAGTAGAAGGAAGAGAGTGACAGGAGAGCAGACAGGACGGGTGACAGAAGGGGAAGTGGTGACAGAAAGGATGACAGAGGGGAGACAGGGGAGGGTGGTAGAAGGAAGAGAGTGACAGGAGAGCAGACAGGGAAGGGTGACGTGGTCTTTGATACTGACACAGGCACGTGGACACGCTGACAAGTACAGTCACACATGCATGCTTGCAGAGTGACACCTGCTGTAACTGAGACACATACACACCAATACCCGTACACACACATACATGCATCCACAACACAGAGCACACATAGTTCCCCGTTGCTGAGGAAGGTGAGTGCAAAGAACCCTCTAAATATCATCCTCACTTGTGAATTAATAACAGAGTGAGGGAGGTTCATAATTATATCTTATTCTGTTCGAGATGCCTAAGTAGTAAGTACAGCCACAATCAAATAACCACCGACACTTTCCTTCCATCGTGCAAATAAATCAGTATCATATCAAACTATAATCTTACAACACCTTACGTCAACTCAACCCCCTCAGTTATTATTATGAGGTGCTGCAAAATCATACACGTGTTATTCTTTATTTCCAAGATATTTACTACGATTGAAGGAAAGTGTCGGTGGATATTTGATTGTGGCTGTACATTGCATTTGAAGGAGCATAAGTCGTAAGGGAGAACGTTGGATGACGGAAGAATGTTCCATAAAACACACGTGCAACACACATGTAACTGCACTCACACCCAAGACACTTCAACATACATACGCTTTTAGGAACACACACACACACACACACACACACACACACACACACTGCTTCCCTGTAACGCCAAGTACCTCTCTCTTAACAGGAATATGGAAATTATAGTTCTCTGTATTTTGGACCCCATGAACACATACACACACACACACACACACACACACACACACACACACACACACACACACACACACTAAATATCCTCACATGTGCACACTCATACACACACACACACACACACACGCACACACACACACACACTAAATATCCTCACACGTGCACACTCATACATTCACACACACACATCTCCTTCTCCACAAAATGCCACTGAACTACTTCTACTCAAAATTAAACCCTTCTGTGGACATCTGCTTTGGGGGGGATGATTCTCCTATGTTGGTGAATAGGAAGGTCTGCGATTCCTGCAAACTATGCCACGAAACAGATCCCCAATAGTAGTATGTACGTACCATTGAGGGCGTCTGTTTTCTGGTATAGTTAGGAGGAATCGGTAGCCTTCCAATTTAACAACATAGAGAATTTCCCCTGAAGTGTTTGACTGTGATACTGACGGTGGAATGAAAGTTATATATGATTCCTCCAAGCTGTACCCCAAGAATCTCATTATATCAGTATAGTTTTATGGAGGTACAGTTAGTTTGTTTTCTTAATAAGCAGTTTGGAGGAAGCAGCAGCCTCCACTTCCCACACACACACACACACACACACACACACACACACACCTAATCCCCATAATAATGACCTGTATGTAGCTGATAGCAAATTAATCTCATTTTGGTAATTAATTCTGGTCATATTCTCATCCTCTATCCTTTACTCTTCACCATATTCTTATAACTTCAACTTCCTCCATGCACTCAAACCAACCCTCTCTCTCTCTCTCTCTCTCTCTCTCTCTCTCTCTCTCTCGATTACCAGGAAGGACAGTAGTGGTATAGCTGATTTAGTGATAATAGCTACGACGACTGTTACCGGGAACCCTCATACGCTACACTCTGTTTGTCGATTCCGGAGTCGGTGTGGAGAGAGAGAGAGAGAGAGAGAGAGAGAGAGAGAGAGAGAGAGAGAGAGAGAGAGAGAGAGAGAGAGAAAAAAAAGAGGGGGAAAGGGAGGTGGTGTTAGAGAGAGAGAGAGAGAGAGAGAGAGAGAGAGAGAGAGAGAATGAAAAAGGTGGAATTAAAATAAGTAGAGATATTACAGATAGAAAGCAAAATGCAGAGAGAGAGAGAGACTTTTATTCACGACGGACTGTAAGAGTTTTAAGAACCGGAAAAAAAAGGATTATGTTGACACTCTATGTTTGTGCTTGTCCCGGTTGTCAGTCATGTACAGTCGCGGTCAATAATAATCATCCACATATGGGTATCTCAAACAATTTACTGTCTAATGTTTTCACGTTCACATAATATGATGTTATTGTTTTAAGTAGTGCGTAGCTGCTTGTATTAAATAAAAAGATGGTACTTAATCTATTTATTGGAAAGTTTATCATCTAAGGAACAGAGGGAAGCTGTCAAACTCTTACGTGAGTTACCTCTATATTAGTGCATTTGTCGCGGCTTCTAGCCGCTTAAATTGTATTTATTGGTTTGTGAAACCAGTACAGCTGGTTGCTATAGAATAGGCCCCTTCACAAGCCCATGCCCCGTGTAGGCATAATCTGGGTTGGAAGGGTCAATTCCGTGACGTTCATCAGAAGTAAATAAAAATTCAAATCTGGCGCTGTACTGATAGTGGAGCCACCTGGAGGTGGTGAGGTGAGGTATTAAGCCCCTCCTCCGCTGAATACCGCTCGTCCACTCCAATGAGAAAGAAGTGAGTGTCTGCCGCATCGGGAGGTGGGTGGGACAGTAGAAGCTGTACTGGTTTCACAAACCAATAAATACAATTTAAGCGGCTAGAAGCCGCGACAAATGCACTATTATTGGTATAGTGAAACCAGTACAGCTGGTTGCTAAGCATGCGATGCGGTAGGTGGGAGGTGAGGTGGAGGCAATCACGTGCTAGTTAAGAGTGGTTGAGAGCGGAGGGCAGGAAAGGTAACCGAGCCCGGTGAGGCAGCAGCTAACGCCCCTCCCGACACTGGCTAGGTGAAACGCCGTGGTGGGGGAGAAGTAGCGTATACCATAAAACCGTAGACCATTCTGTTATAGACCAGAATTGTTACACATAAAGTCTTTATAGTTAGACTCGAGGGTTCGGGTCTAGGAGAGGAGGGGGGAGGTTCCCATGGATACTCCCCCCCCCCCTTTTCCTCCCCCCCCCATGCCCCCCCCCCCCCTTATTCAAGTCTTCTGAGTTAGGGCTATGGCCCTCGCTCAGGTAATGTAATCCCGAGGGGATGAAGGAGGACACTAGGATCCAGATATCCTGTGTAATAATATCTCCTGTCACTCATCTTAGTTAATAATTGTTTGGAAAATGAATACACAAGAATTCCGTAACAATGTAATTTATTATATATTCTCTTTCACCATATGTACACGTGAAGAATGGGGATGAGTATGAAGCTGTACAAGATGTGGATGAGGTCTGGGATGATGTGACGGGACTTAAATCACCCGACCTTTTCTCTTCGGGCGACCCCTCCCCCCCATGTGTCTCCCGCGGGGACCCTGGGGAATAGGAGGTGGAGTACCCATAGCCACACAGGGGGTAGGGGAGAGCGAGTGGAACAGGTACCTCGTCCTGAAGGAAGAAGTGGACGCCCAGCCCCCTAAATCCCTGACCCTCTCCACCGAGTGAGTCCTGAGGAAGGCGAGGGAGGCGGCCACGCCCCT
The DNA here is from genome assembly GCA_033782935.1 of Petrolisthes cinctipes. Lineage (NCBI taxonomy): Eukaryota > Metazoa > Arthropoda > Malacostraca > Decapoda > Porcellanidae > Petrolisthes > Petrolisthes cinctipes. The sequence continues at coordinate 177,173 of JAWQEG010000383.1, read as the reverse complement.
AACGCTGTGAGCCCTCGGGGCGTGTCCGGGATCCCCGTTCTCTATCACTCGGCAGAGAAGGCGAGCGATTGACCTAGGGAAGAGAGGGTTACCGGACCTAGAGTTGTAGAAGAGGTGGTCCGGAGAAGCCCCTCTCGTCGCCTCCACGTATGCAACAAAGGCGTGGACTGGGCAGAGGGGGTGGAAATTTCCATCCCTCAGGAACGAGGGTACTGCGAGAGGGCCAATTCTGTCGTCAGCCTGCTCGTTCTTAGCTAGAAAAGCAGGGGAGGGGGAAATGGTTAAGGAAGTAAGGTTAGGGGTTACTGAAGAAAAGGCTGTGTGACGGGTCAGGGCTGCCAACTGAGAAGCCCTGTAACCTGTAGCTAAGGCGAGCAGGAAGAGAGCTTTCTGGAGGAGGTGACAAACCTCCAGAGGGACCCCCTCGAAGGTCAGGTAGGAAAGGACACGATGAAGGGACCAGGAGGGTGCCTGGGCCCGGTGAGGTGCGGTCCCCGCCCGAATCCCCATCCTCAGGAGAGAGAGAGGCCTCTCCGAAACCTTAATGTTAAAACCCAGGAGGAGGGGATCAGACAGGGCTGCGTGATGCGCAAGCACCGTCGCCGGGGCCCTGTTGGTGGAATCGGCGAGCCACGTGAGGAATTCCAGGACTGTGTCCTCCGAGATGACCCTGGAGGGGTGTCTTCGCAAGAAGTCCTGGAATCTTTTCCAGCACGATTCGTATTGTCGCACCGAAGACTGACGATGAGCCCTCAACATCTTGTCCACTGTCTCCTTAGTGAACCTTTTGCTGAGGACTCCCCGTAGAAACTCCAAGCGTGTAGTTTCAGTGACGCTTGGAGTGGTGCAGACAGGGTGCTGGAGAGGCACGCCGATCCCAACTGAAGGGGATGCGGGCACCACCGGGACAACTCTCCGAACCACGGCTGTGCTGGCCAGCGGGGGGCTATGAGGAGAACCCTCCCCCTGAAAGTGCGCAGCTTGAGGATCGCCTTCAGGAGGACTGAAGTGGCTGGGGGTGGGAAGAGGTAGAGATGACCCCACCTGTTCCAGTCCTCCGTGAAGGCGTCCGGGCCTCCCGCCTCTGTTCTGGATGAGAAAGTCAGGAACAGAGGGAGTAGGGCCGTGGATGGGGAGGCGAATAGGTCCACCTCCGGTGTCCCGTAGCGAAGGCAGAGAGACTCGAACACAAGGGGACGCAGTTGCCACTCGACTGACGTCCCCCTGAACCTGGATAGGGCGTCCGCCCAATCGTTCTCCCGCCCTGGCACGTAGCGGGCCGAGAGGTGAATGTCCCTCTTGGCCGCTATTGCGAAAATCTGTTCTGACAGGGACAGGAGAATTTCCGACCGTACGGTGCCCTGTTTCTGTAGGCACTGCACGGCCGCAACGTTGTCCATATCGAAGCGGACGCCTATCCTGGCAAACTGAGGGTGTCTGTTGAGCCATTCCTTCGCTACCATCAACTCCCGGGCGTTGATGTGCAGTAGCCTTTCCCCTTCCTTCCATCCCCCGCACCGTTGATGTCCCAGGCAAGACTGGTATCCCCAGCCTACGTCCGATGCGTCTGTCGCCACCGTAATCCCCGGGGGAGGGAACACCCAGGGGACCCGCTGACGCAGGGCACCGGGACGTAGCCAGGGGCGAAGGAGGCGGTGGAGAGAGGGGGGCACTTGCCTGGGAAGGTCCCTGTGTGTGGGGGACAGGTGGAGGTTTACCTCCCGCGTCAGCCTCCTGTGTTTCAGTCGTCCCAGGGGCATTGCAGGGGCCGCGAAATTTAGGGACCCGAGCAATGATTCCCACTGGCGGCGAGAGAAAGTACGGGAAAAATGCGCCCGGCGGACGTGGCGGAGGGTCCGGCGGGCGTTGTCTGGAGCGAGAGAGAGGGTGGCCGAAAGAGAGTCCCACTCTATTCCTAGCCAACACAGCTTGCGAGTGGGGGTGAGAGAGAACTTGGGGATGTTCAACAGAAACCCCATTTCCTCTAGCACTCCCCTCGCTACCCGGACGTTGTTTGCTACCTGCTCCTTGGAAGGGGCGTGAAGCAACCAATCGTCCAGGTACATGAGGGTGGGGACACCCGCCTCTGCCAGACGGGATGCCACCACCCTCACGAGTTTTGTGAAGACTCGCGGAGCTAGAGAAAGACCGAAAGGGAGCCTGGTAAACTGGAACGTCTCGGTCCCCACCTGGAAGGCCAGAAAGCGGCGAAACCTGGGGTGGATCGGGACGTGCCAGTAAGCATCCTTGAGATCCAGGGATGCTAACCAGTCTCCCTTCCTCAGAACTGTGCGGACCTGAGCAACCGAAACCATCCTGAAATGTAATGTTTTCACGAATTTGTTTAGCTTGCTCAGGTCCATCACCAATCTCGTTTTTCCCCGATCCTTTTTGGGGACCGTGAATAAACGAGAAAGAAAGACCCTTCCCGTCGCCCGCTCCACTACCCCTTTTTCCCGCATTTCCCGCACATGCGGGACGACCGAAAGTGACACTTTGGTTGAGGCAGGAGGTAGACGTAGTGGCTGTAACGGGAGAAGACAGGTGTCAGTGAGAGTACCGTTAATCCTAATCCCCCGGGGCCCGAGGGACCCGGGGTGGTTGGGGGGAGAATGACAGGAGAGGCAGAGATTTTGACCGCAAGGGAAAATCTGATTTTGACCTAACGGTAGCCCAAGGACGGGATTAGGCATAATTCATATGTCAGACAGTAAGGATGACAGTTACTCACCGGAACAGTAATCCAGGGCCATGACAGGCCCTGGCGAATTATCCTTGCTGCCCAGCCGTGGGTGGGCCAGGCTGCTGACCACCCTGTGAGGCAGCCCAGAGTGGGACCCTCAAGTGGCGCGGTCCTTCTGGGAGGGGTGGTTGAAGGATGACTTGGGCTTTGCGAAGGGCTTGGAGACCTGTCCCCTTCCTCGAAAGGGCTGCTGGCCCCTCTGGGAGGGCCTGTTGTGTGCTCTCGGGGGAGTGGGATAGGAGGGCCTCGGTAGCCTGGAGGGCTGGGAGGGCCTCCGGGGCTGGTAGGCTGGTCTGGCTGGCTGTGGGGCACGTGGCCTACGGACAAACAGAATGATTAGGACCCAAAATAGACCCGAAAATCCTTTCATTTCACCCCGTGACAACTCGGGTAAGACGAACACGAGAGGTACTTACTTGGAGGTGGAAGGCTTTGGTAAATTAATTACCGTTGGGAGGGAGGCGAAGATCGTGTCTGTCGCCGGTTGGTCAAAGAGGGCGGGGGACAAGGGGACAGCTCGTACCACTCCCCTCTGTGCCATTTCTGGCGCAGATTTAGCTGCCGCTTGGCGGGTTGCCAGTCTCGCCTCGGCGAACGCCTTCGCCTCCTCCCGCATGAAGTGGGTAGCCATTGCCGCCACGCCCTCCATCACGGTGGCCATGGAAGAGAGGGTGTCACTGTAAGGGGTAAACAAAGAAAGAACCGAGCGAACCCGGGGATAAGTACCCGGGAGTAACAGGGAGACCCTTTACCCAGCATCCCTACAAACATGATACACGAGAAAGGTACTCACGCTAGCTGTACACCCGACATCTCGTGGTAGGAGTTTGTTAGGGCGTTGAGGCAGTCCCTAATCAAAGAGGCGGCTGCTCCCGTGGAGATGGTGTGGGCCAGCTCCAGACGGGTAGCAGACTCCGCCTGCCTCAATTTACCATCGGGCTCCTTCAGCTGATAGGGGACCGGGGGCTCCTTCTCCGTCTTCCACAGGCACTCCCTCAAGCCCGGGGGAGCCCGGGAATGAGGGAGGATGACGGGGAAAGACGGAGGAGGGGGCTTCCTGGGCGCGTTGTTCCTCTGGTGGTCCAGGGACTTAAGGAGAAGGGCTGGAATATCCAGGTCCCCTTCACTCTTATCCCCCGGGAAGTACGCGTCCGGGGAAAGGAGGAGAGCCGTGTTACCGTGTGAGCGGTCAATCCTCCAAGCCCCGGACAAGTGTAGCTGGCTGTACTCCACCAGGAAACCCATCGCGTCCAGGGTAGCCGCAGAGGACACCCTAGCTGAAGTGGGTAAGGGCGCTGAGATAGGACGGACCTTGTAGAAGGGAATAGCCTCGCCCTTCTCATCCGCCCCCCACTTCACCACGACGTCATCCCTCCGGATCCACACGTCTGGTTGAGCTGTGTCCGGAGACCAGGCCACCAGTCTGCCCTCCTCCGAAGAGTGGGTCCAAGCAGGAGGAAGGAGAGACCAAGAGTAGGGAAGGTATCCGTCTCCTGAAGGAGGGGGTGACGGGGACGGAGGTGCGGAGGTAACCAACTCCTCAGCTACGTCCCCCGACGGAGACTCGAGCCCTGGGGAAACGGGAGGCACGAAAAGGACTCCCACATCCCCGGGAGGACTCGAGCCCTCGACGGGAGCAGCAGCGGGAGGCGGGGGAACAGGAGCGGGTTCCGTAGCGACAGCCTGAGGTTGCGCGACGGAAGCCCCAGGAAAAGCGTGAGGAATAAGGGTGTGGAAGATCTTAACTATCTTCCTCGACGAGGGGCTGTCCCCCCCCCGCTTACCCCTGCGGGAATTGCGGGCGGGCGAAGGAGAGCTCCCCGACGACGAAGAAGAGGAAGAGGACGACGAAGACGAGGAGGAAGGAGAACGGCGACGAGCACGGGACTTCCTGGAGTGGCGGGACCTTTTAGCCGAACGCTTGCGTCCTCTAGAGAGGCCTGAGGAGCCAGCTCTAGCAGGAGGCGAAGCTGGGGGTTCCCTGCTGGGCCCTTGTACCGGTGAGGCAGTCGGGGGAACCAGCGCGACAGACTCGCTCGCTTCCCGGGGGGATAAGCCCCGAGAAGGAGTCGTAGTACCGTCTAGGGAAGCAGGCTCAATCTCTCGGGCCTCAGGAGGTTCTAGCCCCTGAGACTCCGAGAGACAGGAAGAAGGGTAACGGGTCCTGAATAAACCCAGGTCCGCTCCCAAAATCGGGTCCACCCACGCCAAAGAAGAACCGTCTCGTTTGTGGGCCATTCTCCTAGCCCTCGTCCACGCCATACGAAGAGAAGCAAGGGCAGGGAGTTTGGAGCGGGCAGAAGGGGAGGTAACCCGACACAACTCAGCCCAGGGGCGGCACACACCACACGCCAAAGGGTCGTAACCCAAGGGAGTGAAGCAGGGTGCGTGAGGAGAACAGTGCAGGTGTCCGTCAGGCGAGACCCGCACGGTACATCCTGAGGCAGCACAAAGGGCACGAGTAGGCTGGGGGAGAAAAGAATACACAAACATGGGTTAACACGTGCAAACACTGGAACACAAACCCATCCTCCCCGAAGGAAAGAAGCGCGGGACACGCCCGCTGAACCTGGGGACCAGAACACAATCCCCCACACTCGCGCAGCCGCCCAGGGAAAAAAACCCCGTAAAACCATAATCGTCCGCCACATGGAGCGGGTAAAAAAGGGGGCCCCCCCGGACCGATGAACCAGAAGGAGGGGTAGGAGGGGACCCGATAGCCTGAGAAGAAACACTCCAGGCTGAAATAATGGAAAAAACCCCAAAATAAAATAAAAAACCCCCGCTCGGGAGAGGAAGAGAGAACCAGGGCACAATTCTCCCTCCCCCTTACCGAGAGGGGACACATAATAATCGGGGGATGTAAGAGGAAGGTCTGCAAAGACCCCATGTGGTCACCACGTGGGGTGGGGAAGTCCCACGTGGAACCCACTAACCTCGCTAAAAACCCCAGAAAACCCCGATAAAATACACATGAAGAATGTACTAGTGGCAGGAGGGACAGTGAAATAGGGGACAGACGGAGAAAAACTCCGAAACAGGGGCTGAAAAGCCCCCTTCGCTTAAGGAAAGAACTAAGTCCTAACGAAGAAAAAACCCCCATAAACACCTAAAAACCCTCCTAGAAAACACACAATATACATCTGCAAAGCAGGCCAGCCACTAGAACACAAAAGAATAATTAGCAGGAACACGCGACACAATACCATAGCGTAGCAGCGAGGAGCGTAGATGTTGACAGGCGTGTGTTCCGCGACAGAGTGGACGAGCGGTATTCAGCGGAGGAGGGGCTTAATACCTCACCTCACCACCTCCAGGTGGCTCCACTATCAGTACAGCGCCAGATTTGAATTTTTATTTACTTCTGATGAACGTCACGGAATTGACCCTTCCAACCCAGATTATGCCTACACGGGGCATGGGCTTGTGAAGGGGCCTATTCTATAGCAACCAGCTGTACTGGTTTCACTATACCAATAAGGATGATTTTATTTGACCGCGACTGTACACTTCGACCCACCAAATAGCCTGCATGTGTGGTGTCCCTTAGTGAGGACTGTTGAAAATACACCAATATCATCATTATCACTATTCTTAATCAAGGGGGGTAGTACAGTGTTGGTAAATCTGGAGCAACTGTAGATTCGTCCAAACTCTTCTCCAGGGTATATATAGGCCACGATTATGTTTATTATTTGGTATTGTTTTCCGACATATATTTTGGGGAACCGAGGCTTTTCAATGTACCAAATATATACTTATCACTATCATCACCATCATCGTTATTTCCTTCCTCATCATTACCATCATCATCATCATCATCACCATCATCGTTATTTCCTTCATCATAACCTTCCTCCTCCTCATCATTATCATCATCGTTATTTCCTTCCTCATCATTACCATCATCATCATCATCACCATCATCGTTATTTCCTTCCTCATCATTACCATCCTCATCCTCCTCATCATCATCATCGTTATTTCCTTCCTCATCATTACCATCATCATCATCATCACCATCATCGTTATTTCCTTCCTCATCATTACCATCCTCATCCTCCTCATCATCATCATCGTTATTTCCTTCCTCATCATTACCATCATCATCATCATCATCATCGTCATTTCCTTCCTCATCATTACCTTCCTCATCATCATCATCATCGTTATTTCCTTCCTCATCATTACCTTCATCATCATCATCGTTATTTCTTTCCTCATCATCATCATCATCATCGTTATTTCCTTCCTCATCATTACCATCATCATCATCATCACCATCATCATTAAATTAGTAAACGTGAAAATGGGACTTCATGAAACAGATACAATACATACACACCAGTCTGTACAAGGGCCATAATATTTACCAAAAAACTAGCAATACTTATACTTTGATATTTAACTTTACACTATAACCTTTCGAG